>JANZLC010000004.1:9309983-9320117 GCA_026413385.1 Erythroxylum gracilipes
CATCAATTCATCTCTAATTCCAATTCAAAATCATTCAATTGGTAACTCATAAACAATTTATCTTTTATGCATCAAAAACCAAATAGAAGCTTTCATTCACTTTTATACATGTAACCCTAACTCTTTCCCATTTCAAGAAGACTACACTAGTACCTTTCTTTAGCATAAATTCACCTTCAACATTCTTCCATTCTCAATCTAATTCATCCTTAAAACAACCTATAACCTAGGGTTTCCATGTATCAAAAACAAAACCAGTTCATCCATTAAATTTCAAGCACACTTCATCATCAACCCTATATGCAATTCATCTCAATTCATCCCTAATCAATCATCTGAATGTTATGCTCACATATGTCACAATAGGGCATACAATCACTTACTTGTTCAGATCAAATTCCCCTCAATTAACAAGTTAACCAAGCATTCAAGCATATATCAAGAACAAGATGGAAACAAAAGGGTTTCAATCACAAAATAAAGGCTGCAGAATTTTGGCAAAATTCAAGGTTATGGAGATTGTGTGGGTGTGTAGATAGTGAGGAGGAGGAAGAAGAGAGCATGGGACCAAAAACATGAAAGAAGATGGTTTTTCAAATGTGGGAATCGTGGGTTGCAAGTGTGTGGTGAGAGGTGAGACATATGATGTGATACTTGTCAAGTGGAGAGCTATATCATGTGTCTTCTTCTCATGCTTCCAATTGTCACCTAATGTTTAGTCTATTTGACACATAGTTTCCTAAGCCACTTGTCCCTCGTGTATTCAAGCCATTTGTCATCCAATTAGTTAAACTATTTTTCACTTATTCCTAATGCCACATGTCACCACTTCATAGATCTAATCAACCTAAATTCTCATGTATTAACTTATCTTGCACGTTGACTTTTTTCCTAGACTAGATGCACACATCATTCCATCAATCACTCAATTGCAACATCAAATTTCTAAATTACTAATTATAATTCTTCAAAACAAAATTCAAGACATAATCAACATACAAGTACATCATAATCAGTTAAAACCTTTCACACCCTTGAATATGTCAATGATTACATATACTATCTTTACAATGCCTCTAAATCATAATTCATGTGTGTATATGAATATGATGCATGCAAATGAAATGCACTTCATGTATTCTCATATGATATGACTCAATCTAACAGTTAAATCCTTAAGTGTAGAAACGGGCTATTACAGTTACAATCTTTACAATAATCAAGCAAGTATTCCAAAATTTATTATATAGAATAATAATATAAATCTCTTTTCCTTTCACACCCTTTGATAATTCATAACTTAAAAAGTGTTTACTTGTCACTAAAATTTGAAATACTTATTTATAATTATATAAATACTTTTTAAAATTATAAATATAGTTACAAACGAAGGAGTAACATAATGGATATTTTCAACCTAATCTTCTTGCTTTCTTAAGTAACAAATAAATATAAGATGATTATATACAAAAATTACAATCTTAGATTCACAAGAAGTAAAATTAGGAATATGATTTATATAATCAATAACTTTTAAGATAAGGTTTATGCAATAAACAACACATGGAGACCAATAAATATGCTTATACTTTGATTATAACAAGAATTCAATTGATATATAATTAGTTGTATAATATGTAATGCAATGTATAATACGTTTTAGCCCAACCCACTCAACAATTTAAAAAAATAATTCTAATAAAGTATGAGCACTTTTTATCATATCAAAAGCATCAAAATACTTCATAAAAGCTCTTCAAATATTGCAATAAATTAAGCAAAATTAATCAATATTATTTATTTGGTATCAGTCCACCCATTTATTATAATAGTGCACCATGTTGTTTCCTAATTGACTTATATGTATTCACAATTAATTAAAATTCTTTTTCTAAATCTTGGAATAAATATATACAAATCTCATAATAAAAATGTGTCTTAAATCCTTGACCTTTCACTATTGTAGAATATATTACTCTTAAAAAAGGGTGAATTTAAATAGTTTAAAGGAATATATGAATGATATAACTATCTATCCCAAGCTTGTTTACATCATAAAACAACATTCTTATTAATCAAAATACTTTTTAAATTAGGTTGACAACCAGAAGTTGTTCTAGGTGGAAAATACGTATCTATGTTAATAATAGCTTTCTTTTTTCTTTTATCTGATAAATATGTATCTATGTTAATAATAGCTTTCTTTTTTCTTTTATCTAATACTTGTTGTACTTTATCATCTTCAAAAATACATTTTGTGTCTCTTTATTTTCTTTTTCTTTTTTATTTTTTGCCATAAATAATTTATAATCCCTTATGTACATTAAATGCTATTATTTTTTAAAGAAGTAATATTATCCTTAACTTCAATAAAATGTTCTTTTATTCTATAAAATTGTCCCTATTTAAACATTACACTACAAAACATATGGTTATATTGAATATTTCTATAAAATATTTGAGAATAAGAAAATTAATTCTATACTGGATCAACCTTACCACAAGTAGAAGATGCTAAGTTCATTGAATCATCTTTTGATGATTTCATATTCTCCACTATATTTTAACCTAAAAACATGAGACAATAATTTACAATTTGATTATCAGAATGTTCAAAAATAGTTTACAATTAGTACAATATAAAGGGCTATTAACTTATGACTGAAAAAGGGATAAAAAGAAACTAAAAGAGTTTTACAATCACAAATTTCCTTCAATGATGAAACTTTTCTTACGTGTTAATTTTATCTCCTTTTTTAGTTAGTTAAAGCCAGTTAGAAAGTTAAGTTAGTGGGAACAAATTATTTTCTTAATCAGATCAAGTAGTTAAAAAACTAATTTGTTTGTACTTCTCTTATTTATGAATCCTGAATTGTCTAGTAAACTAATTTCTATTGATTGTATGTATGTGGCAATAGATATAGTGAGACTTTATTTTAGACATGAAATAGATTGTTGAAGGTAAATATACATGCTCAAGGTCATGTATTAAATTATTATATTTTTTGGGAAAAGATGGATCATATATAAACAATTCCTTCTAAAAGTTGTCAATCTACGTGCTTAAGGTCAAAATAATTCAATTATAAACCAAGGGTCAATTTTAATTACCAACAGCAATCACTGACCAAGCACGTCAAATCATAGAAAAGAATGCTTCTAAACTAAAATACTTAGCTTCCTACCTATCATATACCCCAAAAATCATAAATGAAACAGGAGATGATACATGCCATTGACATGGAATGTTTTCCATTTAAATCACCAAGACTTTTAGCAACTAATTCAAAAATATTGTGGAATATGGTAAGTATTTGAGGAGAAACAGAAGGAGATAGATAATGCTTCCATAAAGTAACAATAGTCATTTTTTATAGTTAAAATAAATGAATGTATAACTATTTACAATTGATTTAAAAGCATACTTATTAAGTCATCTTAAGCACCGGAAAAGTATTTTGCATGTATTTTTCTAGAAACCTAAGATCAAACAAAAAGAAAAAAAAAGATACCATCAAATGGTAAAGAGACTCAAGAAGAAAAATATATATTAGTTGTAGTGAATATTGATTAATAAACAGCAGGCATTACTAACTTGGATCTTAGGAAGAACAATAATTATATTGATTGAATAAGAGAACCTTTAAAGGCTAAAACTAAAAATTGTTGTGATTATGTTAGGAAAAGATGTGCGGCTGTTTCCATTGAAGCGATTTGTAATAACGATTTGTAAAAGTTCCGGTGAACAGTCAGCATAAAAGTAGTTAAACATGATGTGTCTGGGAAGAAATCCACAACTGCAAATGGCCGCGAAAGGAATTGTTGCAATGAATTGCTCAAGAAATTGGGAGTCAACACGAACCATCAAATTGTATTTATAATATCATTATCTCACCTATTGTTGTCCGAAAAGGTCCACTGCCCATTAAAGCAAGAGATGAGGTTATTGGTGTTTAAATACCAAAGAGTCCTTTTTCATCGACCAATTTCACAGAAGATACCAAAACATAAAAGGCGAGGGAGCTGAGTTGTTGTTGTTCATTCATTGACTAATTTCACGGGAGCATAAAATTTGTTTGAAGACATGTCGTCGACAGCAGGGTTCGAACCTGCGCGGGCGAAGCCCAACAGATTTCAAGTCTGTCTCCTTAACCACTCGGACATATCGACTTAACAATAGAAGCAGCAAAATAAACATATTTCATGATTTGTTCACAACATAGGCCTCGAATGTTTAGCTAGAAAATGTGGATGATAAATAGTAAAAGATTTCATTTAGTTCAGTTTATGATTCCTATTTTTTTCAAAACTTATAAGATCATAAAATGTTATTATATATATATTTTTTAATTTTTGACATAATATATTTATATTATTAATTAAAAATATTATTTAAGAATGATAATTAATATAGATTAATTATTCAATTTATAATATATTTATAATTTAAAATAAATATTATTTAAAATAAATTGTTTTTAAAATTTATAATTATTTAATTTAATAAAATACAATAAATTTATTATTCATAATGATTAATAAATACCATAAAAATGTTAAAACAAAATAAATCATTTAATTAATTTCTATAATTGATAATTGATAATTTTTAATATTTTATTATTAACAATAACAAAAACGTAACTACTTTAATATTAACGTTAAATTTTTTTTAAAGAAGTAGAAAATAGAAAAAGGAACAAACATATTTATAACATCTACTCCTTAAATGGTATTCCAATAGCTAATATGCTTCAACTTCATTTACAGACTCGAAGGTGATGCCTTGAGTTGCTGTACTTATTACGATGCGCAAAAGCTCTGCTGAGATGGTTTGTAATATCCATGAAGTACAAATTCTTTAAATTTGAGGTGTATTGAATCACAATTTTTTTAAAAAATAGAAATGGAATTAATTAATGAAGAAAATAAAAGTATGAGGAGGAAACAAGGGATGAACCCCAACAAACGACACAACTAAAACAAGAAGTTAGGTGGAAAGTAAAAGAAAAGAAGAAGAAGCAAGGGAAGGACTTTCCAAACAATACAAATCAGAACATCCCTAAGCCAGAATCAGAACCCTTGTCCAAAAATGCTGCGATGGCAACCTAAAGAACACATGCTAGCAAAGCAACTCAAGTAGCATGTTAAAGATGCAAAGCCGAGCAGATAAGCGGGCTACACGTCAAATGAAGATGTTTTGCCAACACAACCTCACGGATTTCAGACAAGATCAAGGAGATTAGTCTCTCTTTTGGGAAAGCTTTGTTCTGGAAATGTCGGAAATACGTTCTCGCCAAAGCGAATATATGCAAACGCTCAAGACAACATTAAAGAGAGGTCTGTTGGTAGCGTGATGAGTAGATAAAGAAGTAGAATATCCCCTACAGACAATCCTGGATCTATCCAGGAGCATAAAGTAGAAATAGATTCCCTTATAGCTTTGTTACATGGGCATTCAAAAAAAAAGATGAGGACAATGTTGATCAATCTGCACATATGGAATGCGGTCAGCTGTGGACAGCTTGTGCTGAATGGCTAACCATAAAATGAAAGAAAGTCTAGGGGTTAAATATTTGCTCCAAACCGTGGCTGCCCATGGAACAGTGGCTCGATGGGGATGCAATTTATCACAAATGATGCGATTGGACAGCTTGATAACAGGAATATCCTTCCAAAAGAATGCATCAGATTCTTGAGGAGTAGGTGAATAGTTTGGTTGAAGGTAGCGTAGGCTGCGAGGAAGATTCCAAGAGGTTCCAACTATGAATGGTCTCATCCAGGATTTGAGAGGGAACAACGAGGAAGCTCTAGAGCTATTTAACTGATGAATTAGGGGGGCCCGACTAGACCAATTATCAAACCATAAAGAAGCCAATCGACCATCTTTGATAATACAAGAAGTCTCTTGGTGAACTTCATCCCTTAACCTCAAGAGCTGGTTGAGAAAGAAGGAATGGGATGCTGACAACTTAATAGCCCAGATGTTGTTACCTCTAAGAAAGTATACATGTAGCCATTTGATCCACAAAGTTTTCTTGTCCTCTAAAATCCACCAAAGGCGCTTAAGAAGCAATGAACGGTTAATAGTTTTAATGGGAAGAATGTTCAGCCCTCCTTCCTGTTTAGCAAAACAAATATCAAATCATTTCACCTTAGTCGCTCCCTAAGTACCATTCGAGTGGCTCCATAGAAATTTTCTAAGAATCCTCTCAATCTCCTTGATAATGCCTTGAGCTAAAAAGATATGGGAGGACCAATACACATGTAAGGAGTTAAGAACTAATTTAATAAGTTGAAGCCTACCTGCATAAGAGAGCGACTTGTTCACCCAAGAAGTAACTCGTTTGTGGATTCTTTCTAAGAGAGGGCGACACTCGGCATAAGTGAGCCTCTTGGTCGAGATTGGGAGACCAAGATAATAGAGGGGGAGTGTGCAGCTTCATACCCGTGGCCTCCGAAATGGTGGATTCCAAGGCGACCGCTTTCTTAGAAAAAAGAAAATGACTCTTAGTCAAGTTGATCTGTAACCTAGAAATAATTTTAAAATCATGAAGAGCCTGCATAAAAGTCTGAATAGAGGCCGAGTTAGCTCTATAAAAGAGAAGCAAGTCATCGGCAAAACACAAATGAGTAAGGCCAAGTTTCTTGCACTTAGAATGATGCTTGAAAAGCGGATTGGAAAGAGACTTCTGCCTGATGATAGCACTGAGAACCTCTATGGCCAAGATAAATAGATACGGGGAAATGGGATCATCCTGTTGAACACCCCTGACTGCTTTAAAGTAGCGAGTAGGAGAGCCATTAATCAAGACTGAAAAGGACACAGAGGAGACGCATTCCATGATCCACTTGATAAATTGGTCTGGAAATCCATACGCCACCAACATAAGTCTCAGGAAAGACCAACTGAGACTATCAAAAGCCTTGTGAAAATCAACTTTCAAGGTACAATTCGAAGGGCTAGTAGAAGAAGAGTACCTTTTCAGGAGTTCTTAGACAATAAGAATGTTGTTTAGGAACGTAAAAATAAAATGATCATGGCTGTCCTCGAAACAAAATGCTATCGGAAGGTGAACTCTCAGAAAAGGTAAAGTTCATTCTGCCTGTTTTTTTTCCTTGCCTACTTCTTGCAGCAACTCAACCACCTTTTGCTTCCAAACCTTTAGCTCTTCCTGCAACAAGCCTTTGTGTCCTTCCTATGGTTGCATATCCTTCTGGACCATCAACTTCCTCTCCAAAGCTTCCTCACAACTTGCGATTGACTCTACAACTTTAATTTTAGCATTTTCCATCTTCTTCTTTCGCAGGACCTGTTCTTTCTCATGTTGATGAGCAGTAGACTTCGTCTTCTCAACTTGAGCATTGGCATTGTTGAAAGCAAACTTAGCATCTTTATATTACTCTCCTTCAAGATTCTTTTCTTCTTTTTGATCCTTTTAGCTTCTTCCTTTTTTCTTAATGTTTGGAGCTCAAGTATGTCTTTTTATAAGTTTACAAGAAGCCTCCATGACTTTCTGATTGGCCCAATCATTCCAACTCTTGATCTCATTCTATAGTTCCTAAATGTGATGAAACAACTTCAGAATCAATTCATCCTTCTCATCTCGTGGGACATAATTTCCAAACATATAAAATGGAATTCTAACAATTGGGCTTACTTTCTTGGCTTCTCATTGTCGTCGTCATCATCATCACACTCAGTATGAAGTCCCGCATTGAGGCGGGATCTGGGGAGATCTTATAATACGCAGCTTTACCCCTACATAATAAAAAGACTGTTTCTCGGTAGACCCATATGCAGATGTGACAAGTAAAACATAATGCAAAGAAACAGAAGCAATAATTAAAGAACTGGCACACATAAAAATTTAGTGACTTGAAAAAAAACATTTCCTTACCCTGTGTAAAGATCGGTTAATCGCTCGAGAAGTCAACCCTTACCTACCCTAAAAACTCCTACAAATTTAAGTGACAAATTTTGCACCGCCCTTAACTACTCCTGACCCGAAGCCTTGACCACAACTAACTATTCGTAAAGATATACAGGACACGAGGTTGGACGTCCTATCGCAAAAGTAAGAGACGCGAGGATTCTAATGGGTGTTTGCTCTGGATAGTCCAAATAGAGATACCTTAGCACCTGATTTTGTGGAGTCATTTGCAGCAGTCTGAGCATTTTGAACATTGTTAAGGACATGATAGCATCTACCTATTTTAAACGCTTCCATTTTAGCCTTACCCTTTGAAGTAGGGCCTTTTGCACTTGATTTTGTACGATCAATTGTTGCAGAGAGCATAGATTGAACACCAGCAGGGAATGTATAGCGTCTATCTATTTTAGATGCTTCCATTTTGGCCTTACCCTTTGAAATAGGGCCTTTTGCATGCATATTAAGTGATTCAAATAGTTTATCCTCAATAATAATGCCAATAGCATCAAGATGTCCTAATTTGAGGGCATTTTAACTGTAACACCTTTGTGAGGATTTTGTCAGACGTACATTTCTCTCTTATTGGGACCTTTTTTACTGGACTTTGGCAAACAGAAGATTGCATTAGCTGTTGGTTGATTCTATCAGCCGTTAGTAGATAATTGATTATATCAGCTGATGTTAAGCTGATTTGACCAGCGGATAACATCAGTTACTTATTAAAGATGTTTGGTAAAATTAACTATTTAGTATTAACTGTTGATGTGTAAAATGACTTATGAAAGCATGATTTAAAAAAAATCATAAGGACATAAATATTATATTTCTTAGTATTTCGTTGAATATTCTTATAAGAATTTAGATTTAGATATTTAATCTTACCAAAATTAAGTTTATAACTTTAATAATAATAATAATAATAATAATAATAATAATAATAATAATCCAACGTTAAATTCTCTATTAATATGAATGATGCAACGACTTACATCATATTAGAATTTTTTCATATAATATGTATGAATTTTATTATTTAATAAATTAAAAATATTTTTATAATTATATTATGACACAGATATGATATATAGTAATTATATACTAAAAATATTAATTTGATGTGACTCTTATGTTCAAAAACTTAATATTATGTTATTTTTAAATGTAAACTAATATTATAAAATTAAATAAAGATTAAATTTTTTAATTAACCCCTTTATTATATTCTTCTAAATTTGACGACATAATTGTACTATAAAAAGAAGTCAACTTTGAAAATACACAGAGCAAAAGTAGAGAGTAAAGTAGAGGACAATACTGTCACTAGGCAAACAACTAATCCCAAAAGCTCCTCTTATGGAGCTTTTAGAAATCAGCTTATTGGGGTTAAATAAGCTTACCAATAAGTTATTCATCAAACACATCAATAGCTTTTTAAAATGGTCAAAAAGCTAACTTTTAGTCAATAAGCTAAAAAATAGCTTATTAGTTGTTTGCCAAACACCTCCAAAAACGTTGACATTGAATTTGAACACTTTGAAATGTTATGTTCTGTTTTGTAAACGTTGAGGTTCAAAATATAATTCTAGCCTTTTAGTATAATATTTGTCTTATTACTTTCAATGGAGCAACTATGCAATATTGTCAACCTATTTATGCATTTTTTTTAAAAATAATTACACTTTTCAACATAATCTTCACCCTCTTAAGAAAATTTGAATTGATAAAAGTATCCATATAGGAAAATATCTAGCAAATAGATATATACATTATCTTTCAAACCAGACACAACATTAATCAAACCACTTACTTGGATTTGATTGTATCCTACTAATTAAAAGATTATTGAAAAGTCATTATTTTTTATTTGTAAAAAATTTCATATTTGTGTTTTTTCAAATGATTATTATCAATCATTTAGTTGATCATTATCTCATATTTACAGAAAATGACAATATTAATTGTTCTTTAATAGTTAATAACTAAAAGTTCACACCTTAAACTCATTAGGTGTGTCCTCTTATTTTCATCTTCCACTCACACATGATGAGTTTAGGTAATAAGATTTCAACATGTTCTCATATTTATACAATAACCCTTGCTACTAATGAGAGCTCATAATCATTTACTCGATCTCCTGCTCATCACCTGTGTAGGGGAGGATAATGGGGGGTGAGCGATAACGCTCGTGGGAACAAGTTTA
>JANZLC010000004.1:9330115-9343681 GCA_026413385.1 Erythroxylum gracilipes
TGTCGAGAGCTGAATGTATGTCAACTTAATGCATTTTATATATTTCTTAATAATGATCCCTTCCTTCCTATTAATGTAAACTTGACATACCTTATAGGACCAATTACAACAAACCATTCAACGACAGTCTCAGAAGGAACAACCTGTAGATGAGACTCAGACGTATCTTGAAGCTATGGGTGGTAGAGATCGTCGTGGCAGGATATTCGGCCTAGGTTCATATGGGAACACATGTTATTCCCCATCTTTCATGTCCAGTACAATAGCGTTCACTAGGCCAACAATAATAACGAAGTCATCGAGCTTCGGGCCACAGTGTAAACATTAATAGAGAAGATAACTTATTTGGAAGAGGGGCAGACAGAGCGGGAGGAACAACAGATGAGAGAGTAAATGGAGCTTATGGCAAAGATGAGAGAAGAGATGGAGCAGATGGCTCAGCTGAGACAGTCGTTGGAACAGTTGAAGGGAAGTTCTATAGAGGACCACCCGTGATCACCACAACCTTAGATAGTCGAACTCATTATGTTTCAATTACAAACATAAGAATTTATGTACACTTTAATGAGTGCATTACCAATTTGAAACAATTTACATTCTTTTAACTCTATACTTATCATCTAATTTTCTGATTATATAAATATATACAAATATACAAACTAAGTTAGTATGCACAGGTAAGTGAACTCTTAAAAATATGCATTTATCAAAAGATGATGAAATGGTAGTTTAATTAAACATATCACCGACGGATTATCCAAAACTATCGATAAATGGAATGTACCGACGGAACTTATCATACCGTCGGTATCAAAAATTGAATTACAATTGCCGACGTCAACTTTACCGTCGGTAATTTAATGCAATTACCGACGGATTGTATTTCCGTAGGTACCTTTTACAACTTACTATTGTCATCGATCTAGATGTACTGACGGTTGTTCCGTCCGTAAAGTATACCGACGGAAGTAATCTGTCGGTGATATTTGCAATCCACTGATGGAAACTTTAATCAATGTCCGTCGGTACATAATAACAACAGATTATTTTCTGTCGGTTGCCCGTTCACACCGACGGAAGTGTTCCATCGGTAAAGAATAGCAACAGCCTTTTTAACGACGGTTTCATCTGTCGTCGCATTCCGTCGGTATATATAATTGCCGACGAAAATATCTAGTTGTTCGACGGAATATTCCGTCGGTAAACGTGATTTTTCTTGTAGTGTATCGACTTCTTCAATCAGACCAAAACGTACAAATGTCAAATTATGGCTCTATGAGATTTTTTCCCCACATTCGGAGTAGTTTTAATCCTTGTAAATGGTCCAATCTTACGTAATTAGTGGATATTAATTTTCTGTTTTTGTGATAACTATCAATGTGCTTAATGGAAGCATATTGATATTTTTTCAAGGAGAGTTTTGGGTCCCTAAGCTCCTTTTATTCTTCTGAAAAATACACCATCAACTATTGGATCTAAGAGCTTAGAAGGATTCCAAAAAACGTAGACTTTTCAAGCAAAAAATCAATAGTAGGAAGTATATCAATTTCTTCCACATTAAGTTTATTTGTTATTATAACATATATTACTGTTGAATATATGTTGAATTGGCTTATAGTTGGTATTTGAGCATAATAACCTTTGCCTTGCTTTAGTTTTTTTTTTTTGAGAATTTCGAATTTTGAAACAATTTTTAGATTCAAAATTTTGCATTTTAGATTTATTTTGAAAGTTTTTATTTCAATTAAAGTTAGAATTCTTCAATTAAGTCTTTTGGAAGTCTTCCTACATTTAAAAAAAAAATAAAATCCAATTTTGTTTGGTATTTGGCGAGTCATGAACTAAGTTGTTATGACCTAACTAAAAGATGAAGAAGACCCTTTTCATCAAACAAAGTCATTTCTTTATTTAAATTTTTTTATGCAATTGCCTGAAGGTGATATCCTTATATACTTTGAAATTATATTTGTATTAAATGTTCAATATGAATCAGATTATTAATTTTTATTCACATACATATTATGTCTATAATTTTACATTGCGAATAAAATTTTGGATAAAATATTTTAGTGATTAATTATTAGGGCTTAGCCACAACAACCCCAAATATATAAAATTATATGTTTATTTACTTAATCACATAAAGTGTTGAGACATTTACTTGTAGTTCATTATTTTAGTATAATAAATTTTATCCCAAATAAATTTTTATTATATTTGAATGATTAATTAGGATGAAATATCAAATTATTTTTCTAATTTTCCCACAGGTATTAGGAATTGGAACATAATTTGATAATTTTATCATAAAGTTTAACATAAATCAGTTTGAATTAAAAATTTAGCCTACAGATAATTTTATTTCATTTTATTTATGTCTTTTAAGATATATTTTACATTGGTTTGTTAGCCTTAATTTATTGATAAGTAGCATGTATTTTTAAATTATGCAACTATTTAAACTGTTAGTTTCACCAATACAAGTTGTGAAATTCTTAAAATTGGGGGTGAGAATTATAAGATTTGTAAGGAAAGAATTCTTTTTGATTTAGGATGGATGGACATTGATTATGCTATACAAAAGGATGGACCACCTAAGGTAATTGAGGCTAGCATTACAGCTAAAATTGCTCTTTATGAATGTTTGGAGCAATCTAATCACCTAAGTGTGACGTTCATAAAAAATAAAATTTTTGCTAGCATTCGTAGTTCTGTAAAATAGCATGACATTGTCCATGCTTTACTGAAGACCATTAACGAGCAATTCAAAACTTTAGATAAAGCACTTTTTAGCACCCTAATTATGAAGTTTTCATCTACATAGCTCACTAATGTTCAAAGTGTGCAAGAGCACATCTTAAAGATGAGGGACATTATAACTCAGTTAAAGAAACTAGAGGTTGAGATTTATGATTCTTTCCCATGCATTACATCTTGAACACCCTCCCACCATCATACAGACCCTTTAAAATCACTTATAATGCACATAAGGATAAGCGGTCAATAAATAAATTAATGACCATGTGTGTTCAAGAGGAAGGGAGATTGTTGATAGAATATGGAGAGAATTCATAGAGTAAATGTCTAGTTGTTCAAGGAAAGAAGAAAAATCAAGCCAAATTAAAGGGAAAATGTCAAATTCTTGCCAACCTGGCATTAAGAAGGAATCTAAGTTCTTCTTATGTAAGAAAAAAGGACAAACGAAGAAGGATTATGTCAAACATAAGGAATGACTTGAAAAGAAAGGTAATCTAATCTCACAAGTTTGCTTTGAATCTAATATGACTGAAGTTTGTCATGAAACATAAATTGTACAATCCATATAACAAATGAGTTGCAAGATTTGTAAAACCAAAGGAAGCTAGTGGGAAGTGAGCAATATATCTTATTCAAAATTAAGATGCATTCATAAGTGGAGGTTATTGAGGATTGCAGTTTAACTTTATGTATTGGTTTTGTTTGAAAATTATAAAAGACATTTATATTCCCAATTTCTTTAGGAAATTTATTTCAATTCAGGACTTGTACTTTTTGGATATTCCTTTCATTTTGTAGATGAATCTTTAAAGTTAAATTATAAATCTGAATTTGTTAGGAGTTGTACATTATTTGATGGTCTTTTCTATTTTAATGTACAAGAGAATACCTGTTACAATGCAACACATGTTCATGCTAAAACAAAATGCTATGTTATGAATGAAAATTCCTTTATATTGTGGCACCGGAGATTAGGATATCTCCATAGAAAGGATTAAAAGATTGGTGAATAACAAAGTACTTAGTACTTTGGATTATACTGAATTTGAGACTTGTATGGACAACAAATCAAAGAAAGGTGCCAATAGAAGTTCATACATAATAAAGTTCATACATACGGATATTTGTAGTCTAGTTATGGACTTGTATAGTTAGAAATACTTTATCTCATTTATAGATGATTACTCACAATATATGTATCTCTATTTGCTTCATAATAAGAATGAAGCATTAGATGGTGTCAAAATATTCAAAGCTGAAGTAAAAAAACAATGTGGTAAGAAAATTATGATTGTGAGGTCTAATAGAGGTGAGGAATATTATGGTAGATATACGAAAGGTGAACAAGCACTGGTCCATAGGTATCTTCAAGAAAATATAATAGTAGCCCAATACATTATGCATGGATCTCCGGACCAGAATTGTGTGATAGAAAGAATAAACCAAACATTATTAAACATGATACAGAGCATGCTAGGTAGCTCCAAACTTCCTAAGTCCTTGTGGACTAAAGCTCTTAAGACGAGAGTGTATATATTAAACTAGGTACCAACCAAGGATGTTTTAAAGATGCCATTTTTAGTTATTTAAATGTTGGAAACCAAGTTTGTGACATATATGAGTTTGGGGATGTCTATTTGAAATAAGAATTTATAATACACAAGAGAAGAAATTGGATCTAAAGACCATAAGTAGGTATTTCATTAGATATGCCGAAAGATCTAAAGGATATAGTTCTATTTTCCATCACATCACAATATAATTATAGAACCAAGAAATGCAAAAAAAAGAATAGAATGACTTAATTAGTGGGAGGGATCAATTTCAAGATATAGTTTATGATAATGATCATTTGGATACTTAGCCTTCCATCTCAAACAACAAGGTGATTGTCATTCTCACCTAGTCGAGGTCAAACACCAAAAATAACTTAACCAAACAAATGGGAGATTTTAGCTTATATCCTACATGTATGTTATTAGATTCCAAAATAACATTATTTCCTTTCACTACAAAAGAATACATAGTCTTTGTTGTATAATTCCATGATCAATATAAAAAAAACTAAGGGAAATTGAAATTTGGACCATTATCACTTCTAAGGAATTTACTATTGTTTGCAAACTAAGTTTGTACTAGAGTACCATAATAGGATATGATTCAATAGGTAAATGTACTAAAATGATCTAAACAGTTAGAAATACATCTTTCAATTTATTTAAGGTGCACTGATAAGATAATCTAGACTAATTTATTTCAGGCAACTTTACATAAGGTAAATTATCTAAGCTAAAATGCCAAAGTTTAGAAACATCAAAGGATTCAAAGCTATTTGTAATAGTTACAATAAAAGGATGAGAATAATATTGAACTTGTAACTCTAGGCTAATAAGCTAATAGAGTTTGTTTTTATGTTGGTTATTCCAATGATTTTCCAATATGCTACTTCACAGATAAAGGCATAGTATAAGAAGCTTGTAAGATCACATAACAACCTAAACAAACTATGCACATTTGTCATCTATTCAGAAAAGTCCATTTTCCAGTTGGTTACATAACTGAAGGGTGTACCCAGTACAGTTTTATGTAATTGAAGTAGTAGTAGTTCAAGTTTAACTTTTTGTACAATTGAATAGGCCTATTAAGACTTCTTTAATTGTGTTGAGAGGTTAGGTACATGAATTTGTTACAATTGATTTTTCTTATGAAATGCTACATGATAATTATAAGCTACAATAAAGCTTTTACCTTCAAATTATATTATTGAAGTAGTGTAGTGGAAGTTTGAACTACAATTGGAATTGGGAATTGCTAGGAGAATGGAGAGTGGAGGAGGTGACTGACGAGGAGTGGAGTAGTGGAGCAACATGAGATTAATATTGGGAACTGCGAGAAGCTGAGGGGTCTAGTGGAAGAAGGAGGCAACTTTGTCATTCAAACGAAGAGGGAGGACTAACACTATAGATTAATTGTAATTAATCTATAGTGTTAAAAGAAGATTGTTTGAAGAGGAGAATGTCTGGAGTAAAACGATATCATTTCATATACTTAATAGACAAAGGTTAGGTTTCAGTTTAGTTCGATTTAAAGTTCAAAAAAAAATACAAGTTTGATTAAAGTTTAGTGAAATCAAACCAGACTTGTTAACTTAAGCTAAGTTGGGACTTATATGCCAAGCCTAGAGCTATTGTCTGTTAGAACAATTAAGCTAAGAGTCGTTTGGTTCAACTTTTGTTTTTTTGTTGCGATTTTTAGTTTTTGCTTTTAGTTTTTGCTTTCTATTTTTTAATTAAAAAACCTATTTGGTTGAGATTTCTATATAAAGTTAAAAATAAAAACCTATTTGGTTAAGATTTGTAATAAAAAACAAAAACCAAGTTTGGTTTTATCATTTTGTTTCTATCTTTTTAATTATACTCTTATGTTAATTATTTTAAAATTAATTAATTCTCATTGTGGTTATAAATAAAATATATGCATATTTATATAATTAAAGAAATTTGAATATTAATTGTGTATAATAAAAGTCTATAAATTAAAAATTACATTAAATCATTCTAATTAATAAAAGATATTCATCATATTATAAGTCTTCTAAACATAATAGTACTATCATTTAAAAAAAGAAACATAAATCAATTAGAAGTAATATAATCATTTCGCAATTGTCTAACAATTTCATCTCACTTTTAAGATATACTTCGAAGTTGTGCTGGAGTGATATTATATTCCACTTGAGAATTTGAATCTTCAGTTTCACTTTCCTTAATTTGATCTTCATTTTCAGCACAATTGTCAAATAAGTCACTATTTTGTCCATACATTATAATATAATATGCATGTCAAACGAGCAACAACACTTAATATTTTGGAGTGAATCAATTCTTTTACCCTTGTATGATATTTGTTCATCGATCAAAACATGTTCATAAATATGTGTACCATTTATTGCTCTTATACAATCCTAAAAAAAATAAAACTATACTATTAAAATAATTATTAATCATAAGGACATAATTAAAATAGTGATTAAATATATGCATGTATCTAATAATATGGAATTTTTTTTAAAATTATGTTGAATCTCAAGAGGTATATTGGAAAAGGATGGTGTGAGTAATGATTCTTTTTGCAAGACGATTAACTGCATATAAGACTTTGCGAAAGTACTTCAAAATTGTCTATGTTAAATGTTGAAAGCGTTTTGCATTAACTCTAGTTGTCCCACTATGCCCTGTAGTCATTAAGAAAATTGCTACTTGTTCCTCTACAATTAAGTGAGTTATGGTCTTTAAGTCTCCTAAACTCTTCAACTCATCATATAAGCTTAAGAAGATTATCTTGCTTATTCTTAAGTTTTCAAAAATCCTTGTAAGATTCCCATTCAAAAGTTTTAATATGTAATCATAACCTGATAGAGTAGAAGTTCTACATAATTGCTTTTGTAAATGAAAATATTTGTTCTCTCCCTTAGTTAAAGAAATAATGATTACCTTCATTAGTTCATCATCAGAATTTAATTCGAAATTTGATAAGGAATCCATGTATCTATAATGCCAACATTAAATATTCAATAAAACATTTAGTCAAAAGATTTAATCAAATATAGACAAAATATTCATACAAAATAAATTTAAAATATTCATACAAAGCATAAACTTAACATTCAGTCAAACATTCATACAAAACACAAACTTAAAATGTTCAAACTATGGAATAATGCTTAATATAGAAGTGTCCAATTAATAAGAATTCAATATGCAATAACTAGAAAATATAACTAAAATGATATAATCCAATCCATCTTCCTTACATCTGCCATCTTCATAAAAATATCCCTATAAAGTAAAGAATCATGTAAAGTCTTCACAGTTTTTCCATATTGCACACCTTTAACAGCCAATTCATCTAAGAAATTTAGACATTCCATCATTATGTTAGACTCTTGCTTAATTGATGAAGCTCCAGATCTATTATCTGCAATGGATGATGTTTCACTCAGTTTTTTCTCAAGTAAATCATTCTTCCTTTTTTATTGTTCACCAATTATAACTAAGACATCTTTTAAAATATTAGAATATGTCTTCTTAGCATTCTTATTCTTAGGAAATTTCTTTCTCTTAGATAGAGAACTTATAACTTGATCTCTTTTTTCATTATACGAGCAATCTTCATCAATATCAATTATATATTCATCTTTTTTACTATTTGATAAAGATTTAGTTTATAGATGTGCATGTAAACTAGTTACAGTAGTATCCCCAAAAAGATGACAGAAGTTTGAAAGCTCCTCACTTCCTTTTTTTAAATCTACGAGTCATTTTATGCACCTATAATGATGAAAAGGAAACATGAGAACAAGTATTATATAATATGATATCTTAATAAAACAAAGACATATTTTACCTTAAATAAGTTTTCCCAGTATTCATTTGTAACATTAACTTCACCAGTAACTGATTCCTGTTTCTTTGAGTAAGTTCTTGAAATTCTTTAATCTAGACCTTAATTTATTATACTTATTCTGCAATTGAACATCAATATACTCCTTATTGAACTTTGTTTGAAGATCTACTTTAGTATTCTTCTGACCAGATTTGGAAAAGCTAATAGTTGTTTGATTGCTCTTCTTTACTTCTTCAACCATGAATAGATTAAATACATCTCTATGGTATTATTCCATGCCCCATTTTTTTCATTTATTTCCACACAATCATTGAAATTAGTCATATTATTCAAAACTTCCATCATAAAATGTAATTAAATATAAGTGTCATTAATCACAACAATTTTTACAAAGTATTAAATGCTAAACATGTTCAAAATAATCATAAGACAACCATATTAAATGCTAAATTGTATATAAGTGCATGGAAATGATAAAGAGTTGAAGTGAGAAATTAAATGAAAGTCAATCAATCTCTATAACAATAAACAAATCATAGAGTATAATATGCGAATATTTTTTATTTTACTTCAGATATTGGGATTTTGCTATTCGAAGGAAAACTATGATGCAATATGTGTGTTAACGGGATTCATTCATAGTCAGTATGGTAACTTAATAATTTACTAATAGTATAGAAAACAATAGTTTCTATTTGAAGTTAGTGCTTCAGAGGAATGCAATTTGTGATTGATGAATTCTTCCTTATTAGTAAAAATTCTTATGCAATGTACAGACATATAATGTACAAATTGCTATGACCAAGAAGTATGTTTAACAAAGCTTCATTTTCTATGTTAACCTAAACGGTGACGAGCTCTATCTTTGGTAATTATAAAGCAACAAGTGCACACAATTCATAAAAATAAGTACCTAACGATTTTGTTTTTGGTGTGATATGCACGATGGATTTTTCAGCTTTTTACTAGTATTATGCTTGGCTACATTACTACCAAGTTCAAACTATAAGCCCCTGAATGTTCTAGAATTTGGAGCTACTGGTGATGGAAATACTGATGATACAAAATTATATAGATTACCTTGCTTACATTAACTCATGTCCACTTGTGACAAATCATATGTTCTTAAAACGCATTCATTTTTAGGATAGGAACATTTAGATTGAAGTTGGGCTTTATCTATCTATCTCTACTTCTAGGCTTTTGAAGTTGCATGGAAAACAGTTTGCCAAGGTAATAATAGTAACACTCTCGTATTACCTCAAGGAAAGACATTTAGATTAGGCAGGTAAGCAACCTGATAATCCTTTCCTTGTATTGTGCGGAATGCACTACGTAGACTTGGTTTTAGGACTCCGAAAAGTACTTGAAACCCTCAACAAATTCTAGTACAAGTTCATATTTGTGTAATTTTTATTCCTATTTGAATGACTTTAATTAGTAAAAAACGATATATATAATAATCCACAGAAACCCTTGGGATCTGGTGTATGTATACAAGAATAATTTCATTCATTGCCTTTGAAACCAATATATTTACATTGTGAAAAGAAAGATGCAAAAGGTTTTTTAGAGGGGAAGAGAAACATAGAGATCTGATTATTAGCTAAATTTTCAAGGGGATAAGAGAGAGCGTTATGTGCAACAACAAAGTAAATGATTACAGTAAAAACTTTGCATAGGCTTGGAGAATATAACTCTTTAAATATTCACAGGAAGTTTGTGTTATAATCAGGAGGCAAAGCAATATAAACATGCAAAAAGACGATTCACAAGGTTATCAACAGAAGATCCTAAGCTTACAATAATCACATTACAATGCTTGGACTGTTAGTATGAGATCATCCGGTAGCCTGTATCATCTATACCGTATGTAACTCACAACGAGATGTTAGTAAGAGACTTCCAGGTACTATCACAACGAGAAGTTAGAAGCAATTAAGCACCTGACGGATTAAGCATAGATGCAGAGGAGTAGTCGAGGGCCTCAAGAATGTCGAAGGTCGAAGTAGGCTTGGAAGTTGGATTACCAATTTATTTTCAGTCATGCTATAATAATGACATATTTTTGTGAGATTCTTTAAAAGCTTAAGTGAATTGGTTGTTTTAGGCGATGGAGATGACCAAGTATTTGAAGAGAAGGCAGAGAAGGTGGTAAAGGTGGTAGGTTTTTACATTTCTAATAGCAGAGATTTTTGAAGGCAAGGAATAAGAAGAACCCAAAAGAAATAGCAGCAAATGAAGGAACAAATATGGAAACAAACAAAGAAGCATCTGAAATAGGAAAAATGTATACCTCAAATGGAGAAATCGGAGCATAAAAGACGCTGAAGAAGGCAAAGAAACTGATATGATGTTTTTATGAACAAAAAAACCTGTTTTAAAAACACATAAAAACGTGATTTTTACGTTTTTGTAAAGTTGTTGTAGTTTTCTTTTTAAAAAATGAAAAATGACAACAATACTCAACCAAGAACATTGTTATGACTGTTTCTTTTTATAGGAAAACAAAAAAAAAAAAACATGCCTTAAATATAAGAAGCTATCATAATTTTGAGTAATAGTAAACCAAAGGTTAAGACTAAAAAGTAAAAGTAAGCAAATTAGCAGTAACTCCGCGGATGCAAGACTTTTGACCACTACACTTGAAATACATTCTTCTTAGTTGTTGTTAAATAACCAAAGGCTATGTTTGTTTAGGGGTTTATTAATTCAATGGAATGTAATATAATATTATTCTATCATTTAGGAAAAATGTTTATAATAAAATGAGATAGAAGAGAAGAGTTTCATATTACATATCATTCTATCTTAAACGGTAAAAATAAAAAACATTCGATTTGGAAGGTTTAGGATAAAATGTAAAATGATAAATAACTTTACACTATATTACATTATAAACCCTTCATCCAAATAACATTTCACTATATTACATTATAAACCCTTTCATCTCTCTCAAACAACAATTTTCTAATATTACATCCTTTTACATTCCATTTCATTATAAACCATTCCATTCTATTTTATTCCATTAAAAACTTTACGTCCAACCAAACATAGCATAAGGGGTGGCCGGGTAGGGCACGACACAGACACTTGCCCCTCGCGGCCCGCGCCTCCGCCTGATCCAGAACTGCCTCTTGAGGCTTCCCACCCACCTGCCTCAGGCCTTTCCAGTAGCGAGCCATCCCTAGGTACCCCCCATTCCTCCGATTTTGGACCCTGGATGCAGGTGGCTCGATGGACTCGCCGGCCTCCACCTCCCACCGCCGGAACACGTACGGAAACCACCACCAATGGGTTGGCTAGTGGCTCCCGATTCGCAGCCCTCGCTCCCGAGGTGTCGTACGACGGCCCAACGGCTATCTCCATAACGGTCGCCTCATTTAAAACCAACTCCCGCCCTAGAAAATCCTTAAGCCACTCATCCACTCGTGACGCGTCTCAACTGAGGAGCACACATTTGGGAGTTTCTGGAAATCCTTCAGCGTCTAAGGGGACGACGTCGTCTCCAGGCAGCGTGGGTCCTTCGTTGGGCTCACCATTCTCCTCGGGCCCAGCTCTCCCCCCTCCTCACCAGTTGGCCAGTAGTATGGGCCCACCCATATCCAACAGCCCAGTCCAAGAGCCCCCAACTGCAGCCCCCTCTCTGTTGGGCTCAAGTCCTCCGGGCCCGCCCCACCTGCAGTCCAGGCCTTTGGGCCCTACCTCCTCTACAACCATTTCGGGCCACGTAGCGATTTCCTTACCGTCGCACAAGGCCCTGGTCTCACCAGACTGGACCTTCCCCTCGACCTCCCAAGCGGGCATAATCTTTGGGGCGCTGACCGGGGTCTAATCGAAATCCCCCGGCCTAATGGACACGTCACCTCCTCACTCTCTCCCCGAGGAGACGCCCCCTCGGGCCCTCGACCCCTCTTCCACTCTTCAGGGTGTTGGGGACGTGCCCGAATCTTCTGATTCAACGATGGAGGATCAAGTTACATTCCCCGAGACTATGTCTAGTCACGCGCCGACTGGGCCAGCAGTACCGGGCAAGCCCGACACGAGTTAGCTCCTCTATTCGCATACCGTTGTTATGACGATTTTTATCTGGAATTGTCAAGGGGTTGGAGGTCAGACCTTCAAGCCAATTCTAAAGAACTACATTCGGATCCACAAGCCCCGGCTGATGGTCTTAGTTGAGCCTCGGATTAGTGGCGATCGGGCTCAGCGAGTCATTCGGTCTCTGGGTTTTAGCAATTCTTTTCGGATTTAGGCTACGGGCTTTTCAGGCGGGATATGGCTACTCTGGCAGGAGAATATCGCCGTCTGCGTTCGCCTCGCTCACCGACAATTCATTCATGCTCGGGTCCAATGGGATCAGCAGTTGTTTGAGTTTACTGCTATTTACGCGAGCCCCCACCCCTCGTTCCAAAAATATCTTTGGAAGTACCTTGCATATCTTGCTTCGCAAATCACTGTCCCCTGGTTGCTGGGCAGGGACTTCAATTCCAAGTTGGAGAGTGTCGATAGACGCGAGGGTTCGAGTCCCCATACTCATTTCAGTACCCTATTTCGAGATTGCATGCTTCAATGCCATCTTCAAGATCTGGGCTTCTTTAGGCCGAGATTTATGTGGAAGCGGGGCCAACTCCGTGAACGTTTAGATCGGGTCTTTGGTTCCTCGGCTTGGCTCTATGCGCATCCGACTACTAGGGTGCAACACCTGCCTTTTCTCAAATCAGATCATCGACCGCTCCTTATTAGGTTCCTCGCTCCTGTTCCCTCCAACCTTCTGCGCCATCCTTTCCGTTTTCAATCGGCGTGGCTCACACATGATTCTTTCCCCCAAGTCGTAGCTGCTAACTAGCATCCTGATTCCTCGGATTTCAGCGGGGCGTTCCAACGTTTCTCGGATACGCTCCACCTCTGGAATACCAAGGAGTTTGGTAACATCTTCTATAGGAAGAATCGCCTTCTGGCCCAGCTTGCGGGCATTCAACATGTGGAGGACAAGGAATCCCCCCACTTCTTGAGCTTGAGCTTTACTTAAGGAAAGAATTGGAATATGTACTCTATCAGGAAGAGCTCTTCTAGCACCAGAAGTCCAGGAGTCAGTGGATCGGCCAAGGCGACAGGAATACTCATTATTACCATGCGCTCACTCGGACTAGGCGTCATCAGTCTCACATCCTCGCGCTTCTGGATGGTCATGATAATGAAATTACCGACCCTGCGGAGCTCCGCAAGATGGCCCAATGCCACTTACAGGATTTATACTGTAACATCCCACCCTCAATTGAATGGGTAAAATGGTAAATTGGCATAGGATGGGCTAGATTACGAGTGTATAGGACTGATCATGCATAATAGGATTGCTACACAGTCACATTTGTGCACAGAAAATTTCTGGACATGCAT
>JANZLC010000004.1:9343781-9372963 GCA_026413385.1 Erythroxylum gracilipes
TGTCGGTAGTGGTCTCTTATCATAGGATACATACCGGAATGACCTACGGGCGTCCCGGTGGGTACTCTATGGTAAGGAGGCGCTACATATACAGATCCTTTGGACGGTCCTCGCTACCTGGGTTTCTTCATGGACATTTTCCTCCCCCTTCGCCGACTATGACTGAGGATCTCACCTGTCCCCTCAGGCCTGATGAATCACGGCGGCGTTTTTTTCCATGAATCCTAACAAAGCCCCAGGATTGGATGGCTTCACAGCTCTGTTCTACCAATCCCAGTGGGCTACGGTCGGCCCCTCCCTAATTCACTTTATCCAGAGGATTTTTCGACATGAGGTGTGGGAGTCGGCTATTAACCGTACCATCATCATCCTTATTCCTAAGAACCCCTCCCCCACATCCATCTCACAGTTCCGTCCCATCGCGCTATGCAATGTGATTTACAAAGCCCTCTCTAAGGTCATAGCTGACCGACTCAAACCCTATCTCGAGACACTTGTCCGTCTGACCCAGTGTAGTTTTGTGCCGAGCCGTCAAATTACAGACAACATCATCATCACACAAGAAGTGATTTACTCTATGCAACGCAAGACTGGTAGGAAAGGGTTATGGCCATCAAAGTGGACCTTGACAAAGCGTATGACCGACTTGAGTGAGACTTCATTCAGGCCACCATTCTTGACATTGGAATTCCCGACTCACTGATCTCGCTTATCATGAAATGTCTCGCTACTTTGTCCTTTCAAGTGAATTGGCATGGAGAGCTAAGCGAGGAGTTTAGGCCTTCGCGCGGGCTGCGTCAAGGCGACCCTCTTTCCCCATACCTTTTTGTGCTGTGCATGGAACACCTCGGCCAAGCCATATCTAATGAGGTATCCTCCGGTCGATGGATTCCAGTTCGGTTGAGTAGATAAGGGCCCCCCCTCTCCCACTTATTCTTTGCTGACGATCTCATCTTCTTCGCCGAGGTGTCTCTTGAGCAAGTTCACGTGCTTCGAGAAGTCTTGGACTTGTTCTGCACCGCTTCGGGACAACGCGTGAGCCAAGCCAAATCACGCTGCTGCTTCTCCAAGAATGTCCCATCCATATCCACTCGTGTCTTAAGTCGCGCTCTCCGTTTCCCTCGGTCGGTACCTGGGGGTTCCCCTCCTGCACCAGCGGGTAGGTCGGCATACTTATCAGCATATTCTGGACACAGTCCATCACCATCTGTCAGGGTGGGCTCCTTCCACGTTGTCTTTCGCTGGTCGGATCACTTTGGTCAATCGGTTCTATCGACTATTCTGAGTTACACGATGCAGAATGTCCGGTTACCGCGAGGGCTGTGTGACGCTTTAGAATAAACTCTGAGACAATTTTTGTGGGGTTCGAGTCATGACCGTTGGAAGATACCTCTGGTAAGCTGGGACGAGGTTTGTTTGCCCAAACATCTCGGGGGTTTGGGCATACGACGGATTAGAGATATGAACGATGCTTTTCTGGCCAAACTAGGCTGGGCCTGTATCAATTACCCCACAGCCTTATGGGTGCAGGTGCTCTCTGATAAATATGCTTTTGATGCTCACCGTCTTCCCTCCTCCCTTCCTCACGTCGGGGGTTAGATGGTATGGAGGAGCATCCGAGCGACTTGGACTATAGTGACTCAGGGGCTACAATGACGAATCGGTGATGGTCTGACACCTAGCTTCTGGCTCGACCCTTGGGTCACGGGTGTTGGCCCCCTCCTTTTCCATTCTACCCAGGATGTCCCGGATTCCCTCCTTAGCCATCGAGTCAGTCATTTCGTGGATCCCGCAGGACAGTGGAATTTGGCGACCGTTCAAGGTTTCCTTCTGCCTTCGATTTGTCGGGCTATGGCCGACCCGTTTCCTCCCTCCTCACTTTTGAGCCCTGACAGGATAGTCTGGGGAGCCTCCGAACATGGCTCCTTTACTGTCGCTTCGGCCTACTCCCTGCTTCTGGGCGACCCGCTTGCTGGTCCATCTGGCCTGTGGAGGGCCATTTGGCAGTGGACGGGTCCTCAGCGGGTGCGCTCTTTCTTATGGCTACTCGCGAAGGATCGCTTGCTTAGTAATCAGCAGAGGGTGCGACGACACCTTACCGCAGACGGTACCTGCCTATATTGCTCCCAAGAAGAATCCTCTCTTCATGTGGTTCGGGACTGTCCTCTGGCGCGGCAAGTGTGGGCCTCCTTTCCGACGGACATCGTTACCTCGCCTTCATTTGATCTTCTAGCCAGGGACTGGTTGCACACCAACATACTCCAGCATCGACGAGTGCAGGGACGGGACTGGGCGCTTCTTTTTGGGTTGACCTGCTAATTCATTTGGTCATTGAGGAACAAGGCTCTTTTTGTTTCTGATTTTGTCTTTTGCAGATCAGGTTCAGAGGCATTAGGGGTACGAAGTCTAGGCATTACCGGCATCCGCCCTTGCCAGGAGCACCAGATCGGTTAGCATAAGCCACAGGATGGTAGGATCAAGCTAAACACTGATGGGGCTAGCAATCGCGCACAGTTCACGGCTTCAGCTGGAGGACTCCTTTGCGACAATGATGGTAATTGGCTCGGTGGCTTCTCTCAGTTCATAGGATGGTGCTCCCTGCAGTTAGCAGAGCTCTGGGCTGTTCACACAGGACTCTCCATGGCTTGGCGATTGGGATTTCGTCGCATCGAGCTGGAAGTGGACTCGATGGGAGTGCATCAGTTCCTTTCTTCTGTGTCGTCCCGTTCTTAGTCCGACAACCCTCTTGTGATGGGTATCCCCGAGCTTCTCATCCGAAATTAGGCTGTTGTTCATCGGCATGTGCACCGAGAGAGCAACAGATGCGCGGATTGGTTTGCTACCCAGGCCAGTCCTGGCGACATTGGGATCACTTATTTTGATGTTCCACCTTTAGGGTGCCAGAATCTTTTTTTTGAGGATCAGTCGGGATGCAATTTCTCCCATCTAATTAGTATCTGATGTACTCTTTCCCTTTACATTAAAAAAAAACATAGCATAAGGGGCTGGTCCTACTTTTATTTTTCTGTTGTAATTTTTAGTTTATGATTTTCTTTTAAATAAAAATAGAAATATGTTTGGTTGGTAATATCAATATAGTTATATTTTTATTAGTGATGATAATTACATATTAGATAAAATTTAAAGGTAAATTATTTTCAATTGATTAAATCTGTTTTAATCTCTTGTATAACACTTATTAATATTTAATCATTAAATCAAAATTTATATGCTTTGAAAATATTTTAAATTTAATTGTATTAAATTATTAAATAATTAATAATATATTTACTTGATAAAAAATCAAATTATAAATAAATAAAAATAAAAACTATTTTTTTAGTTTTCAAAAAATGGAAGAAACCAAAATTAAACAAAAAAACTTAAATAAATAAAATTTAAAAACAAAAGGAAAAATGGAAAAAGTAAAAGAAACTAACAGGTACAGGCGTAAACGACAAGATACACATAAAGAAAGCAAAGGACTATACGGGACCCACGATATGGACCCCCCTTTCCATTCGTTTCGGGTCCAAGTCCAAGTGACTAAAAGAGTCCCCGACACGTGAGCTGCAAGCGCTGGTTTTCCTTCCGCATGGGACCCACGCGGGCATTGAGTTACTCATCCACTTTTCAACGGTTGGATGCGTCAGTTACGTAAAATGTGGGTATATCGGTAAGACTAGCAAATCCCAGGGCTTCACCTCACTGACGGCTTAAATACGAGTTGTTTGGTTCAAAAGAGGGACGAAATAGAGAGAGAGAGAGAAAAAAAAAAGGAGAATGAAAGAGGACAAGCAGGCAACCCCAAAAACGTCGTCGAAGGTACAGGTTTTCGAAATTCGATAAAAAATTTAATTCTTATGTTTTTGCTTATATATGATTCGATTTTTAATCTCCAGAATCCACGTTTATCGTTTCATCGTTTTGATACCGGATTAGATTAGTTTATGTGAGCGATAATAATTGGGTTAGTGCATTTTCTGTATGTATGGTCTGTGTTGGGTGTGTACTACTTTGTTGTTTGTCTGATAAAATTAGGAAAGTCGATTCTGGAGATTGGTGCATTGGTCAAACGGTGTTTTAATGTTTTTGCATTGGCAATGATTGCTTTTAATAGGAATAGAAAAGATGGGGTTTAGGTTTTTAGTGATTTGTAGGCATTCCATTCGGTACAAAAGATGATGTCTTGTGGATGAGTTTTACTGACTTTGTGGTCTTTTTAGCCCCATCTGGCATAGTGGGATTGTTTGTTGAATGAGTAAAACGTTGTCCAGCTGTCATATTGTTGGATTATGCCGGTCTCGTTGCGTCTCGGTCTTCCCTTTCCCTTTATAGGTAGTTTTCTTTTTAGTAAGCTAGTGTTACAGTAACTGATGATATGCATTTGTTATTGTGATAATATGCATTTGTTATTGCCTTAATAAGTTGAATTTTAACTCCAGGATTCAACGCCAGCACTACGTTCAATCGATACTTATGCTGCGCAGTGTAACAGCTGCTATAAATGGAGGGTCATATCAACACAAGAAGAGTATGAAGAAATCAGAAGTAAAATTATAGAAGAGCCCTTTGTTTGCGACTGGAAACCTGGTATTACATGCGATGATCCTGCTGACATTGAGTATGATGCTACTCGGACTTGGGTCATTGACCGGCCTGGCCTCCCAAAGACACCTGAAGGTTTTAAGAGGAGTCTTGTGCTCAGACGAGATTTCTCCAAAATGGATGCTTACTACATTACTCCAACAGGAAAAAAGTTGAGAACTAGGAATGAAATTGCAGCATTTTTAGAGGCCAACCCCAACTACAAGGATGTGCCCATCTCTCACTTCAGTTTCACTTCTCCAAAGGTTATGGAAGATACCGTTCCTGAGGATGTTGGGAAAAAGGTTGCTACTAGTGGGAAGAGCAACAAAAAGATTAAGGCGTCCAAAGATTAAGCTGCTCTGTGACTGATGACCGTTGATTTTGTGTGTTTTTTTTATAAATATATTGGTCTAATTAGGACTTTCTGCATATTTAAAAAGGTTTTTGTTTATTCAATTTCATATTGCTTTTACTCCTCTCTTAGTAAAGAAAAACATTTTTTATAATTAGGTAAGCCACAATTAGCATTAAACTGCTTATGAACATTACAGGTTAGGTTATTTAGTTATTCAAATTAAATATTTTGCATCATTTCATGTATCAAATTATAATGTAGATCTACAAAAAGGCCTTTAAATTGAAACATATTGTAGTGTTACTTAATGAACCTCCAATTTAACTGATCATGATCTTTATTGAGCTTATCTGCCATTACTCAAATATGATTAATTTAGTAAACAAAATATAAATTGAAGCTTCGAGTAGATCACTTTGCATACTGATACTGTTGCAATGTAGTATAGTGCTGGTTACTTTGCCTCTGCAATTAGTACCAGTAAAGAATAGTTGCATGTATAATTACTAAGAATCATGTATATATACGCAGCACAATCAAAGCTTCTTTTAGCTTGCTAGACAAATCTGATGCCTATTTTGCAGCATCTAACCATTAGGGTCGAATCAGAAAAATACGAACTCATATAAAAGGTGAGAATAACTTCTAATAAAGGCGAAAAAAACTACACAACTCTAAAGAAAGAATACCAGCAAAGAGAGGAAGTAGATCTTAAAATAATGGCCAAAACATGTTGCATAATTAGTTTTCACATTTTTAAAAAGGATCAATTCTATTTATAACTTCAAAGGAGCTGGAGCGGAGCATCTGCTTGGGAGGGTAAGCTATGAGCCCCTTGGTTCAAGCTTTAAAATAACATTCTTCACCTGATCATCTCTAAGCCACACCTTCCCACGTCCAAACCAAATTTTGCTCTGCGGACATAGTAAAGCTCACTATGCAATGCTCTGTATCTACTCATCATCGCTATCTTCTTCGTACTCAGAAGCAGACTCATCACTTCTTGATCCAATCAAAGTATTCATGTCAAATGATGGCATTTCCATCTCCTCCATGTCAATAGTATCATACTCCATCCGTTGATTGAACTTTTCATCGGAGCAGTTGAGGAACCATGAAAGAGAGCACTTTAACCCCTTTTCGGCAACTTTCCTATGCCTTGGTTTAATAGTAGACTCCAGACTATAGGTAAAGAATGCTGGGAAAGAAATCAAATCCTCCATAGGTCTTCCCATCTCCTTCTGGAAGTAATCAAAACTACGTTTCATAATGTCAAGGTTCAAAGCAAGTAACTGCGGACACTTCACGATCATCACCCTCACTTGTTGCAAGGATAACCCACAACCCTTGAGGAAATCCACATGCTTTACAATAGGAGTTCTGCCAAGGCTGACCACTTGTGGCATCTTCTCAACCATTCTAGCAAAATCCTCCGGACATATGTCAATAACTGAACAAATCAAGTCTCTCTGATGATTGAGCTTTTCCTTCAGGTCAACTCCTATAATCTCAGGGTATTGTGCTACAATAGAAGGAAGCAAGTCTTTCCTTACTTCGAACTCTACTAAGGATTGAATATTTGATTTCACCCTGTCCTCTACTCCAAAACCTAGAATGTGAGGACTCTTCTCTATCAATCTAGCAATGGCTAGTCTGGGGACACCCAAGCTTTCGAGATACTCAACAAAAGGCTTGATCACCCGGCCTACTCGCATCCCTAAAATCTCTGGATATCTGGTCAAAACCCCACCAATTTCTCTCCTTGCAACTCCAATACCAACCAAATAAGCCACTGATGTGCTCATGGTTCCTTCAAGCTTGAATCCTAGAACTTCTGGGTATCTCTCGAGCACCCTAGCAATATCAGTTGGCTTGATATCCATCCCCTGAAGGTATTTAACTACAGGGTCAAGGTCTACAACAACACTAGCATGGAGTACCTGTGGATACCTCCTTAAGAACTCAGTAAAAGTTGCCTTCCTAACCCCCAATCTTCCCAGATAGTCAAGCACGGGAATCATGTTCTTTTTGACACTACAACCGAGAACAAGTGGATAATTATTAATGTCTTCAATAGTCAGTCCTAATTTGTGAAGAAAATTAACCCGTTCCCTCATAATTTCCACTGTCACAGGAAGTTCCAACCCATCCAACTCATCAGGAACAATACCAAGTCCCCTTAGAAATTCATAAACCTTGGCACGATTCACTATCTTCTCATTCTGCATTTCCCTCAAGCTAGGATGAACATAAAGAGACGAAGAAGCATGCTTCCGGCCCGACTTAACATTGTCTTCCCTAGATGAACCCACAGAACTTGACCCCACTGATCTCTCAGAAACGGAATATGCAAACCTTGTAATCAATCTATTTCTTCTCGTGAAACTACTTTGAATTCCTATAGCTGAGAAAGAATTCAACTGCAACTTAAGATACATAATTACAGGTATTTCTTGATGTATAAGCAAGAAACTGGGCCTTGTAATGCCAGCATGACTTCCAATCTGCATATTGCTTTAGCTTGATCAAAGAATCTGCAAAAATACATTCACAATACGCGTTTGCAAGCAACGAAGCAACTATCTTCTTAGTAAACAGAAAGCAAGGTTATCAAGAAATGAGCTGTACTCATTACAAATTCACCAATAAGAACACCACACACATTATTGTTAATGGGGAAAGAACGGAAACACTAACCCTCCAGTGAAATTCTGGTCGTTAAATTATTTAAAAACTAGAGCACAATATGAACATCAATGAAATGGTGAATTACGCTCGTATTTTGCTCTCGGCTTTGATTATAACACAAAGAAAGAAGGGAAGAATTGGACGTGGCTTCAAGCATCGACTTTTACCTTAGCTTTGAAAGACTGAACTAGTGTCCGAAATCACCGAGACACAAAACCAGTGGCATTCCAGAGAAGAGCTATAATGGGTCAAGCTCACCGTCGCGTGCAGCTATAGATATTGGGAAATTAGGGAATAAAGATAAACCTTTGGTGTATGCTGTTGGTAGGGTTAATCGTAAAAAAAAAAAACCCGTAAACTGTACTGTAATTTTTAGATTTAGCTGTAAAAAGTAACATTTTAATTTTTAAATTTTAATTTTTAATAAAATAATTTAACATTAAATTTAACTCGGAGTCTTCTCGATTCTGGACCTTTTTTGTTTATAAGAGCAGCCCAAGCCCTGAAACTTTCAAAATCCAGAGTGACTGGTTTGGTTACTGGGAGCCAGAAGGTCATAGAATCTGGCGGAGAAAGAAGATGACGAGGCCTCCTCTAATTTTAGCTTATTTGGTAAGATTTCTGGTTATTCCGGCAATAGCAACCGGAGCTTCCTCTTGCTCTATTAAGGGTAAGTTCTTGTCGTTATCAAAAATTGCTTGCTCTTTTTCTTCTATTTCCTTTACCTTTTTCTGTTTTTTCAATTTGATTTTACGGGCGAAAATCCGTAAGTTAATTTAGTTTCGTTGGTATAATATAGCTGATTCTGCTACGATTGCTATAAAGTAACGTTCTAGATTGTGAGAGCTGGGGAGATGATTGAACTAGCCATGTTGTTACTTGAGAGTGTTGCTGGGAATTTAATATGAACGTTTGTTATGTTTTGACGTATGAGGTTTATATTGAGTTGGTTTCTTAGTCTGGTCTAACTTTGGGTGAGAAGATTACAAGTGAAATCCCAACAATCATGCTTCCATGTGATATAATCTGGAAAGAAAATGCTTTCTCTGATATGTAGTGATGGTCATAGTACTTTTTTGTGTTATGCAGGTTTTCCTCTTGTGAGGAATATCAGTGAGCTTCCTCAGGATAATTATGGAAGGGGTGGTTTGTCCCACATAACTGTTGCTGGCTCTGTACTCCATGGTCTGAAGGAGGTGTGCGCCCATGTTTATGTTTATTGTGACCTATTCTAATCTTGGTTTATATGAATAAGACAGTTGTGCCACATCTTTGAGTGCTACATTGTTTGCTTGGAACCTTAAATGGCTTACCATTCGACTGGTAGCTTGTAACTGTGAAGAAAATACAGCCCAATAGTCGTTGCAGAACCTCGGAGGAAGACCTATATTAGCACTATGTAAACATCTGTTGTAAGTCAGATTTTTGTTATCCTGTGTTGCAAACTGGAATATAGGTGCATTCTATGTCTGTATCTGAAATTGGCCACCTGTAGAACTATATTTTTGAAACATGATTAATCCAATGTAAATAATGACTGGCAAGCGGATGCCTTAATAACATATTTCCTTGGATTGAAGGTGGAAGTGTGGCTTCAAACATTTTCTCCAGGTTCAGGCACACCGATTCATAGGCACTCATGTGAGGAGGTTTTCATTGTGCTGAAAGGAAGTGGTACTCTCCTTCTTGCTTCAAGTTCCCATGAGAAGTATCCTGGAAAGCCGCAAGAACACTTCATCTTCCCCAATAGCACATTTCATATACCTGTTAATGATGCTCACCAGGTATGCCTTTCTCATATTATTTCCACAGAACAGGTTATGCAATTTATAGGTGGTTGTGTTATGGAAAAGCAAAGAATATGGAATGATAAGCCAAATCTTTGTGTGATAAATAATCATTTTCTGGAAAATAAACTGAATATTTTATTTCGTGTTTTCTTTGTCAGTAATTGCTTCACAAACTTCAGTCGCACAGATTTGAAATATCATGTCTACATTTCGGTTCTGCATGTCTTTCAGCCTTTATCTGCGTATTGCATATACAGTCTGGTGAAGCATGTTTAGTGCACTTGTTGGACTACTAAATTAAGACTGAATGTAATCGTGAAGTACATACAGATACCCAATTGTATAATTTGCAGTTCCAGTTTGATGTTTGCAGAAATGCTAAGGTGTTTGAACTCCAATTGTATAAGTTGTGGGAAAGTAAAGTTTCTGGTTGTAAAATGTCCTCTTTTTGTGCTTACGATTTTATTAGTACAGCATTGATATCCTCTTTATTATTCTTTTCTTCTTCAGTTTTATTCCAGTTCACAAATGGGGATTAAACCAGCCATTTAACCATTCTCTGCTAAGTTCTGATTTAACCAATATCTTGTTGTAGGTCTGGAATTCAAACAGACATGAGGATTTGCAATTACTTGCTATAATATCTCGTCCACCAGTGAAAGTGTATGTAATCTCTTTTTGTTTTGCACTAGCCATACATGGTATCGATTCATCCATCCATTGATTCTTGCTCTAACCAACAGCATACTGCTCTTCTTATTTCTTTTGTTCTGTTTATCCAATGTAGTTGTACGATGCAACTTGGGTCTTCCTTTGTCTTGGTTGAAATATTGGTTCCTCTTGCATAATCATATGCACAAGCGAAATGTTGAAATGTATAGTTTCTGCTAGTATCTGATTAATAGAATAGGGCTAGTTTCTATTCTAGATTTAGTTCCACTTTTTTCTTAAAGTATTAGGTCATCCTTGATATGAACTCCTAGGACTCACGTCAGGTCTAATTATCAAGAGGCAAGATCTTATAATTTATAATTTTGGTTTCTGTTACCAGGTTCATATATGAGGACTGGTTTATGCCCCATATTGCTGCAAAGCTCAGGTTTCCCTATTATTGGGATGAACAATGCCTTCAAGTGCCTGAAAAAGATGAACTTTAGTTTGATACATCTCTGTATATTGCTAGCAAAGACGAACCATATTGTGGGATGAAATGATATAGGCCGTGGAAGTGTTTGTTTGTTTGTTTGTTTTTCAGAAACAGGAAGGAAAGACACAGGATTTTCAGTTTTACAGCAGTTTTAGACTACGGATGAAGCCTTCCTATAGTATCATAGTTCTAAATGATTCAAACTTCAGTTCTACATCATTCTGATTTGGCCTTGGTTCTTCTACATCATCTGTAAAGCGGTGTCCCAAGTTTGATTTGATTAAATCAAATACATGATTTTGACCGATATCAGATAATGGATAATTTGTTTGACTAAAAATGTGAGGTCCTTTTGGATTCATTAGTATTTATATATTTTTCCATGGCCATTATACTATTATATGTAAAACCCTGCATAACTATTTTGTAATCTTTAATTTTCAATACAAACATCAGCTGAAAGAGAACTTAAGAATGGTCAATCCATTTAAGGTTAGCTGGTGGAGTTAAAAGGGCACTTATGATCGGCCATTTCTTTCTCAAATCTCACAATGCAGACCATAAAGGACATTTAGATTTAGATCTTCCGGGAAATACTGCAACCAGCTAACCTAATGGATGAATTATTGACATCGTTGCAATTATATTTCTGGAAGGAAGAAACAAAGATCGTAGGGAATATATTTCTTGGGTAACTTCTTGTTGCCCAGTCTTCGTTGTTCATCTTTTAGTCGAAATGCTTATTATTTGAAAACAAAGTGCAATTGCAAAGCCTTCAGTTAATGATTCAAAAGGTTCTCCATGTTTCGGTTGAAGCAGTTGTTATACTGGGCTCTACACATGGTTGTGCGCATTTGGCAGGATGATCAGTACAACCTGAAAATTTTTATTGTCTACAATGCCAGAAGACCTCAACCTAAGTAAACACATGCACTGTTAACAAATGCCATTGTGCAACAATATTTCCATCTCGAGTTTTTTTCCTTGCATTTCGGTGAGGCTACTCTATTCCAGTTCTGTCTATATAACTACAAGAAAGCAGAAAATATGTTATTGATGAAAATTAACGTTTCCATACTTCTGGCATCCGACTTGCAACTGTAAGCTAACATCATTTTGAAAATTAAGAACTTCAGACTGAAATGACAAAAGAACACGTCACATGTGAACATGAAGGCAGATGTATAACAAAAATTTGCTGTTCTTTTGGTCCCTCATTGGGAGAAGGATTGACGGAAGAAAACATCAAACTACACTTACACAGACATCATCATTTTCCTCGAATAAGAGTATTCTCTAAAAATACACAAAAACACTTTGTCTAAGCATAACTTCAGCTATACCACTTTATCTACGTTTAAAATTCTCGTTAACATTCAGAACATAGCTTAGCGAATTTCATAAATAAATAAAAAAGCATAACTTAGTGAAACAAACTTTTAGCATCGAGAAAAAATTGGAGGGTAATGAGGTTTCACGATATGCATACATTACTTAGTAGCTTTACAAAAGTGATGAAGACAAGAAAAGGTCAAATTATCAGTTCAAATCTTTTCACTTAAAAAAAAATAAAATCAGTTCAAATCTTTTCAATGGCCAACTGATTACGGATAGGGGAAATGTTGCCATATTTTTTTTTCCCCTGCCAAATGAAGAAAATGACTTCGCAATTTGTCTCCTTTACAATTTCTGAAAAATAATTAATAATGAAATTGATAAAAGTATGTGTGAATCCCGTATTTAATGACCCTGTTTGGTAATCAGCTGATTGTATTAGCTGTTAGTTGATTCTATTAGCTGATTTGACCAGTGGACTGTATTAGCTGTTTGTCAATTGATGTTTGGTAAAATTAGCTGTTTAGTATTAACTGTTTATGTGTAAAATGACTTATGAGTGCATGACTTTTAAAAAAATTATAAGGGTATGAATATTATATATCTTAGTATTTCATCAAATATTCTTATAGTAATTTAGATTTTAAATATTTAATTCTACAAAAATTAAGTTTATAACTCTAATAAAAAACATAGAAATAATAATAATAATAATAATAATAATAATAATAATAACAACAACAACAACAACAACAACAACAACAACAACAACAACAACAATAACTCAAATCCATTACTAGAATAATACTCTAAATTTGTCCCTCGTAATTCATCCATTCCAAGAACTTAGAAAAAGATGCTAATTTCGCGCAAAAAGCAATCAACTTTGAGATTTGGAAAGATACAACAGATTTTTCTATAAATTAATGAAATCAAGACATTCACATAAAACATGCATTATAAGTTGCTCTGATATTACATATACATTGACATTCCAACAACATACACAACCTGTTAGAAGAAAGAAACACCAATGGCTCTCCTTCAGTTGCGAAGCACAGTTCGAAACTTTTCTACCTTTCCTCATCCTTTTTGTTACTAGCAATAATATCCCTGAAGTTTGTCTTCAGGAAACGAAAGCTGAATTATCCATCGAGCCCTCCAAAGCTACCCTTCATTGAAAACCTCCACCATTTTGGTTCCATGCCTCATGTATCTCTTCAGCGCTTAGCAGAGAAGTATGGTCCTATCTTTTCCTTAAAACTTGGAGAAATCCCAACAATTGTAGTATCTTCACCTAGGTTGGCGGTAGTTGTGGGTAAGCCTGCTCCCCTGCCGCCACCGTTGGCTCTCTTCTGAGATGTGTAGTTCTCTTGTCCCATTTAAATAAGATTCTTAAATTCCAAAAAGTTCATATGATTAGAAGCTGAATATGGATGTTTGGTGAGTGTGAGAAAGATGGAGCGAGATGTAAACCTTAGGATTATGAGCAAAAGCTTTGATCATAATCTTCGAAATCTATATGTAAAATACAAAGAAGAAAATGGAAAAGACCGAGAGCAGAGAGTAAAGAGGGCCAATACCTATTAAAAATCATGGTCGTATGCTTTATGAGTGCCCAAAATATCCTATTAGTAGAAATATTTTATTATGGTATTCAATATAGGAACAAAAGTATAATAAATGTGTTAATGAATATAAGTTTCGGCGATGTTTAGAAGGTTGGGAGTTGTTAGTTCTTCCGTTGGCATGATGACTCCTTCCTAGATAGCATTGTTAATATTATTCAAAGATTGATGAATGATAATGCTAAGTTAAAGCAACAATTAGCATTGAGTTACAAAAGCACAATTGAAGACGAGGTGTGTAAAGGAGTTATTAGTATTGGTTTATGTCCTACAGTTAATCACTTTGGTTGTAGTTTAGTAAGAAATTATTTAAAGACATTCTTTATCTTTTACATGTTTAGATATATATGATAAAGTTCATCGGACATTAATAGAACATAAAAAGACTAACACACATTTTGTTTTTCCTTATGAAGGAAGTAGTCAATCTCATAGGCTAAAATATAGAGATACTTAAATAAACGTGTGAGTGCTTGTTAGAGAACAAGTTCACTAAACATACCCGATATGAGAAATCTATTTAGAACATTACTTGTATGTCTATGGACTTCTCATTGTGATGATTGTATAAGTAATCCTTTAACTTGTGGTCATTAAAGTTATCTTGTATGAGAATTGCTATGTTTTGATACTACTTATGATCTATTTAATCATGGATCGTTTAATAGATAGTCATTGGATGTAGCATGAACTATATGGAGGTAGTTGAGTGATCAAGATATGATTCATCACCTTAAAATAATTAGGGAGAATATTTTGTTGTTATCGATTAGCATTGATTCAGGAAATCCTTGGCCAAGGCGAAATGATGCTTTGTAAATAGTTTACAAAAGTCATTAATTGAATCAATAACTAATAGAGGAGAACTAATATGATTAGACTCAAAATAGAGTAGACATTAATTTTATGTTCTATGTTTAATCGGAACATTGTATGACGAAATGATTGAATTATACAAAAAAATCATGCACGGAAAGGTTAGTCAAAATTATTTTGACATTCCTAAATATTTGGGTGATCATGATGCGTTGCTAGACGCCAATATCAATCTATGATTATAAATTGTTTAATTGGAGAATTAAAGATAAATTAAAAGGAGTTTTAATCTATCTAATTCTAAGAATTACATTTTATAATCATCGTCAACATATTTGGGAACCTAATAGGTCTCACATATAGAATAGGTTGAAGACAACAAAATTAATTTAATCAAGTTAGACTTGATTGTAAAGTTTGATAAACTTTATGATTAAATATGAGATATTTAATAAATAAGGATCAATATGAGATATTAAATCTTATATAAGCATAATTGGTATTTAATTAGAATCATTTGTAATTATAATTAAAGTTTAATTGAAATTAGAGTTTAATTTCAGTTAAATTACTAAAATGTTCACAACTTATTATAAATAGGCTTAAGCTCTATGGAGCTAACACTTCTTGCTTAACCCTCTTTGTAAGAGTTACAGAGTTCTCTTAACTCATTCTGTGGATACCATTGGAGGCCGGACATTTATACGGCTACGGTGGATGAGATAATTCAGTTTCAAACATAGTTCGAAGGATATGACAAAATAATGATCAAGTTTTAGAATAAGGTGCAAATTAAGTTTTCGATTTATTATGATTTGTGTTAATCATTTTATAGAATTAAAGAGATCTTAATTTTTGGAAAATCAAAGGTTATGAAAAAGTTTCATAATTATTTCGCTGCGGTCGGAATCGGATCCCGACTCGATTTTCAAACAGTGGTATCAGAGTCGCGTTTAATTATATGATTTGATTTAGTTGTTTGGTTGTTATCGATATAAATTTAGAATTGAAAAATCAAATCTAATATGATCCTTAAAAGGAACTGTTCCTTATTCTTTGGCTATTTTCCGATTGCATTTTCTAGAGGTGTTTTGTTTTCTGGAAAACAATAGTTGTTGTGATTAATTATATGCATAAAATAAAACATAGAGTGGTTTGATATTCTGCTATTGCGTGAATCTTAAAATTTCACTGAATTTTGAACTCAGAAAATTAGAACCTAGAAGTCCCGAAAACTCAAGCTGGAATAATCGTATGCTTATGGTTGGGTATTGAGTTTTTCCTTCTAAATGATCTAAACCCGAAACATAGAGAAACCGAATGGGTGTGGTTTTGTTGTTGTTTGTGTTCTGGAAAAACTACCTGTTTGTGTATTTGTTTCTATACACGGTTGGATTTTTGGGTACTGTTTTCGGAAACGATCTTCTAAATTTTTTTATACCACATCACTTTGCTCTTACTTTTGGTACTTGGTTTTGGAAAACAAGTACTTTAATAATAAGAATAAGTGTCTACGGTTTCTTGAAAAACTATACTCCCATGTTTTTAATCTTTGATTTTGCGTTGGAGTTATTCTTTTTCTGGTTGCCTGAATAAGAATGTTGTTTGCGGAATAAGCCTCGGTCCATAGAGCATGTGTGGTGTGGGTTGTGGGTGGAAAAATTGAATTCAGATCTTTTGTCCAATATTATTGTGCTTTATCGTGTTTAATAAATCTCAGCCATTTATTTATGTGAGTCCTGCATAAGTCTCGCGTGGATCCCGCAAAATAAATGGCTGAGATTCTATGAGACAGAATAAGACAAAGTAATATTGGACAGAGAATCTGAACTCGGAAAAACTAGATATGGGTATCTTGAAAATCAATTAGCTACGTGGATGGCCTATGCAATTTTGTTAATGGAAAAATCAAGAAGTTGTACACGGTTTTAGAATGAAGATTGTGGAAGTTGGGTTTGAGAAACTCATCGCATTCTTGTTGTTTTGCGTCTGTTTGGCTGTTGTATTGTGGTCGGATTTTAAAAAATCACTAACAGCGGTCTGGAGTAGTTTGCTTGAGAGAATGTTGGCACGTGCACCCATAAATTTTTTTCTTTTAATAATATTTTAAGCCTTCATTAATTAAATTGGTTTAATTGAAGAAATTATGTTTAAATCCTCATAAATTAAAAAAAAGACTTTTGTAATTGTTTTTAAAGGGTCATTTTTTAGGATTGTTTTAGAATTTAGTTTAATTTTTCAAGAGTTGAATTATTAAACTAAATTAAATATAAAATTCAATTCCAAAATTAAAGTAATTATTTTTCTTAATATGATTAAGATTAATAATTATATTTATTCCTAATCAATTTTGAAAAAGTAGTTTCTAAAATTAGCATTAATTATTTTCAATTACATTGAAATTAATTAATTAGAAAAGTAGTTTCTAAAATAAGGATTAATTAGTTTCAATTAGATTAAAATTAATTAATTGGACTCCTCAAAATTAAGAAAATTGTTTTCTTAAGTAATTGAGAAAAATGATTCTTAATTAAATTTATTTATTCCAATTTGATTAAGATAAATTAAATTTATGATTTTATTCGTTTAGAGAATTTTTATTTAATTTATTTATAAATTTTTTCTTTATTTATGAATAATAAGTTTCTTGATTTTTAGAACAAGTATTTTTCTTGATTAAATTTTGAAAACTATTTTCATTTATTAATTAAGAAAAATGTGCTTTCTTTAATATTTTGAAAATCAGTTTTCTAACTTATTAAAGAAAGATTTTCTAATTAGTTAAGAAATGAATCTCTAAATAAATAATATATAATGACTTTCTTAATTAAATTTAAAAGTATTTTATTTGATTTTGAAAGTAGTTTCCTTTTTAACATTAGAAAATAGTTTTCTAATTAAGGAAATAGTAATTTCTAATGAGATTATGAATAGAATTTCTAATTAGATTAGAAAGTGTTACTTATATAATTTTGAAAAGAAGTTTTTCTAAATTGTAATAAGTAAGTGGAATAATTTATTGAAAATTGTTTTCAATTAAGTTTAATATATTTATTAGAGGCAAGATAAATTGGAAATAGTTTCCAATTGGATTTGAAAATTATTTTCAAATCAAATTAAAATTATATTTGGAATAAGAATTTAATTTATTTATGAATCATTGGTTTTAATCTAATTTAATTTTTCCAAGAAGTTGGAAATATTATTTTAGATTATGAAAATCAATAACTAGAATCAAATGAAGCTTGATATTTTATGCATATAATTTGATTATGAGTGCATAAGTTGCATACTTTATTTATATGGTTGATAGATATATTATATGCATGATAAATTGTATGTTTTATATATGTGATATTTTATATGCAATTTGTGTTTGATAGTTGACTTGTTGAGCAAACTCAAGGGCGCTTTAAACCTGAACATGTTTAGTCTTATGACAGTGGGTTCTACTTAACTAAATTTGTGTGAATTGGATGAACAAAATTATGATCACATGAATTTAGAGTCAGGGTTAGGAACAACATATTAGATATGTTTTGACAAGAGTTTTCACCTATCAGATCTAGGAGTCATATAAGATGTGATTGATAAAGTTGTTATCTAGTGATTGATAAAGTTGTTATCTATCTAATTTAAGTCTAATTGGTTTGTTGAGTAAACTCAAGATCAACTAAACTTGAATAGGATCTTAGCCCACTAGAAAGATTATAGTAATCTTTTCGAATAATAGTGAGGGCTATTGTTTTGAATAAAATAGTTGGAGTAACCAAATACATTATTAAAGTCCTAATCTAATTTGGTAGTCATGGCATATCATTAATTACTTGCTTTTCTTACATTTATATTTTGTTCTGAGTGGAATTTACCTTGTTTAGTATAATTGATACTAAGTTAGTGAACCTAAGTTATTGGATATAGGATATGTTTGAGAAGAGTTCTTAAAGTTAGAATAGAAAATTGTATGCCCATTACACAATGTTGCTAAAATCCTTTTTGAGGATTCGGTGACAAAGTTTTAGAGATATATCAAAGTCATATAAATGACAAAATGTAATGACATTTTTAGTTGATTAATGTCTTATGAACTTTGATGACAACATGTACGATATATGTCAACACTATGATAGCAAGATGCAAGAGGTTTCATGGAGTAGAGCTAAAAGTTATAGTACCTTGTTGGAATTGTTCCACTTAACTTATCCTACTAAAAGAATAATTATGGACTACAATTAAAGGCTTGGTTATAGTATGATAATATTTTTCATAAGAAGAAAAATGATTGCATGACTTTTCTTGTCTATACTCAATATGATAAAGATCATATGTATTTCTAATTCATGCTTTTTGAGTATACAATACTGAATTTAGATTCAACATCATTGTAATGTTCAATGCATGATAAGAAATAGATTGTTAAGTAAAAGTAGTTCATTCAATTTTATACAATTAGTTTGTATGAGTTGGATCAAAGGAGACTTATGTTTTAACATAAGTGTAAGAATACAAAGCTGGATAATCAAAACTATCCTTTTATGCCATATTGGTTAAATAAACATAATGAGAACCATAAAGTTACATACTAGGATATATGTATTCTTTTGATTATGAATCGTATGAAACTTGTGAAACTTGTTAAGATAAATAACTAAATCAAATTTTGATGAAAGGATGATAATGGTATTAAATTGTTAAATTTATACATGTGATGTATTAGATGGAGTAACAATCTATAAAAGGATGATAATTATATTTCATTATATTACTAATGATTTTATGTGATATGGTCATATGTATTAAATGAAATGTCAATTTACAATTTTGAAAAGCTCAAATTGTTTAAATCTAAGTAGCAATTAAGCAGTGAAAATGCTAAAGCACTTCAATGATATCGTTGTGGTAAGTTTTAAATTTTCAGTTATCTATAGAGAATGAGATTCTTTAGTGAATACCTTCATAACTAAATTTATAAGAGTATGGATTTACTAAAGTACAATATGAGATACTGTATGATGCAATAGTATTTCTTTCATAGCAATGCCTAGTACAATGACTTACCTTCTGTAGTTCCAATTAAATCAATTAGCAAGATTTCATATTAGATAAGAAACGCTAAGCCATTGAAATAGTTAAAGCTAGTGATTTAAGGATGTGATGCTTAGCTGAAGCATATATTATCTATTTAGTTTAGAACTAAATTGAGTAACAAAGGGTTATAAGATATCAAAAAGGTTGGATATAATCTTATAGACCTATTGAACAAATTGTTTGTTTCAATGTATGCTTACAGGAAAATGGTTCTCAAGATAAGTAATGAATGTAAGAGGAAACTTGAAAGGTTCAAATCTCATGATAATACATCCAGTTACAACGACTGCCTTTATTGATACATTTGATGTATAGTTAAAAGGCATGAGACGTTGAAAGATTCACTTTCAAGATGAATTCAAAGAGTTTGTTTTGAAGATGATTGTGAATTTATCATATTTGCAAAAAGGTTAGTGGGAGTATAGTTGTCCTCTTCAGTGGGAGTATGTGGAGATATATTGCTCACAAAGAACAACAATTCTAACTTTCAATTGTTGACAATATAATTATCCAAGAACAACTCTTGTTGGATATGAAAAAGTGACAACTTAATTATGAGAATTAGATCTATGAAGATAGATTGGACGTTGTTAACTTATTCTAAGTCCAAGTACATAGTTAATGTACTAAAGATGTTTAGTACATTATCTATGTACTTGGACTTAGTTTAGTATTTGAGATATCAAATACTTGTGAAGTATTAAAGATATCCATTACTCTTCGTGTGAGTTGATATTTGAGTTCAAAATGATAAGGATATAACTTTAGAAGTAAATCCTAATTAAGGTTTATCAATATCATTTAGGATTGGAAAGGTTCCAATGTAGCAATTGCTTGCTAATTAAGCCATAATACATTTTTCATTTAGTAAAATAATTAATCAGATCAATTAGTTCTTTAGTGAACTTGATATAGTTCCTTACATTGTTTAAGACAGTAATGTACTGTAGAACATTAGAGTCATTAGCATGCATAAGGAGCTAATGTCTCATTAAAGAACCAAGAACGTGTTTAGGCAAATTTTCTTAATTATGATGATAATTAAGATGAGAGTTGTAACATTTAAGCAAGTGCTCACTATAGAGAAGCTTATAGAATTCTCTCATTAAGCCATTGTCCCAGTAGTAGAATAATCGTCTATGGTGATATGGTATGAGATACTTAAACGATTGGCTTAGTACAAATGGGAGATTGCTAGTTTATGCCCTACAACCAATCACTTTGGTTGTAGTTTAGTGATAAATTATTTAAAGGCATTCTTTATCTTGTACATATTTAGATGTATATGATAAAGTCCATGGGATAATTGTACATTGCAAATGAAATTATAATGAGATTATAATTATGAGATTCATATTGCATTTATGTATTATTCCTAAATGTTCCTAGTCATTGTTTTATTAAGATTGGACATTAATAGAACGTGTGAGTATTTATTAATAGAGATACTTACAAACGTGTGAGTATTTATTAGAGAACAAGTTCTCTGAACAGACTCGATATGAAAAATCCTTGTTTTATAAAAAGTAATTAGGGAGAATGTTTCGTTGTTCTCGATTAGTATTGATTCAGGAAATCCTTAGATAAGGTGAAATGATGCTTTATAAATAGTTTACAAATATCATTAATTGAATTGATAGCTAGTGACGAGGAACTAATATGATTAGACTCAAAATAGAGTATACAATAATTTCATGTTCTATGTCTAATCGGAACATTGTATGATGAAAGGATTGAATTATACAAAAAAAATCATGCACGGAAAGGTTAGTCAAAACTACTTTGACATTCCTAAATATTTGGGTGATCATGACACGTTACTAGGAGTCAATCTTGATATATGATTATAAATTGTTTAATTAGAGAATTAAAGATAAATTAAAAGAAGTTTAATTTATCTAATTTTAATTATGAATTAGAATTAGAGTTTATAATCATTGCCAACATATTTGTAAACCTAATAGGTCTCACATATAGCATGGGTTGAAGAGAGCAAAGTTAATTTATTCAAGTCGGACTTGATTGTAAAGCTTGAGAAACTTTATGATTAAATATGAGATATTTAATAAATAAGGATTAATATGAGATATTGAATCTTATATGAGCATAATTGGTACTTAATTAGAATTATTTGTAATTCTAACTAAGGTTTAATTGCAATTAAAATTTAATTTCAATTAAATTACTAAGACGTCCAAAGCTTATTATAAATAGGCTTAAGCTCCATGGAGCTAGCACTTCTTACTTAACCCTCTCTGTAAGAGTTACATAGTTCTCTCAACTTATTATGTGGATACCATTAGAGGCCGGAAATTTTTACGACTACGGTGGTTGAGATAGATCAGTTTCAGAAATAGTTCGAGGGATATGACAAAATAATGATCAAGCTTCGGAATAAGGTACAAATTAAGTTTTCACTTTATTATGAATTGTGTTAATTATTTTATATAATTAAAGAGATCTTGGTTTTAGGAAATCAAAGGTTGCAAAAAAATTTTGTAATTATTCCGCTGCAGTCGGAATTAGATCCCTACTTAGTTTCCAAATAGTTAGAAGACCAAATAAGGAGGAACATAAGGAACAAATTGAGTTAGATGAAAAAATATGGTGTATAAGTTAAAGCTTCATATAAATGATGACAAGGAGTTGAAGTGTTGGGTCCCGCTTTCGAAGCCCAACTATCTAAAATCGTAGAGCATGAGTGGCCTCCTTGCAGGGTTAAGCCATTGTACCCTAATTGGCCAAAATCGGGTCCTAATCATTCTTACTACATCTCTAGCCCTAAAGGCGAGCCCACAAAATAGGATCACGAAATCACAATTGACTCTTCAAACTTGTATCTCTTAGTCTATAGTTTATTTGGGAGCAAGAACCAACTAAAACGGAGTCCTATAGGTGAAGATATGCTTCATAAATCAAAGTAAAAACATGGCCCAATATGCTCTCCCAACCGACCCTTCACTTCCTTCCAATAAATCTTTTTGAATTCTAAACCAATGGCTATAAATTTTTATGGGAAGGTAGGAGAATATGTTAAAAATCTAACGCCTTAAGAATCACCTCAATCGGAGGTCAGACGAAGAAGTTATGACTAAACAAATCCAACATGTCTATGTCTAAATTCACATTGTATATGCCTTGGAGAAAATGCCATAACTCTAACTAAAGATGTCAGATTGACTTTTTTTTTATACGATTGGAAAGAAGACATCTAGGATACAACTTTCATGAAGATCAAAAATTGAAAATATGCCGTTTGGAGGTCAAAAACATGGACCGTGTAAAATAACACAGGCTGGCCGTGTAACCTTCAGGTGAAAATGGAGCTCCTGAATTGGAATCACACGGACTGTGTGAATTTTACACGGTCTGTGTAATTTTTACACGGCCTGTGTGAATTCACACGGTCAAGCTGTGTAACCTTTGGGTGAAAATGGCGCTCCCACACCAGAAAAACAAGGCCCATGTGATTTCACACGGTCAGGCCGTATAACCTTCAGGTGACATTTCCCGCACGACATCCCTTACTCAAACGGTCATATCTCTGAACTCTGACATCAGAAAATTGCAAACTTTATATCGTTGGAAAGATAAAAGGACAAGCTACAACTTCTGTGAAGAAAACTTGTTCAAATTCACCCTATATTAACGCATAATTCCTCTCAAATCCAGGACACAATTTCCTACCCATATGAAAACTTAGGATTTGCAATGTAAAAACATAAAATGTCATAACCAACCATAAGTCATAAGTATTTCATTCACATCAAAATAAGAGTTTTTACAATGCTTTAGGGGAATTTCGAGCCACTTACAACATAATCTAAAAATACAAATGTTTCAAGAAATACTAGTTCTCAAAATGCGACTAAAGCATTGTTTACAAAAATCTAACTTCAAAAGAACAAAATATGCAAATTGGAGTGATGCCTTGACGATTGACTCGGTCACTCGAAATGTTGCTCATTGCCTGCAGGTGAGAAGGAATGGGGGTGAGCTTGGCGCTCACCCTCAAATTATTCAATTCCATAATAAAATTCACATTGAAAACCATGCAACCTATATTTTCCAAATTCACAACTTATCGAGTAATTCATAACATCAAACATAACGAATTGATCAATTTATCACAAATACACATAAGCACATCAGAATGATTTGGGTCGGTCCAAACAGAACGTACTACTCATTTTCGCATAGCGATCTTGTGTAGCCGTGAACTTAGGAAATTCTATGAAGGAGTTCCATACCACTAGCGGGCAGGCGGGAGAAGCCTATTGATAAGTGCACTTGACTTACTTAAGGGACCACCACAAACTCACATAACATGTATTCATGGCTTGAAAACTAATTGCCTAAATGTCACATTTCTAAAACTTGTTTGTCATGCACATGCCATATTTCATGCATTCCCAACAACATTTCACAATTCATCAATCACAATCATATAGCATGCATAAGCCAGCAACATTTCTCAATTCATCAACCACATTCATATCTCAAGGATAAGCCATCAACATTTCTTAACTCTTTCAAACGCAACAATTACACAATTATGAAGAACTTAGAAGTTATTCCCAAAATTCACAAACAACATCATATCACACATTCTCAAGCATTTAAGGAAACAATAAGTACACATTTATAGGGTAGTTGGAAAACAATTTAATTCCATTTATTTGAAAAACATTTAAAGCTCATTAACTCACTTATAAAAATGAAACCCACCTTAGTCCCTTTGCTTGAAAAGTTGCTCAAATGTGCCTCTCCTCTTGCTCTTCTTGCCTCTCTTGATTTTCTTCAACATTTACAAAAATCCCAATCAATAGACATTCAAATTAACAAACCCAAAGAATCCAATGCATGAAATTGATCCTAGATTACTTAAACCCATGCATTTCCTAAGATCTTTGAACCATGACCCCTTCCAAAATCTAAAAGATTAAACATACACTTACCTTAAATCTTCACCAATCAAGTTGTTGCTTGGCTCAAATGAAAGCTCTAAACCTCCTCTTGCTCTTTTCTTCTTGGAAAAACTTCAAAATCACCCCTTAAGACCATGAAAATTCAAAACCTAACCGAACCTTCTTTCTCTCCTCTCTTTCCCTCTCCACGACACTCTCTCTCCCTCTTGTTCTTCTAATTTCGTTTCTTTTTCTCCTAACACAAGCCAAGTCTTCTTCTTTCATTTAAATGAAGCTAAAATGACCAAAATGCCCTTCCTTCAAGGCCTTAAGTCTTTCCAACTTAAGTGATCTTCAAACTATGCCCCTTATACATACTTACCACCCTAACACTTAAATTCAATTTACCTACTTCATATCATCTTACTCACATTAATTAGCAAAGTAATTCCAACATAAATTAATCTATCAATACCCCAAAATTAGATCTAATCATGCTTAATAATAAAAGAAAAATTTTGGAGGCTAACAACATCATTTCGTCACAAAAATGAAAATTGATTCTTACAAAAAGTATTATCACTAATGTGTTTATTATTATCACAAATAAAACTATCAATTCATCAATAGAATTACATTAGTTGTAAAAGAAATTTGCATCAGTGGCTATATTGTCTAACAGATTTGGTCACAAGTATGAAAGTTATACGTTACAATTATGTTGTCACTAAATAAAGAATATATCTTATAATAAATTTATCACTACTGCCTTATCATATACATCTGATTTGTGTAACAAATCTTCACTAGAAAACCCAATGACTGAAGAAGCAGAGTAGCCATTGATGTATCTTTTCACCAACAACAAAAAATTGCGAAATGAAAAAAGGTAACGAAAAGAAGACTGATAGAGATAAACACCTACCAATTCACTAACAAAGCTAGATACTGCAATTAAAAATCCAATCTTCACATTTTGCTAAAGAAAGAAATAATAAAGCACTTTCCAAGAGTTGACGTAGAGTACATCAGCATAATTGTGTAACCAATTCTCCCATTTTGCCTGATTGCTGAAACTCTCCATATTGGCACCCTCCAAACTCCATGTACTAGTAGCCAAAGCATACATTTCCAAGTTTATCCAGCTAATGCTGGTAACAATTGGGCATCTACTTCTTGGGTTTGTATTGTTTTATCTCTTTAATAATACCATCACTAAGTGAGTCAACGTCGTTGTTCTTGCTAAAAAATTTCACAAATTGCATATCAGGTCCTATCAAGTACCTGTAGAAGAGTTAAGTGACACTTTCAGAGATTGGAACTGAATTCTAAAGATAAAAATTCAGATTATCAACTCTTGATGAGAATGAATCTTGCGAATGATGTGTACATGATAATGAAGTGATCGACGAGATAATCCAAGTCTTCTTCGGCTGTCTTCATATAATAGACGTGGTAGGCCCGAGCAACTTCCTTTATCTCCTCTAGGTTGCCATTTAAGCCAACTAACTGTGGATGAAACTCTGAAACAAGGAGAAGAGATCATATTCATCCAAAATAAGAGGATGCATACTTGAAAACAGTATGGCAATACGATTGGTGAGAAGCACCTTTGACATATTCGCGTATTTGCTCAATGATATCTCTCTCAGGATCAACAGAGATGAACATAGGCACAATTTCAATCCCTGCTTTTTCTTCTGCAATCATGAAACTAAAAAGATGAGTCAATTCTAATTTTAATAGCCATTAAACAAAAACTCCCACGGGTTTAACAAAACAATGTGAAACTTGTTTGTGGGCCTGTGAGATACGACAGTGATAATCAGCAACAATAAACTCAACCATGAAACAGGCTGCATCCCAATAACACGCCTATAAGATTCGTATAAACAACATTAAGCTAACAATCTTTTCAAAATCCATTTCACCTTATCCACTCCAAATATATCCTTATGATGAGACCAAACCCAAAATAGCAATGGACCAAATATATTAAACGAGTAGAAAAGTTATCAGAAAATTTTCAGGCGTATGCGTGATGAAGCGTGTAAGAATAAGAGCATGTGAATACTAGCATATTTACATAGACTTGTAATCAAGCTGATGTTATCCAAACGAACTCCAACAAACAAAATTTCTATGAAAGCCCACTAAACACAATAACAATGCTTCTAAAGATTTGCTGAGCAAAACTTAACCTTAAAAAGGGCATCAATCAAGGAAAAAAAATCAGCTATGAAAGATTCGACGTGTTTTCATAAAACAATGCAATGGCTTTCTATAATCCAGAAAAACCAACATATCCTATTTGTAGGACATGAACATTGAAACAGAACCACTCAAGTCGTAGAATAGTAAAAATTGAATTATGGGAAAAGGAATTCTAGTCACATGTAAAATTACTATTTTCGTCCTCACTTGACAAATTAAACGATAACATCACTACTCATTATTAAGCAACTGAAAAAAGAAAAAAATGTCACATGAATATTATAGCCAACAGAGATGGAAGTTATAAAGAAGATTAGGGGTTAAGCAAAAAATTCCACAGCAAAAGTGTCTGTTCAACGAAAGTAGGCATAATTTGCGTCTTAAAACTAAAAAGAAAAAGAAAACAGATATGCAGAATCCTTACTGACTAAAATTTCAAAAACAGTAAAGAGAAAAAGTTTGTCATCATACAAAAGTAGCAAAAACTTACCAAACAATGTAGTGCAAAGTCCAGGAAAAAGGTCAGAGAAAAAATATACAACAAAAGTATAACTTGAAGGTGAAAAAAGAAAATATAGAACACAACTTGCCACCGATAAATAGGGCTCGTTAGAACAAACACAGAAAGAAATTCTAAAAGCGTGAAGAATTACATATAACCCCGATCCCAACCTCAACAAAAGAGAAGGGTTGTTAATCAATTCGATTAATCTACATTTTCACTTCTAATCCCCTCTTTCCAAACAAATCCGATTAATTCACACTCATTTTAAGTGGTCTAAAAAGTGATTACAATCAAATTCCCAATTCTCTGCTCATTCCTACTTTTCTCGACAATCAACACAAAATTCGAAAAACAGTAACCCCAACAAGTAAGAGTTACGAATAGAAACATAAGAATCCGAAAAAAAGAAAAGAATAAAAACCCACCTGTCTGTACCTTCAATCTCTAAAAAGTTCTCTCCAAACGAAGCTTCAACACCAAAATCCTTGCTTTCACTCTCACGACTATTGTTCCCAATCCTCTTGTCATCTTCTAGAATCTGTTCTTCCATATTTGACACCCCTACTTCCTCCATCGTGACCTGACCAACTCCATGATTTCAATAAAAGCAAATCGAAATGAAAGGAAAGAAGCAAATATTGAGAGAAAGTGAAATGGTTGAAACATGGGAAGGCTTCGGTTCAACGACGACATCGGAGATTGAACTAGCGGATGTGATCTCCATTGAGGGAGAGATTTAGAACAAAAGAACCGACGAGTGTGACGAAGGTGGTTCACTGTTCTCGATAGAGCGGTCGCTATAACCGATGATCGTCGGTGTTTTAGTTAAGCTATATCACCTTGGCTACTAAAACCCTACCACCCCTTCTTACTAGAACTCATTTATATTGGGCTTGAGTTGGTGTTTCAGTTAAGCTATATCACCTTGGCTACTAAAACCCTACCACCCCTTATTACTAGAACTCATTTATATTAGGCTTGAGCTAAGTGTCCAAGTCCAGATTCAGTTGTATATTATTATCTATTAAATTAAATATTTGATAATCATACAACTTTGAAACATAATTTAATTCTTAGCTTTCATATTTTTATATAAATTTCAACATAAATGAATAATTTATAATTTACTTAAAATTTAATTTTGAATTATGCTCTTTATTGTTACCTTATTCGACTATCATTAACAACCTTCCCGACCATTGCAAAATGAGAGCTTTATGCATAAGATACGTTTACTTGTTGACTTGTTTATTTAACCATCAAATTATTTTGTTACTTTATCAATTACCATTATATTATTTTGTTAAAAAGATTTAATCTTTTGATTAATAAATAGTAGACATGAGAAGAAAACTCGAATCCAAGCTAGGATCCGAATGCCAAAATGCTCAAACTCGAACTATCACAAATTTTTCCGGCTCAACAAATTATAAAAAATTAAGTCAAATTAACCCAAGACAGAAAAAAAATTTAACCAAGCTCAAATTCGAATTCAATAAAGCCCAAGTCTTTTTTGAGCTCAAGTTCGAGCCTTCAAGGGAATAACCCGAAAGTTCGGGCTTGGCCCAATCCTCTTTTTTCTCTAACTTGCTATTCACAATAGACTTAAGACCTTTAATTGACTTCATTACCTTAATAATTAAATTTCATAATAATCATTCTCTTTGTTTATTCAACTAGTCATTTGTTATTAAGCTTATGAAAATACAATATCTTATAATAGATACACATATTCACATGATTTAATTTTTTTTCTCCTTTCTATTTAAAATAATAGTTAACATTTACTTTTACTCAATTTAGTCCGCCAAAAGTAAAAGAACTTTTAAAAAAACTCTCACAAATTACAAAATCACTTCTACCCAACTCAAACAATCATAACCTTACAACCTAATTACTCTAAAATTAAAACTTGTGATCTCACAATTTGCCAACCTCTCCACTTTTCTTTCTTTAATTATTTTCTTGCATGAAAAAGGAAAGTAGACACTAACTAATTGAATTTTATTGACAAAAGTTTTCTTCATAACAAGTACATAGGTTTTTAATAACAAAGCTTAGTGATAAAAGAAAATTTGACAATATTAATATATTAATAGTGACAATTTAATTGTGAAGG
>JANZLC010000004.1:9382488-9396288 GCA_026413385.1 Erythroxylum gracilipes
AAATGTCATAACACACACATATTTTCTCAAAACCTCAAAGTCATCAAAACCAGTCAATTCTTTTTCCAATCAATTTCTTCAAGGCATAAAAACTTATATAACACAATTCATATACAAAAACACTCATTGAAATTCATTTCTATATTTCTAATTTTCACCAAAAGTTCGGGGTCCAACACTCCACCCCCCTTGGGGCCCAGCCTAGCTGGCACCACGGTTCGGGTACAGAGAGGGCTGGGCCCTAAGGGGGTGGAGAATGTGAGATCCCACATTAGTTAGAGAGGGAAACGAAGTAAGCCCTATAAGGGTACGAATACCTCTCCCTTACAGATGCGTTTTCCATGGTCTAATGCATCGGATCCCATCAGAACTCCGAGGTTAAATGTACTTAGGTGAGAGTAGTTCTAGGATGGGTGACCTCTTGGGAAGGCCTCGAAAAAAGTAAAACCGTGAGGACTTGGCTGTGCCAAGGCCCAAAGCGTACAATATCTGTAAGTGGGTGATTTGGGATATTACAAGTAGTATCAAAGCCGGTACCCAAACCGTTGTGCCAGCTAGGCTGGACTCCAAAGAGGACAGGGCCCTAAGGGGGTGAAGAGTGTGAGATCCTACATCGGTTGGAGAGGGAAATGAAGTACGCCTTATAAGGGTATGGATACCTCTCCCTTATAGACGCGTTTTTCATAGCCTAATGTACCGGATCCCATCGGAACTCCGAGGTTAAATGTGCTTGGATGAGAGTTGTTTTAGGAAGGGTGACCTCCTGGGAAGGCCTCGGAAAAAACAAAACCGTGAGGGCTTGGCTGGGACAAGGCCCAAAGCGGACAATATCTGTAAGCGGGTGATCTGGGATGTTACATTATTAGGGAGTTGCTACAATTGTAGAAAAATATAGGAAGCATGCATATTTTAGGGATTTAATGCAAATTTGGGATAAAAGATGCAATCGAGGTTAGTTGATCAAAAAATGAGGGAAATCATGTTTTAGGAGAAAATAGGTTTTTGGATTTTAAAATTTTTTCCAATTAATTAAGAAATTAATTAGTTTCAAAATTTGAAATTAATTTTTTTCTTACACATGGCAACTGACTTAATCTAGTATTCCCTAATGGTCTAACTTAATAGGGACGTAATGTGAATTTGACAAAGGTATGATAAAGTGAGCATTTTTAGGCTACTTGCTCCATTTTGGAAATGTTAAGAGGTGAATTGATATTAAAGATAAAGGTAGGGGCCATCTTAGAATTTTTTAATACAAAAAACATTAAGAGACAAATTAGACATTTTGCCTACAAAGTACCTAAAATGTTGCAATATATTAGAATAAAACATCATGTAATAAGAATAATATATCTCCATAAACATAATAACTTGGATTGTTAATTAGGCTTGGGTTAGTTTACCCGGGCTTAGCCTGAAGTCAAGGATGTTAGCTTAAATTGATTAGGCTTTAAATTGGATTTGAATTTTTTAAAAAAAATTTAGGCTTTATAACCCAATCTGACTGGAGCCCCTATATATATAAAAACCTAACCCTAATTATTCTTCTCCTCTTCTTCTTTCATCTCTCAAGTTCAATTGCTCACCTATCCAATTGCTCCAATGCTCCTCCGCTTCTCCTTTTTCCTTCCTCAAGCTTCAATCTTTAAACTACTTTATGGATTTCTTTATTTTATGCAATTTTTGTACCAAAAAATATAAAAATTGATGCATTATTAAGTCTTGGTGATCTGGTTTGAGAGATTAAAAAACTTGGGACAAATTACATCTATGGCTAGGAGATAAAATTTTTCTCCTTTTTTTTTTCTCTTCTAATTCTTTATTTAAGTTGGATAATAAATGAGCTTTAGAACTTCGTTTATGTTGTTGTGAATATATCGTTGTTGAGTTTTGGCAATTTGGAGAGACTTGGCGATGATGCAATCCCATAATAAAGAGAAGGGGATGGATAGTGGATCGGGTTAATTTTAGGCTAAGCTTTAAGTGGGCTTCAGGTCCTTTAGACTTTACCAAGCTTTAAGAAGCCCAAAGCTCAATCAAGCTTAAGCTCGAGTAGCATGAGCTAGGTCTAATAGAGTTTTAGGCCAAGTTTAGTCACACATTAAGAAGCTTGAGTCGACAATGACCCGACCTAACCCAGTTTATTGCCATGCCTAATTACAATAAGAATTCATAACGAGGAACATAATAAAGTAAAAATCAAACCTAAAACAGATATACTTACACTTAAAAGTTTTATATTTATATTATAGTTGTATATTTTAACATTTAGCATCAAATACAAGTGGAATAACAAGAAAAAAGAAAAATTGAAACTTCATTTTATGACATATTCGTTGTACAAAGTCCTCATCATTAAAGGAAGTCTCATCATGTCCTCCATTTAAGTTCAATACACCAAATAATATGTCAACTCTTTCCCATCCAAGAGTATCTTCCAAGTCATTCTCATTTATGGAACTTGATTCCTTAGAAACTCAATTTGTTAAAAGACGAGGCAAATTGGATCCATAAAACTACGTGTTCTATTAAAAGTCCTAGTAAACAATAAATTTAAATTATTAATAAATTATATTGAACTTAATAATAATAATAATTTACCTTTTTCAAAGCTTCAAATTGTACTAAACAAATATTAGATCATTTAATCTCTTATATTCCAATATTTTTTTAAATGAATCAATTCAGTATACTTCAACTCCTTTCACATCCATTTACACTCACATGTTGACTAAGAGTTTGAATTGCAAACTTTTACAATTTTGAAACACCACTTCTGAATTAATCTTACCAAGACAATATAGAATAATAAAAGCAATCTTGTAAAAATGAAGTGATGATTAATTTTAATCAAGTAAAAAAAGTGAAGAAATGTATACTTCGATTCAGTTTGTCTCTTTGATGTATTGTAATGAGCATTTTAAAATCACCACATGCATTACTGTACGCCTCCATTTGTAACCTAAAGAGGTCTAACATCATCTTATATGAAACAATTATCATGATAATTAGAAATAATACTTATTAACTTTAACTTTCTTTGTGAAACTTAGTTTAAAATAGACACTTAAATTTGAAAATGCCCTATCAACAAATAATGAAGAGTATACATGTCTTTCTCATCTTTCATTAATGATTGCATGATAAGGTGTGAATAAAAAAGCCATATTTTTTTATATTGGTTTGATTGCTTCGTTTGCCCTCTTTATGGTATCATAAAAGTAACATATTATTTCCTTTTCATCATTATTAGTTAGATAAAGTACTCTCACTAAAGGTTCATAAACTCAAATGAAAATTGATATTAGGATCAAAATTCATGTCTTCAAGTATAATATTAGAAATCTCTATTTTAGCATTAGACTTGAAATATTAAGATATAATTCATTTATCACTCATAAACATTTGTCTCAACTCCTTTTTCATTAGACCAAAATACTAAAGTCAAAAAAATTTAGTTAAAAATCTTGTAATGGCAGGACAAAATAATTTCTTATCATTTATAAAATCTTTTCTCATCAAATTTAACATGCATGATTATGACTTAGTGATTTTTCTTGCTTTATGCACAGTTCCACTAAATGACATGAAATTATTTAATATCTTCTATATTTTTCAGCATTAAGCCAATACAATATGCATCGCAAGGAGTCAAATAGAAAGAATTATATATGCCTTGTAATCTTTTATTAGCTACATCATAAGCATCATCATTATTAGTGATAAAATGTATAATATTTTTAGGTTCAACTTCATTACAACTTCATAAAAAATCTCTAACAGAGTATAAAAATTCCTTACAAGGCTACTTTAAAATATTGTCCCCTTAGCATAATAAACTAAAAAAATCATAATGAGCTCCTATTTTTTATTTGTCCAACCAGTAGACATGATTGAACACCTACAAGTTGGCTTAAGTAATTATTTTTTCACTTAAGTAACTTTTTATTTTAATAATATAGTTGCTTAAAAGATTATCTTTGTAGTCAATAATTGAAGGGACTTTATATCCTAGACCATAATAGGCTAGTACTAATAAGACTAGGTAGTATTAGATGACACACCTATATTATACCACTATCTAATAATTGTCATGTTCACATTATGAGCTACTTCTTTATATTGTAATGCATTAAGTGAAGGTTAAGTTCTATGAGTTGTTCATAGAGGAAAAAAGTTAGAAATTTATCTTATTCTTTTCTTCATATTAATTATAATAATTCCTTCTTGTTGGTAGGCATATTAGTGTATCAGTATCATCCTGATCACTGCAAAATGAATTTTCAATTCCAATTTCATAGTTCAGGCTTTCTTTCTTTCTCATTCTAATACTCTTCAAGTTAAGTTTTAATTTTCTAATTTATATTATAGCTAACCTTCTTGTAAGACTCTATATTATCTTCGATCTCAACTAAATGTTTCTTTAACTTGGTGATTCTCCACCTTTTAAATGTTTGTTTCAATACAAACAAAGATCGTTAATCTTTATACTTGGGACCAATCTCACAAAAGTTTAAGATGGATTATTGAATCTTTTTTAAAAAGGTAAAATTATTAGGAGTGTTTAAAATTTTCTCCATTTATTTGTAAAAATAAATGTAGTTAAATAATTATCATAAACTTCAAATTCATTTTTCATTATACTAACTTAAATCATTCATTACTCGTAGTCAAGTCATGAAAACAATATAGGTATGTATAAAAGGGAATTGAACAAAAGTTATCACAAAAGATGTATTTATTCAACCCAAAATAAAATTGAAGCACACCCTAAATTCTAAAAGCATAAAACGAAAAAATTGAACATTAAATTCTAAGAGCGTTAAACGAAAAAATTAACCATGTAAGAATTATTTAGTAGATAACAAAGATTATAGAAAAGTAAACAATGTATATAAGAATATTATGAATACAAACTGTAATTTAATCTAGTTGGTGCTACATATGATCCAAGCACAAAACTTGAATGAAAATGTAGGAATTAGAACAAATATAGTATTCGATAGTGCTTGTTATAATAAATTAATAAACAATCTGTACAAGAGACAGTTGCTTCTTAATCGTAAAATAATTACACAAATAGCTAGCCAGACTAATGAGGATATTTAGAGCATATACACATTATAGTCTTTTTCTCTAGATTTTTTATCCATATACTTGTATTGTAGGTTAGATATAAATGGTTTCAGAAGATATTTTATATTCTTTAACTATAAAGATTGCTCGATAGAATTCATTTTGCATATGATGCAATAGGTTTATTTTAATGATCAAAGATTAATCTACACCAACTAATATACATTAAGAGTTATTTTGTGTACCAAAACTTAATGATTACTAATAATGAAAATACAAATTAAAAGCAATGAAAAGAAGGGAGAACCATAGGCAACCAACCTCACACACTATAAAAAAATAAGACAATTCGTGACGTTTTATTAATAAAACGTCATGATATAAACGTCACGAAAAGTTCAAAATTTTCTCAACGGTTTTTAAAAATGTCGTGAATTTGTAACACTTTTTGCAACGTTTTATCAATAAAATATCACGAAATAAAAACCACGAAATTTAATTCAATAAAACGTCGCAAAAGACGTTTTAAACACGCACCCACTGCCAGCTGTTAAAATAAAAACTTGCCAAAAGGGATAATTAAAGAAAGAGAAAACAACCTTGTCGTCCTCATGAGTTGGCTTTTCCGATCCAAATCTTACAGCCACGTCGGACTCACTGAGGTGAGGCCCGTCACTCCACCGAATTCATTCTTCCAACGCAGTGTTGAAGAAGATGAGGACGATGAGTTCTGTGATGAAGAACAGCAAGAGGAGGAGGATTACATTGACGCTTCTAGAAACCCATTAAATACTCCGTTTATCAATCCGGCGTCCAGATTTAACGGTGCTGACGGTGGAGATCGAGGTGGACATAACAGTAACAACCATAACTAGTACGCAATTCTCGACGTGCTGGTGATTCATTACCATTTCCTTTTTGGTAATAGGATTCTCGGTTGGTTGGAGCTATAGCAAGGTTTGCTATCGTAATTGCTTTTACCTGGAGATTGTTGAGGTCACCTATTGGGGGTCAAAGAAGGCAACCAAAACGCCAAAGTCCCACAACTGGCAGTTCTGGTACCACTCCTTAATCGAGTCCAAATTCAATGCCTTCTGAGGATTTGAGGGCAGAAAATGTTGTTGATGAATTATTTCAACCCGTAAAGGTAGTTTCTTTTTCCTATGCTAAACTACAGTTCCTAAAGATACAAAGGTTGTATATTCTTAGCATTCTTTGCCCTTCCTTTTCAGCCAACATTGGGACAAATTGTCAGGAAAAAATTAAGTGAAGGGAGAAAGGTAAGAACCACTATTTTAGACATATTTTGATTATTGATTAGATATTTCTTTGCCTGCCTGCTGCCTTTTTTTGTTAGCATCAGTGGAGGTGATATACATTTTTATTTAGGAGTATTTTATAAATATTTACAGATTTTGAATCTCATTTTCTAAGAGCATAGATTATGTAAAAATGCAATATGGGGGCTTTGGAAAAGAGAGGCAGTATAGGGTAGACCATCTGTAATCCATTACATGACATACTGTGAAATTTTTGACTTACTATGGAATTTCTGGCTTTGTTTAACTATGCATAACTGGATGCAATATGACTAATTTTTAATCATACTTACTATGTATCTAAATCCCTGTGGCATCAAGTGTATTTCTCTTGTTAAGTCTAGTTTCTTCAACTGCTATCTGAAGATTATTTTGTGCTAAAGTAAGCAGTCTAACATGTAGAAACATATTTGCTTGTTCTGCCTCTGCAATCTTGTTCATTTTTGATATTTATGATTTAGTACTTATAGGATTCTATATTATTTATGGTTTTTTGTGGCATTGATGTGTCTTTCGAAGCAATAAGCACATATGTTTCTCTTCTCAAGAAAATGATTGCTTTTGAGGATCCCATAGATTTATTGTTGTTCTGTGTAGGTAACATGTCGTTTGCTTGGAATCGTCCTTGAAGAAAGTACTCTAGAGGAGCTTCAGGTCATGAGATAATACTATTTTTAAATTAAATTTATTGTTGAATAGGGTTTGTATAGACTAACATGATTTGTCTTACAAACAGAAACAAGCAACTGTGAGGTCCTCTATGCTGAAAGTGCTCTTGGAGATTACAAAATTTTGTGATCTCTATCCGATGGAAAGAGTTCTTGATGATGAAAGTGAAGTGTGTGTAGACATCATATTTAAACATTATTTTGTTGTTACTTTTGTATATTAAACATTGTGCTCGGCATCTTGATGCACAATTCTATCTTCCACAATATGCAGTCAGTTATGGGCCTGCCTGACTGCCATTTTTCACGAACTAAGCTTCATGTCTCACTATTTTTTATATGCATTTGGTACTTGGTCTCTATTTTCTTCCTAGCAGGTGTCTTATGAGGATTTATTATGCTTTTTTGTATTATATTAGTTCACATGTTAGTATAGTTGTTTCAAACATATGAAATCAGTACTACGAAAATCTTTATATGATCTTTGCTCATGTTGATTAGTTGTTGCCTAAAATGTAATTGAAAGTAATTTAATTCTGGTTGATAAGGAGATGAGGATTCATAAAACAATAAAGTGCCCAATAAAATACTTGGCATTTGAATAGTTATTAAACAAATAAGATTTAAAAAATTGTATTTTAAAAAATAATTATTAAAATTAAAAATTATTAAATTAAAATAATTTTTGAAAAATGAAAATAATAATAAAAAAAATAATACAACTAACTGTGACGTTTTTGTATAAAAACATTGCAGAAGACAGTCCGCGACATTTTCAAAAACGTCGCGGAATGTGACTTTCTGTGACGTTTCAAAAAATGTCGCAGAAAGACCAATCTTTTAATGACATTTTTTAAAACGTCATAGAATGTCTGTGTTTTCTTTGACATTTTTCGTGACATTTTATGGAAAATGTCGCAGAAATCTTTTGCTTACACCACATTTTACGACACTTTTTAAAATGTTACAAATTGTATTCTGCAATATTTTTTTGACATTTCGTGACGTTTTTTAAACGTCACAAATTATGTTGTTTTCTTGTAGCAACTCTCCATTTAGTTCTATATAAAAAATAGTCGAAAGAGTAAGCAAGAAAATAATTATTTAGTTAACAAATAAGCAGGTGTGGTGAGGTTACTGAATCAAATCACACATTTGTTTTTGTTGTTTGTTCTGCAATTCATATAAAAATTAAAAAAGGAAAAGAAAAAAGGAAATAACATATAGAGCTATATAGTTGAATAATGGTGATAACGAGGTTGGGACATTCCATACATTGTCCGTGGGAAAGAATCACAAAAGTTGTTGAATTAAATTCTGTGATACTTAAAAGAGTTCTATTAAAAAGATGTAATGTTTTCAATCAGAATTTATGAATCTACGTTAAAAGTTGATAATTATTACAAGAACTTATGAAGCTATTTGTGTGTGTGTGTGTTTTTTCAAATGGAGAATTACAAACATATTAAGGTACTAGGCGGGGAAAGGAAACCTTAAATATATCCTCCAGGAGAATAATAGCACAACTTACAGGCGAGTTTTGATACCATTAGATGCCTAATTTTAGATATTTGGCCTGATTTACTAGCCAATTTACAACTTAATTAGCTTCACGGTAAATATTCCTAGCTTTCACTATCTATTGGCGTTGTAGTAATTGGTGAATTCCCAAAATAAGGGTGTTAAAAGGGAGCAAACGGTAGATTGGAGGATGCTCATAAATTGATAACAGAAAGTGAGTCCACATCAAGTTCCACATGCCGATAATCCAGACTCCATGCTATCGAGAGGCCTGTGTCAACTCCCCGGAGTTCGGCATAAACTGAAGTGCAATAACCAATATTGTGCCCAAACCCACCTAGCCATTTTCCTGTGTCGTCTCGGAGGAGATCGCCTGCCGTAGCTTGCGATGTCGATGCGCTATAAGCACCTACATCTGTATTGAGGTGGATCTATCTCTGTTTTTTCTTTTTAATTTTCAATGTCTGCATGTCATTCTCTTACATCGTCGTCCATTCATTCTGATGAAACGAAACAAGCCAAGGACAGGAGATTCCAAAAATATAACCTGACAAAAAGGTATGAGGATTCAGTTGCTGGTTTTCTTAGGTCTTGGTACCTCCGGTTGTTCCAACAAGAGAGAGATGGAGAGACTCAAGTACAACACTGACAATTCTGTTGCTCTATTTTGCCATGTTCAAGTGGGCGTTTCTCAACTAATCTTCCTAAGGAAACGCATTAAGCCAAATACAGTGTAGCTATCCTTGCAAGAAGGTTATATCAGTTATCAGTTACCACTACATGTATTTGTAAAAACAGTAATCTGTTGATCAAAATTTTGTAGCATTTCCGGTGCAAGTGAAACCCGCGCGCGTTTCGTGCCATTGAAATAGGGCTCTTAGTGTAGGGGAAAAGATCTCATACTTGAGATATAGAACTCACTCATTGAAGATAAAATGGTGAAGATAAAGAGTTTTTGAGCGATAAGACAAGGTGCTTTGCATTTTGTTATTTACAGGGGGAGAGGGACACAACGTATCACTCTCCTCCTAAGGATCTTCTCTTCTTCACAATCCCACCAACCTCTCTGCTTCCCTTATTGTTCTATTGTGTCTTATCATCAATCGGTGGCCTTCCCTTAACCGGCCTAATAATGGCCAATACTCCTCTTCTCTAGCTAATCACCATCTACCCTCAACTTTGCATTGCCACCTTCCCTTTATTATTAGGCAGGATGGCCTCTTGGAACCTTCTGCCTCTCATCCATAGCCTCCTGTCTCTTATCCTTCTCATCTTGCTCTCACCTGCTTCCTCCTCTGGCGGAATCCGCCTCGGTGTTGTCCGTAAACCCTTCCGGGAAGCTCCTGCTTTTCGTAATGGAGACTCCTGCGGGCCTCATAGAATACATGTCGCGATGACCCTTGACGCCAATTACCTTAGAGGCACAATGGCTGCAGTTTTGTCTATTCTTCAGCACTCAACATGTCCGGAAAGCGTTGAGTTCCATTTCCTATGGGCACGTTACGAGCCTGAGGTGCTCTCCAGCATTAAATCAACATTCCCTTACCTGAACTTCAATAACTACAGGTTTGACTCCAACCGTGTTCGTGGCAAGATATCTAAATCCATCCGTCAGGCGCTGGACCAACCTCTAAACTATGCAAGGATTTACCTTGCAGACATTATCCCAGCTCACGTGAAACGTGTTATATATTTGGACTCTGATCTTGTTGTTGTTGATGATATTACAAAATTATGGGAGGTTGATTTAGAGGACAAAGTCTTGGCTGCACCAGAATATTGCCATGCTAACTTCACCAAGTACTTCACGGAGCTGTTCTGGTCTGATCCTGTTTTGTCCAAGACTTTTGACGGACGGACACCTTGTTATTTTAACACCGGGGTTATGGTCGTGGATGTTGAGAAATGGAGGGAAGGAGAATATTCCTTGAAAGTTGAGGAGTGGATGGGAGTGCAAAAGCAGAAGAGAATATACCATTTGGGGTCATTGCCACCATTTTTGTTGGTTTTAGCTGGGAACATAAAAGCTGTGGATCATAGATGGAACCAACATGGCTTAGGGGGTGATAACATTGAGGGGAAGTGTAGGAGTTTGCATCCTGGGCCTATTAGCTTGCTTCATTGGAGTGGAAAAGGAAAGCCATGGTTAAGGCTTGATTCCAGAAGGCCTTGCGCGGTGGATCATCTATGGTCTCCTTATGATCTCTATCGCTCTTCAGTACATTTTTTGGAAGAATGAGAGATAATGATAAAATTAGACACGGGAAGATAGAACGTGATCATCCTTTGATTAGAGAGAAAAGTAACAAAGAAAAAGAAAGGGGAAGAAGAGACGAGTTCTTTGATTGAGATTGTCTTTCTTTCGCTGGTGGGCTTGAAGGAAAAGCAAGGAATATGTGCTTTTTACTGGTTCAAATAACATGCACGAGAGAGTTTCCTTACCGATTATGATTTCTAAGGACGGAAAAGGACGTGGGGTTGCTTTTTTTTGTTTTGGGGCTTAATGAACTTGAAGGTCTCTGCAGCCGATATGCCTACATTATCGTTATTGCATAGAGCATGGGGGAAGATTCAGAAATCTGTTGGAAATTATTGTTGTTGACAATGATGACAACGAAGAAGATGGGATCCTTTCCTTCGTCTACAATGTTCAGCTGGTTTTTCGATGTACTGAATGTATAAATACTATATATTTCTGAACTCTAGTTTTGATATGTGTTCTTTTAGCCTTTTATAGTTTCCAGTTTTGAGATGGAATGTTAAGAATTTGCATATTTTTCTTGTATTTATCAGTTTAAGCTGCTAACAACCAAAAGCTGATTACTTATTCGAAAACAAAAAAGAAAGTGTTCCATTCCATCCGGTATGATCTTATTACTTCTAATGTATAATGATTTCAATTGCCACTTTTGAAGTTAATTTCGACGATCTGCTGATTCCTGCGAAACCTTTGCTTTAGCTTGTTACGTCGCTCACTTGCATGACTCTGTTCCTTTTCTTCACAGCCTTCCCTTCGTCCAATGAACCTGGATTCCATGCAGGCCTGAATCATCTCCTGCCCTTCTCTGAGTTTCATGGAATGTCTTTTCTTCACCGTTAAGACTAGAACCTGTTTGCAGCATAAGCTACATGGTTTGCAGCATAAGCTACAGGTATTTCGTTGGTCCAAAGTCATGTTCTTGAGTTCATGAAGAAGTTGGTGACCGACACCAATGGGCTCATAACGGTCTGCTTTGGATCCTGTGCATCAATTTGGGCTTCCTTGTGGGCTTCTTACCGCTTTCTTCGTGCGCACTTCACACCCTGCGCATTGTAGTAGCAACATTCTCCTCAATTCTCACAAAGACCCAACTATTACTCAACATCTTCTCGCCAATGGATTTCTTCAAGTCTGTCTTCTCCGACGAACCCGAATCACCAACATCCGGACCTGATCCAACCTCTACTGATGATCCGGATTCTCCCCCCAGAGATCCGAACCCTAAAACAACCGACGATGGTGACGCCGGTGGGTGGAGTTTTGGAGGTCTCATCAGAAATCTAACAACCAAATCCGAATCCGTCATCGATACGTATCGACGCGATCTCAAGGAATTCGGATCGGGTCTAAGGAAGGAGATCGAGGTAGCCCACGGATCGCTGGAAAACGTAGGACACGCAATCGACGAGCTTGGAACATCTGTTTTGAAAGGAACGGCCCAGATCATATCTCATGGCAAGGAAGCAATTCTAAGCCTAGATCAGGAATCGGATTCTTCTGATAACAACAATGCCGATAGAAGTATTGGTCAATTGAATTCAAAACGTTACAGTCGTTTCGATGCTCAGGTGCATGCGATTCAGGGGGATGTGAGCACGTACTGTGAGGAGCCGGAGGATTTGGAGGAGTATAAGAAGTGGAAATTAGGGTTTGTGTTGGAGAAGAAGAGGGAAGAGAGTAAGAGCTTGATTGAAGAAAATGGTGCTATGGAGAGTGTCTACAAAAGGGTTGTGCCTAACAGCGTTGACGAGGAGACATTTTGGTGTAGGTATTATTATAGGGTTTATAAGCTCAAGCAAGCTGAGGACTTGAGAGCTAATCTGGTGAAACGAGCAATTTCGGAGGAAGAGGAGGACTTGAGTTGGGATGTTGATGATGCGGAGGACGAGGAGAAAGAGGATATAAAAGATGAGAAACCTTTGGTGGAGTTTGAGAGTTCAAGTCGCGAGAATGCTTCGAAAGATTCTAAATTTGAGGAAACAAACCAAACTAAGGCAATGAATGATCGGGAATCCGAGCCAAGTGTGAAGAGTTCTGAAATGGTTAGTGGAGAGTCTGAGACCAGTGGTGGTGACAATGTAGTTAGTGAGCAGGTGGAGTTGGAGAAGAATAAAGAAGAGAGTGCGTTGAAGTCTGATGAGAAAGCTGGTTTGGAAGTGAAAGGTGATAATGGAGAGTCTTGTAAAGATAGTGAATTTTCTGTGGTTTCAAGCCATCAATCAATGGCAGAGGAGGAAGATCTTGGATGGGATGAGATTGAGGACCTTAGCAGTATAGACGAGAAGAGAACAACGGGTCAAAGTGGGAGTCCAAGCAAGATTGATTTGCAAAAGCGGCTAAGTGTTGCAGAAGAAGATGAGGATTTAAGTTGGGATATTGAAGACGATGATGAGCCAGCTAAAGCTTAAAGCTGAGGTTGCTGTCTAGTGTTACGTTTATTGCTCGACTAACTTGATCAGTGCATTGGATTGTCACTTTTCCTCCGTGATAGGTGTCTGCGGTAGTGAATTAGGGAGCTTGGGTAGTTGATATATTCAAGAAGGGGTAATGGTAACGAACGAAAAGTGAATTGTAAGAGGGTAATAAGTTGATATCCTATTTTTGGAATCCTTCGTATTTAATAAATGAGGAATAAAATTTATTTTTTAATAATGACTTTTTTAAAATTAATTAATTAATTAATTAATTATAATATAATTAATGAAATATATTGTAATTAATTTATTATATTATAATTAATTAAAATATAATTTATTCATTGATTTAAAATATTGTAATTAATTAATCAATAAAAAATATTGAAATTAATTAATTAAAATATTATTTATTTATTAATTACATTATAAATAAATATATTATTATTAATAATTAAAATATATCTAATTTATAATTAATTAAAATATTAAAATATAATTAATTAAAATATAACTAATTAAAATATAATTCATTTATTAAT
>JANZLC010000004.1:9409639-9419868 GCA_026413385.1 Erythroxylum gracilipes
TTGATTTGAGATATGATTGTGACTTGGATATGGATGAATGCGATAGGGATTCCGGACAGGAGGTCCGATGCTTCTGATTATGGATTGAGACTTATTGAAGTGTTTTAGGTATAGAATTGTGTTTGTTTATACTGGGATTCCAGACAGGAGGTCCGATGAATTGTGTGGATTGGTTTAGTATATAGATGTGAGTTTAAAATGATTTGCAGGTTTTTGGGATTTTTTAAAATTACAGGCATTATGCTGCCTAATTTTTGTTAAATTGTGAGTGGCTGGATTGTGTATAAATCATGTGTGAGAATTTATGACAAATGAAATGGTAAGAGTTGTAAATTGATGGGATATGATGGACTAAGAAGAATCTTAGGATGTAAGATTTTGATTAAGGATAATTTTTCCAAAGGGGAAATCAAATTGCTTTGTATAAAAATGAATACAGTGAAAAAAAAAAGAAAAAAAAGATTCGGATTGGTTTAATCTTAAGGTTTCCAACGCGACGCTTTTCTAAAATATTTTTTCACGGATGTCAAAAATTTGTTTCAGTTCGATTTGCTTTCGATTCTTTTGCCTTATGTTTCCACTTCGAATTTGAGTCGGATCCGTTATTGATTTATTTCCGCAATATGATTTGATTGAACCATTCGTTTTCTTTGATTTGGTTAAATTATGTTTCGCCTTTCATTTCGCTTGGTTATTTCGATTTTGTCGCTTTATGATCCAAATGCTTTCGGTTGCTTTCGTTTGTTGCCGTTTGTGTCCGTTTTTTTCCGATTGGGGTCTGGTTCTGAAATTGGGTCCCAACACTTCTTCTTCTTCATAGTGATATATGCATGAGCTAAAATCCCAAAAAAAATCTTTAAACTAAGAAAAAATACCACTCAAATGGATTACAACATTTTGATAAATGTGCCAGATACACAGTCGATGATAAGTTTTAGGCCATCTTGAAGCTAATGCCTTTGCCATCATCGCATCTTGATCAATAAGAATAGTTGTAGGCTTTTTCTTAGACATGGCTCTACCAAATGTGTCGAACAACCACTTAAATGTAATAACAGTCTCATCATATAGGAGTGAAACACCAAAAACTATTGTTTGCTTATGATGATTCACACTGACAAACAAAGCAAGTGGATAACCCTCACCATTCTTCTTGTAAGTAGTATCGAAGCAAACACCGTCCCCAAAGTCTAAGTAGTCATTCCTTATCTTTGCGTCTGACCAAAATATATTAGTTATCAAATCATCTTCATCCATTTGAATGACATAAAAGAAATTAAAATCTTCAACCTGCATTTTATACAAATATTCTATGATGTCTCTTATATCTCCCTTTTTCATGTCTCTTGTTCTTTTAGATCTTAAATAATTCTTGTAATCTTTTGGAATAAAGCCAAGATTATTTCTCCCACCTGTTTGTCTCACCATAATATCATGAGATGCTTTTGGTGGAATTCCCACATCATTAGCCATTTCAATTTGCATTGCTACAGCTGAAGATATCTTTCTGTGACTTCTAGGTAAATGTGTTTTGTTAAGACTTGAAAGGTAGTCATTGTGATCCTCGACAAATTGAATTACTTGAAATTTTCTAGTTTCACACTATTAACTTTCATTCTTGCCTCACAACCAAATCTTGTTTCTGAACGTGTAGCTCTTACATACAAATCTCTTTTATCTGGCACCCTTTTACCTTCAGTATTACTACAAAAAAGCCTGTAAATCAATTTACCATATTTGTCTTTGTGACTTTTGTTTCTTCTTATTCCAAAGCCCACATGTTTGACATAAATGAAATAAAATTGATAAACTTCTTCTTCCGTCTTGAACTCTATGCCAAGTTTCGGTATTAACTCTCTTGCAATAAATGAGTGAACTTTGCAACTATACTCTTTAGAATTTGAATTCACCAAATCAGTTGAATTCATATTACGAGTCTCATTGGCAGCCAAATCAGTTGAATTCATATTTCGAGTCCCATTGCTAACCAAATAAGTTGAATTCATATTACTACTCTCATTGCCAATGCCAATATCATTCTTATGATGCTCCTTCTCAATTTCATAATCTAATTGACGATATGGAGTAGACCTACCTTCCATTTCTACACCTGTCAAATTTACAAACAAAGTACAATTTTCAGATAAAATTATTAACACAACAAAGAAGGAGTGTTCAGAAAATATTGGCAGGTATTTTAATTTGCCATGTATACCTTATTTAATTCCTATAACAGAAAAAGTGATTAGAGAATTAAAGGTTTCACGATAAATTCTTCCCATAAATGAATAATATGTTTTAGAAGTTCTTAACCAGAAGTCAATATTAACCAACTCAACCTTTACAATATACATTAATTATCAGTCACGTTTATGTATAAACAGAAACTATAAACAGAAACAAAAAAGTTAGATACAAATGAATTCCAAATAGCTTCAAAACTTACTGTAAGTAAATGATAAATAACAAATTTAGTTTAACAACCACCAGAAGAGGTAACGACTAAAGTACCTAATATCTCTCCACATTAAATGTAAATAAAATGATGTATTCTCCTCAAGAATTAATTAGAGATAAAAATGATGTATTCTCCTTAAGAATTAATTAGAGATAAAAATGATGTATTCTCCTCAAGAATTAATTAGAGATAGAGATGCAGAGAGAGGGAATGGTCTTAAGAATTGCTTAAAGATTGAGATATAGAGAGAGAGACAGAGATACAAAGAGGGAATAATAAAAACAAGTAAGAAAAAAACAAACAAAACTTACTTGAAAAGATAATAAGAAAAAAACAAACAAAACTTACTTGAGAAGATAATTGAAAATCGTCAAAATATTATCTTTCTTCTCCTGCTGTGATCTACTTCTTCACGAGCAAATTAAACTCGTCAAAATATTATTTTTCTTCACCAACTGTGATCTTCTACTTTTTACCAACAAAGTTAATTTACTTTGTGAGAAGAAAAAAAATTCAAAGATATGAAAATCATAACAAAGAAGTGCAGAAACAAAAAAGTTAAATGGCGGGAAATCTTAGCTAAACATTGCTTTGGAAATGTCAAACAATTATCGATTAAAATCATCATCATTATGTTCCTCTTATTTGTATTGTATTTTTGTAATTTGTTAATTTTCATTTTAATTCGTTAATGCACAAATAAATAAATATAAAAAAATTCTATCACTAATATCCACTCTTTTTTACATTTATTTCTTAATTTCAATTATTACATTTTATGTTAACAATAGTATAATTGTATTAATTAATTGAAAATAATGGCTATTCTTCCATATAATTCAAAACTAATTGAAAACACACGGTCGTGGCACGGCAGAGTTATGCTACACAACCGTGAGTTAGGCTCCACGACCGTTTCATTCGTCCTGGAAACAAATCGTCTTAAATATCACATAATTTGATATGGTTGACATAAGGGGATTTGGATTGGTTGAGATTAGGCAAAGAGACTCCTAGTTATTCTAGTAAGGGGGCAACTTCTGTGTTGTTACAAAGAAAATGAAATAGTATGTCTGCAAATGCTTCTTCGTTATTCATGCTCCATCCTTCTCTCTAATTCTGTGATAAATTTACAAAAGTAAGAAAGAGGTGAAGCAATGAGAGGGGATTTTTTATACGAAGAAGATAACAGAAGATTCTTAAATTTCTAAAGTGATAAGAAGAATATGATAGAGTACATTGGCTGGTCGGCTTGGCTCATAAGCTGCACACTTTGGAAGAGCAACTGAGAGTTTAAAATTTAAGAATAACGATGGCGTTTTATAATTAGACATAATAAGATAGGATTATATTAGACAGAGAATATGTACTTGTCTCATTTGACCTTTTCTAATGTTACCTCTTAGGAAGCACAAAGGATGCTCTCTTTTCAACTTTAATGTACATAAATAGATTTCGGAAAATGATGTATGCATTGTTTTAGTAGCAGGGTTTCAGCATAGTTATTTCAAGGTAATAAAAAAGATCATGCATGGTGATTTTTCAACAAACATGGAACTAACAATCAGGAAAAATGGAAGCAGCCGGTCCTAAACCAGTTATAGTATAATTTTCCAAAAAATAGAGAGAAAAAACAGTTGTAGTATATATATATATGATAATCATTTCATAGACAAATTATGAGATGGATAACAAGCAGACTTATGACTTAATCGTTATACTGCAGATTCACAAAAAGAAAAAGAAAAAGAAATTGTCACTCACAAAATCACAACACCAACACAATCCTTATTCCTTCGATTCATTGTCATGCAAATTTGAGGAGCCATCTTCTCCCAGTACATATGGATCTTGTTCTTTACTTAAAAGAGTTGTACTTGCCAACACCGATGCTTGAGGTAGTTCTGAACTTTTTCTTAGCACGGTTTATGTATTCTGAGAACTTATCTTTCCCAGGAGCGTTACTAGCTTTCCCTGATGCATTGACATGATGTGCTGAGCCATTATGATCCTCTCCTGATGCATTGCATCCATCCCCAACATTCGACGTAGTCCTGAGCTTCATCTTAGCTCGATTAATGAAGTCTGTGAATTTATCTTCAATGTGGATTCCTGTTTTCTTACCTTCTTGTTTGTTGACATGGGATGGTTCCATGTTGGAATTGGCTATGTTTCTCCCGTGTCCAGAACTTCTCCTAACAGTAACTGTTGGCTCCGGATATTTATTCGAAGCAACTGTTTTGCTGTTGTGTTTGGTGGCAGCTGACTTTGGCTTCTCCGTAGCAGGACGACGCTGGATGGAGTAGTCGAAGTTGATGGGAACAACTTCAGCTTCATCGCTGTTTCTACGGGTGTTGTGAACTTGATCCTGTTGCATGGTGTTGGTTTGTTTGAACTCTGGTTTGGACTGGGTATCAATAGCTTTCACTGGAGGAGTTGGTGAAGCTGTGTGTGTTGAGATGCTACGAATTGCTCTGACAGCAGGAGAGACGTTGATTGCTTTGTAGAGTTTTCGACAGGCATCCTTGGGGCAACTATTTCCCTTCTTTTCCATGATGTGAATGAAAAAGCAGAAAGTTTTAGAATCAGTTCGTGTTTGCGTGAGATATGAAAGGAAATTGTACAAGCCAATTGCATCTGGTAAATGAGCAGAAGAAGTTGAGCTTTATACTGCTAGAAGTGGAAGACGGACGACAAAGTGTGGCATCCACCAAAAGTTTCCCCATAGTCACAATATAATACGAATATAAGCCAACCTGGTGATTGCTGCGTGAATACCAATCGTAATTGGCAGAAAAACCTATTGTAGTTGTGGCGTGAATACCTCGTGAATCGTGATTGCTTGGGACTAAAGGTAGCAACTTTCCAAATTTTTCAAAAGGATGTGATGGTTTGGGATCGTATTCCGATTCTTTTCTGTTTTATCTTTTTGATAGCCTGAAAGGCACAGCATAGAACTAGAGTGAAAGAGGCTTGGACTCACTGGCTTTTCAACAAGACGATGTACAAAGTTGCGGTTGCGTAGATGGAGACTCCAGTGAGCAACACTAGAGACAGACATGTTCGTACAGCTGTATATACGCATAAGGGTCCCATCTTCCAGTGCTTGTATGCGTTGGTGAGTATATGTCAAGAGTTTTTAGCAATGTTGACTCAATCCCAAGGGAATCAGATTCAGGATGATAGTTGAATTAAGGGGTTACGAAACCTGGCCGCTGGAAAATCTCCTTTCTTGATACCCTGCATGGTTGCCCTCATTTGAGTTTTGGAAACTCAATAATTTTCCGTGTGACAGCCAAGATTTTGACAATGAAAGATTCACAATGTGTTGAGTTTATATCTACACAACTGTTTGCCTTGTCCGATAAGGAATTATTTGGAGATATGCTTTGGTATTTATGGTATTTGTAATGTCTAATTTTGTATTTAATTTAGTGTGGTTGACATTTATATTTTTTTCTCAAGTCCAAAAAAAAAGGAAAAAGTTATTATTATATCATCGTCTCCTCCACGAGAAAGAAAATAATGTATTGGAGACAAAATGGAAGGTAGGCAACAAGCATATTAAAATAAATATGAATATGATGTTAAGTTAATTTGATTTAAAACTTGAATCTGTAGGTTGAGGGTGATCTTATCGCTGACAATATATGTTAGCAAAGTTGTAACATAAATAACAAGATATAAAATTCATACCAATTTAAAAAAAAATACTAAAGTTTGGTTATAAAGTTTGAATGTATTTTGATGATAACTACGTTATATGAGTATTTTTAGAGTTGTCAAATGTGATATTACTCGGAGAAAGTGTATGAATTGTTACATAACCCAACTCTTCAGCAACTGAAGTGGGCTACAGACATGAGATTTGGTAAAGTCGAAAGATGGAGAAGATTGGGGTAAAGATCGGACCTTTGCTACTAGTTAGGTCTTTACTTTGATCTATATGAGCTTTTGTTAAAAATTAGAGAGGATTAAGCGGAGGAGATTTGCAGGGATGGTGGGGGTTTAAAACAAAAAAAAAAGTACTTACAAGAGGAAAAATTTACAAAACTAAATCAACGCTCTTGGGTACACTGCGTCATGCGCATCTTGGTTGAGAAGCTCCTAGACGCCAAAAGGGGGCTCCTTAAGATATGAAGGCCCGGACTTAAAATGCTCGCGAGACGAGCGAGACTGTCTGCACACTGATTCCCTTCCCAAAAAACATGCTGAAGGTGACACGACCACTCCCGTTGCAATAGCTGCTGGATTCCTGTCACCAAAAAGGAAACTTTTGTCAGTATTATGGGTGGAGCAGAGAGAAGGTTAATAACCTCGAGGGAATCTACTTCGACCACCACTCGTCTAAAGCCCAGGTCCCACGCTAGTGTGAGGCTCAAGAGCACCCCCTATAACTCCGCGACTAACGAGGAGCCCTGCCTGAGGTGTTGCCCCTTTCCAGTCCCCACTCCAATCACAAATAAGCCCTCCAAAGGAAACCGTTGTGGATCCCGGGTTCATTGCTCCATCAGAGTTGACCTTCACCCAACCTACTGTAGGCTTAGTCCACCCCACGAAGGACCCCACTGGCAGGCCCTGCATGGGAAACACACGATTTTCGAACGCCCTAGCCCGAGCGATCCACTCCACGTAGTCCATGATACTTCTATGGACCTCTTCAAGCCAAGCAAAGCCCGGCTCAAACAGACTACTGTTCTGCCATTTCTATATAAACCAGCACGTTACACCATAAATCCTAGTCCACGCTTCCTACTGCACCTGTGTTTGCTTCGTAAGGTTAGAGGTCAACTACGTCTCCTCATCCTATTGGAAGAAATCCGTACCGACCACATCTTGCGAAAATTTGCACCAAATAGCTTGCACACGCGAGCAGTCCCGCATTACGTGGACAGTAGTCTCCTCCTGCGCACAGAATTGGCAATGACTGTCAAAGGCAATATGTCAAGCCACGCGCTGGTGATTGGTCAGCAATTTTCGGTTAGTCACGAGCCAAAGAAACGACTTGATGCGCTGCGGGCTTGCCTATTTCCAAATAATCTCCCACAACACGTGCCTGTTGCCTGTGGGTCGACCCTCGATTAAGTCGTAAGCCGAAGCCACCGTGAACCCACTGTGTGGTGTAGGTTCCCACCGCAGGTTGTCTTCTCCCATATTCTCGACAATAGGGTAGAAGTGCGCCAGATCCAGGAAAACTGTGACCGGAAGGTATTGCTAGAACTCCTGCCATAGCCAACTACCGTTATCATTCGTAAGATCCGCGACTGTAGCTAGTCGTAGTTGATCTGGCATTGGCGAGGAAGCCAAATGAATAAGAGCTCCCCAATCTCCCAGCCAGTTATCCAACCAAAATAACATGCGCCTCCTGTTTCCCACAGTCCATTTGATCCCTTTTCGGACCCAATCCCAAGAAGCCGAAATCCCTTTTCAGACGGTCAAAGCCCCTACCCTAGTGACCGTGAGGGGTAGCTGCGTTGTCTCGAGGCTATACTTGGCTCATAGAATCTGAACCCAAAGAGTTGTGGGTTTAGTGAGCAGGCCCCAGCCCAATTTAGCCAGTAACGCATCGTTCATAGACTGAATACGCCTGATACCCAGCCCGCCTACTGCTTTAGGCTGACGCACAGACTCCCAATTGACCAGATGTATCTTGTGATGATCAGGCGAGGACCCCTATATAAAATTGCACATGAGTTTTTCCAAGTCGTCGAACAGCTGCCGTGGGAGGTACACCGTTTGCATAGTGTAAATGGGCATCGCCAAGAGGATAGTCTGGGTTAAGGTAGCCCTACCCACTAGGGACAACATCCTGGCGCTCCACCCCGTTAGTCTCTTCTGAGCACTATCCAGGATATGCTGATAGGTATGTCTGGTTGTTCACTCGTTCAAGGGAACTCCTAAATACCTGCCCAGATTAGTCGTGCTGGCCACCTGAAGCCCGTTGCTTAGGCGCCTCGCAGTGTCACAAGAGACGTTCTTAGAGAAAAAAATATGCACTTTGGCTGTGCTGACTTTCTGGCCAAAAGCTCGGTAGAAAGTCTCCAAGGTTTGACAGATAACCTGCATCTGTCTATCCTTAGTTTCTGCAAGGAGCACTAGGTCATCGACAAAGAATAGGTGGGAGATGGGGGGTCCCGTGCTTCCTAGCTTGATCGATTTCCAAGCCCCCTGGTCCACCTCCACTAAAATGAGATGGCTCAGTCTCTCTATTGCAGAGGACAAAAAGATAAGGTGAGAGGGAATCGCCCTGTCGGATACCTCTCGACGGCCTAAACGGCTCCGAGTTCGTACCTTGCCAAACCACTTGCAGAGAAGTAGTCGTAATACACTTCATAATGACCCAAATTAACTTTTCTGGCTGGCCAATATGCACTAGGGTCTCATGAATAAACTGCCAACTAAGACGGTCATACGCTTTCTCTAGGTCAACTTTTATGGCCAAGTATCCTATTTTGTCGGTCTTCTTCCTCATTGAGTAGATCACTTCCTAAGCGATAATGATATTATCAGTGATATGCCTACCCGGGATGAAGCTGCATTGGTTAGCTGTGGCTAAATGGTCCATGTGCACTTTCATCCTATTCACAATGACTTTAGAAACAATCTTATACAGCAGGTTGCACAAGTTAATCGGTCGAAATTGAGAAACCTATGTTGGGGCCGGGGTCTTAGGGATCAGAACCAGGAGCGTGTGGTTTAATTCTTGTTCCCAATGTTCCATCTGAAAAATTTTCTGAGTGAAGGTCACCACAACCAGCCCTTCCTTCCCCCCATTGGTTCTGGTAAAAAATAGCATTAAACCCATCGAAGCCAGTGGCTTTGTGGGGATTCATATCGAAAATAGCTCGTCGGACTTCATTATCCTGAATGGAAACATTAAGCTCCCGAACTTGCATCTCAGAGAGAGGTAGGAAAGCGCCTGAGAGCGGGAACTGCGAGGTAGGGCCTATGTCACGAGCGTAAAGTTGAATGAAGTAGTCGGTGACAAGGCTACGCAGCTGTTCCAGATCCGAAACTAGGTTCCTAGTAGAATCCTTGAGTCTCTCTATCCGTAACTTCTTTCTCTTGGCAAGGGTGATCATATGGTAGTACTTAGTGTTACGATCACCCTTTGAGATCCAATAACACCAGGCTTTCTGGTGCCAAAAGAACTCCTCTTTGCATAGGACCTGTAGTAACTCGCTGCTGAGCTTGTCCTCCAAATCCGACAATGAATCCTTAATATCGGCCTGTAACGCACGCTAAATCCCCTCGAGACGGGCCATTAACTTCTTTTTTCGGTGGAAAATATTACCGAACACTTACTTGTTCCGTCGGCTAAGGTGAGTTGAGAATTAGTTCAGGGAGCGACTCATTGTCACCTCATTCGGGTTCCAATACTCCTCGACTACCCCCTGGAACCCAAAATGGGTGAGCCAGGCATTCTGGAAATGAAAAGGCGGCATCCCAAGGGCCCGCAGCGAAGGGGAAATAAGTGACAAAGCATAGGCGTGTGATCGGATCTAAGAAAGGGAAGATGCTGATTAATCGTGTGGGGGAATTTTTTGACCCAAGAGAAGGACCTGAACATATGATCGAGGTGAGCTTGTACTGTTCCGTGCCTCCACGTAAATTTAGAACCTAAAAATCCTAAATCATGGAGTCCACACCGATGCACCCAATCCTTAAAATGTCGGCTCATAACTGGTGTCGAGGGCACCCCACCGCTTTTGTCTGACTGCCCCAATTTAGCGTTAAACCCCCCTCCCCCCCCCCCCCCAACAAAATCCAA
>JANZLC010000004.1:9444768-9456483 GCA_026413385.1 Erythroxylum gracilipes
TCACTATCTGTATTCGGTTTTTACAGAAATCAATAGCAATATATACATTTTCTTACCTATTTTGCTGGAACCTATCATAAAGCACCCCTTAAATCCATCTCGTTATAACAGAAAAGGTCATAATGGCAAGACAAGCCTGTTAAATAATTGTGCTTTAATCATAGACTTAACAACACCAAACAAGGTAAAACCTCAAAGTTTAGGGACTTTGTAAGCTTTAGACATCTACGAGAAGAAAAGATATGATACAACTGGAGAACTGGTAAGTCCTAATTTAAATAACCTAATTTTAAAAAACTTTCATCAGTTTTTCACTGGAAGAGTGATCTTCAAAAAGCTTACTGACATGTAAGACTACTTCTCCTCTGTGTTCTCTTTCTTCTTAGTTCTGGGACTTCTCAAACCTCCAAGAAAGGTACAGCAGTGACCACGTAGACATCACAACATTATCTTAAGGAGTCTCATAAGCAATAATTAATTATCAATTATCCTTAGAAATTCGTTTCAACACACATATTTAACAATCACACCTACAATCATAGAATTCATCAATACAAACCTATTTTGCAGTTCCCGGCGACGCTTTCTCTCCATGATATAATGTATAGCATGTTTGGCGATAAAGAATATACCAAAAACTGTTAAGCCCATTGAGGCACACTTGTACCACCTGCATATAAATTCCATCATTCGTTAACTGCTGCACTAGAAGAACTGATTTTGAATTTGTGGATAACTGCATATATCCAACCTTGCCCACTTCCCCAAATTTCCAATGAGTTCATCAAGAGTCTTGGGAGATACATAAAAAGGTCCTTTGTGAGGACGCTGAATCCGAACTGTTCCAATGTCATCTTTGACAGCCTGTAAACAAAATGAAGAAGCAAAATAGCTTCAAGTGGATAAGTGAAAATTACGATACAGTATACATTCAAAGACATCAACTATCTGGGGCAAGGGAACAACGTCCTGCCAGGATAGGACGTTCTTCTAATGATCAACATTACCCTCACAAAAAGTGAAAGAAGGCTGGGGAAACTGAAGTAGATGAATGCTCCTCATAGATGAATCAAATCACCAATACCCAAGTTCAAATAAATGAATCAACTAGTATATGACAATTGTCGAATGCTTCCAGATTAAAAATAGGAGAACAATGATTGGTTCAAGTAATTTACCCACGAAGAAAAAATGATTAGGCTAGAAGGTGTAAAACTTGGAAACATTATGCTAAATCAAGGAGTTATTGAAAAAGGGCTTGAAGACTAATCAAAGTTGAAAATGACCAAATTAGGAGGAGAGCTGATGCCAAGATTATTGTTAAACAAATGAAAACTGTCATCATTCAAGTTAACATACCTCGCCTACAACAGTCAATGAAGTACCAGTCGGGAGCACCCTTTCGATTCGCTTGACGCCAAGCATCTGAAATTATACTTACAGTTGAACAAAGCTTAAACAAAAGTTTTTAGTAATGCTGACTGAAGAAACAACCAAAAAGACATACCTTGAGTCCTTGAAGATAGTCCAATGTTCCACGTACAAGCGATCGCCCTGACTCCTCAAAAACTTCACTTGCAACAGTGAACAAAAAGCCTGAAGCACCTCGTGCCCCCACAACATATACTCGATCAGTCTCATCATCCTGATAATTATTTTCAAAAACTCCATAACAGGGATTTCTCATTCAACCATGATCCCAACAAAAAAAACATAAATATTTAAGATGAATTTCTTAAGAAATGCAAGGAAAAAGTACAATATCAACCAAAGAGTTACACTTTGAATAAAGACAAATGAACAGAGATTATCACTCACCAAATACCATGGGACTTCTTTACTCATTGATAGCATTAAGGCCGAATCTTGAATCCAAGATCCAGCATCATTGTGCTTCAGGAAATGCTGTTCCGCCTGAAGAGCATTTAGTAAAATAAATTCAAATGTTAATTTGGGAAGGGGGATGAAAATAAAAAGCTACATTCAATAAATTGTTATTACCGTCTCTTCTACAATAACACCTCTAAGACCACTATACTCGCAACTAATTGGAGTATCTGAGCCAACTCTTCCGGAAATTGCAACAACCAATGGCAAGAATTTCCTTTCAATATCAAGTAGTTTTGCTAAAACAGAGAGAACAGAAAATTCATCGGTTAGAAAGCACATAATCACATGCATAAATAGAAATTAGATTAGCTAGTTTCTATGTGTTCAAAATTATCCATCAAAAGAACTGGTTTTTCTTGTTCCATAATTCTAATAAGTGAGAGGACTCATCATGAGCATAATGTGTAAAAGCATCTGAGTTTGGACAGCAAATGGATATTGCCTACTTCACTGAAAAAATACTGTCAAGGATGAAGAAAGCCAAGGCAGATGAAGCCTAAATAAGTGTCTAAGCTGAACTCAATCAGAAAGGTTTCCAAGCTGCTATGGTCGTGAAGATAATGTTACAGATCTATAGAACAGTATCTGTCACAGAATTTCCGCAGATAAAGCCTAAATTATATGTACTCATCATTCTACAGAACCAAAAAAAAAAAGACAAAGTAAGCGCATTCTATCCACCAACACGCAGAAGGAAATACTGAAGTGAAGTCGTTCAAGATCCCCAAGCCATAAGGGGAAAAAATGAACATTAAGAACCTCCGCGTACCCAAATCTTTCAACTGATTAACTCTGGACACCGATTTAAGAACCTCTGCATCCCTGCAACACCAAGAAACGCACATCAACACACACCAATCCATTAAACTTTTCAATTTTATCAAATTTAACACATTTTTAATAAATTTATCCAAAGAGTAAAAAGGAAAAGACCTGCCACTACTCCTTCCGAGCAAATACAGAGCAGCTGCACCGAGGCAGCAACTAAGTCCACCCCAGGGAATCATCTCCGGTAACGCTCAGTTAAATATGACAAACCCTAATCAGGAATTCTCACTTTACAGCCATAACTTGTATTACTCGTCCATAACCAAAACAACAAGGGAACACATGCAAATCGGAAACATTTTAAACCCAATGCAGGACTAAGTGAAACCGAGATTAAAGACACAAGCTTTAACAAAACTAATGACAGAAAAGGGTACAGTTAGGATCTGCCACAAAGAAATTGACTTGAGGAGGGAGAGTCAAAATTCTCTGATCGAAGAAAGTTTAGAGAGAAAGAGAGAATCTGGTGCGAGGAGTGAAGCGGAGGGACATAAAGGCTAACTTCGAGAGAGTAGAAGAGAAAAGGAATGTTTTGGATAGAGAAAGATCCAAAGCCAATTAATGTTTATATTCTAAATTTAAATTGCTTATTATCACGAAAGAACATATTGTTTTTCCTTTATCCATTTGTTCCCCTGGAAAATCATCAATTTTAATTAAAAATTATTAGGAACTTATCTTCTTCGTAGCAAATAATGGGATTTGTGGATAAAGTCGGATGTGTTTGACTTTGAGGTTAAATGAAAAATAAAATGCCTAACTGGTTGCATTTTCATACTTATTATCTGGATTGCACACAGTAGAAAACGGCTTGAAGAACAGAGGTAGCAGCATTTTACTGACTTCCAACTTCCTACCAAAGCCTGAATATTTCAACTTATTAATCCACCATGAAACTCTACAACTTGGATTTGACTTGCCAAAGAACGCTCTTTTATTTTTCTTACTGGGAGGTTATGTCATTGTAATTTCTGCTAGTATTTGTTCTGAAACAACTTTATTAGCTGCTTCTGTAAAATGGTTCCCATCCCAATTTACGTATTCAGCAGTACGGTTGCAAGGACTTCCTGTAACTTTGCTCCCATTCAGTATCTTGGTTTCTCCACAAGCAACCCTATTGTCGAAATTCAATGGCGGTCCTCCATGACCACAGCAAGCTGCCAATGGCTGTTTGAAACCTGAAAATCATTGTTCATTAGAAAAATTAAAGAAGACAACAGGAACTTTCTGAAGATCAGGGATAATTACCGTATGAAGCGAAATTTGAGATTAGATTCCACTTCACTGAAAATATGTCAACGTAAGTAACGTTAGCATCAGCAAATTGATCCCGGAAGCTGGCGCAAAGATCATGCAATTGTGTATTGCAAAGCCCTGCAGCGCGGTTGTGTGAACCGACACAGCCAAGCTGGTCCAGCTTTGATTCATTCTTCCCAAAAGTTGCAATTATCCTAGGCAAGCAGCCAAATGGTCCTGTATTGTGAATCCAGAAATTCCTGGCACCTTCACCGTATAATCTCTGCCGAAATTTGAAACAGGAAAGAGCAAATAGAGTTTATAATCTAAGATATTGTTACAATCATCATCTTCAAAAACAAATAAATAACCACCTTAATTCCAATCTCAAATTCTGACAAAATTTTTGGGATAGAGTCCAGTACTTGGTCCTCTGATTTAAAATAGAATGCACCATCAAGGTCATTCTGACCCATGTCAAACATGTAAAGGCCCTGCTTGAAATAGTTTTCTAAAGGGAGATACTTCTGAAGTTTTGTCCCTAGAATCAATCCCAAGTCAGTTACTTCCGTTAAACATATCATGATCATCTTTAGGTAATAATCATCTTAACTCATGAAGGGATATCTGATCATTACCATTTGTTAGTAATTCACGAACCCGAGCCTTAAACCTGATGAACTGAGCCACCTGAATCCCAAACGAAAATGGAGTTCTTGGAGCTGTACTTGGCAGTATGGTAGATCCTCCAGCAGCAAAATTACAACCTCTTCGGAAGCTAGGTGCACCAACAGAATCTAGGTAGGGGTTCAGGAATGGTAGGTCCATTGCATTCACTGCAACATCAATATCGTCAGATGACTGGCAAGGACTATCAGCAATTAAGTTTACTATTTCATAGACAAACTAGTGTACTTCACGTTTTGAGTTTTGAACTAAAAAAGGTATAGAAGAAGAAAAGATGAGCTCTCTTTAAAGCTGATATAAATGTAAGATGATTCGATACGTAACTTAGAAAATCAATGAGCAAGCGGCCGTTGCAAAACCGTCCGGATGGTTTTTGAAAGTAGTTTTGCCCATTAGGAGGTCCAACAGGAAAAGCAACACCAGCAACTAGACCACCAGTGTCTGAATTCGAGTCACCGAAGTTGAACACCGCAGGGTAGGTGAAGTTGAAGGCGCTACAAGTAGGCAGAGACGTGGAAATAGCTGCAACTACGAAGATCATGAACATTTTTCCAATAGAAGATACTTATGAACAGCGAACAAAGAAATTCATGAGGGCTAAGTGAAAGTATCTGGTCCTTGAACAAAGTCCCACAGGTGCCTGGAAAACAAAGAAGGGAGCTTTTCAGTGAAATGAGAGTGCTTTACTTGGAATAAGGCAACGAAAGAACAGTTGTCATGGTCGGTCTATGTTTTTTTTTTCCCGGTGGCTTTTATTGCTAGCTAAACAGTTTGCAATGAAAAAGGAAAAGGGAATGGTAGTGGACAGGGTCAACGGTTCATGTCACCAAAGTCTAGAAGATTGAGTTTCTGGAATCGAATCTCGAGTGATTAAATAATGAATAGTATAACCGGTAAAAATGGAATGGAAATCGGAACATGGCACAATTTGAGAAGGAAAGATATTAAAAAGTAAAGGCTTCAAATCCTCCAAGTACGTGCAGAAAGTTCACCGAAATTGACATAATATCATTGTACAAGGGCCAAGGAACCGCAGATTCGGATCTCTGTCACAAGATCTTGCTTGACCTGAACACCAGCAGCGGTCACATAAATGACCAAATCTTTGGACTTGAACTTGTTTCTAAGGTATTTGTAGCACTAGTATTATTGTGAACAATTGTTTTTGCAGTTGTAGTTATCAACAAACTGAAGCCTTTTCGTTGTCCTCTGACAGACTAGAACCTAAGCTAATTCCAATACCAAACCAAGCTGAGACTCTTTGTACTTGTCATAACTTTTCTGTGCTGAAGTTCTATTAAATAATGCAAGTTCAAGTTGACAGCAGAAATTTAATCACAGATGCTGAAAAGCAACTTTGTTTCTGTGGAACAAAAGGGCAAGCAACAATTTTCTCGAATTACAATGAACTTAAAACATGGTCTAATTGTTACTATTTCGTACACTTCTGAACCTCAAGAGACACAAGTTACGTTTTCAAAGCCTTGGAGAACAACTTTTGTAAACATGTTAATACAGCATTAACCATAAACTTCATTCTTGTCCTTTTCATTTCATTCCCAGAATTCCCGGTCAAACCTGAACTGTTCAACTTATTAAAACACTATACATTTAGCAATGATGATAACAAGTCCATGAAGCTAGAACTACCGTATTACGTTTGGGGGTAAATAGAAAGGGGTTTGAACTTGGTAAAGAATGGCTTCTTTATTGCAAGGAATGTATCAGAGTAATTTCCTGTTAGTATTTGCTTTGTAACAAACTGATTTGCCGCTTCTGTGTAATGATTGCCATCCCAATTAATGTATTCAGCAGTATTGTTACAAGGATCTGCTGTCACCGTGGACCCATTCAGTACCTTGGTTACCCCACAAGCAATCCGATTATCGAAATTCAATGGCGGTCCACCATATCCACAGCAAGAAGCCAATGGTTTTTTGAAACCTGAATGATTGTAAATTAGAACTTGCCAATTACAGGGGGAAACAAAGAAACTTTTTGAGGGATAAATACCATATGTTGAAAAGTTTGAGATGAGATTCCACTTTATTGAAAAAATGTCGACATAAGTTACATTAGCATCAGGACAATGGTCCAGGAATTTGGTGCAAAGATCATGTAGTTGTGTGTTGAAAAGCCTAGCAGCACGGTTGTGTGAATCAACACAACCAAGCTGGTCCAGCTTTGATTCATTTTTCCCAAAAGTTGCAATGATCCTAGGCAAGCAACCAAGTGGTCCTGTATTATGAATCCAAAAATTCCTGGCTCCTTCGCTGTATAATCTCTGCAGAATTTTTACAGAGGACAGAGCCCTTCGGTTTATAAGAAAATATAATAATAATAATAATAATAATAATAATGAACAAGGAGATAATCACCTTAATTCCAGTCTCAAACTCTGACAAAATTGTTGGAAGAAAAGCCAGCACCTGGTCTTCCGATTTTGAATAAAATGCACCATCGACATCATTCTGACCAATATCGAACACGTAAAGACCTTGTTCGAAATAGGCTTCTAAGGGAAGGTACTTCTCATGTTTTCTATCTGAAACCAATCTCAAGGTATCAGTTGCTTCTTCTACAAATATCATTTCGATATCTAGGCGACATCTTAGTCAGTGAAAACACGTACTATTGTTACCTTTTGTGATTAGTTCAAGAACTCGAGCCTTGAACCTGGCGAACTGAGCCACTTGTATCCCAAACGAAAAAGGACTTACTGCAGCTGCACTTGCTGGAAGTATCGTAGATCCTCCAGTTGCAAAGTTACAACCTTTCTGAAAACTTGGGGCACCAACAGAATCCAAATACGGATTCAAGAATGGTAGGTCCAATGCATTCACTATAAGACCAATATGGTTAGAATTAGATGATCGAAAACGACATGCAACAAGCAACCGAGTGTGCTGTACTTGAGAAGCAGTTTAGTGCTGAAACAAGTTTTTTACGGAATACTGTGATTAGCTTTCTTACTGACAGATAAGACACCTAACTCAGAAAATCAATGATCAAACGGCCATTGCAGAACCGACCGGACGGCTTCAGAAAATATGTTTCCCCATTTGGCGGTCCTAGAGGAAAAGCAACACCAGCAACCACGCCACCGGTGTCAGAGTTTGAGTCACCGAAGTTAAAAACCGCAGGATAGTTGAAGTCCAACGAGCTGATAGAAGGCACAAACGTGAAGATTACAGAAAGTGAGAGAATAGCAAACAGCTTTAGAAGAGTGACAGGTTTAACTTTAAGAGCCATGAACAATTAACGAAGAAGCTCAGGAAGGGCCAAGAAAAAGGATCAGATGGGTATAAACAAAGTCGCGGAATTGGCAGGAAAGCAGAACTTTGTCGTAAAATGTGGGTTCCTTGCGACACTTGTAGATTCGGAGTAACGAAATAGTTGATGTCATACGTTGCTTTTCTACATGGTATAGTTTGTCTAATCCAGTTATCGTGTCCTACATCAAGCAAAACGTTGATTGGAATTCACGTTAAAAATCATTGTCAAGGAGCACAATATGATGAACACATATGCTACGTAGAATGAGTTAAAATCAAGATATCCGCGACGTTCTTTCTTTGAGATGAGAGGTCTGAATCACTAGCTTTAAGTTTCAACGTCTTTTCAAAAGACATAGGTCGTATTATTTTAGTAGGAATGTTATGTTGATTGATTCAAAATCACGTTGATATGGTCTGCACGTTTTTAGTCCACGTTTTTTTGACTTAGTCGTTAACAAATTAAGTAGTGGGGTCCGTTAGTGTAACTAGTGGGGGTCATTTAGTGGGTCATTTCTTCCTACTTTTTCTGTTTTAGAATTATATAAGTAATTGTACCGTTTTGTGTTGAACTATGGAAAATCGAAATCTGAACCATTCTTCAAACTTCTGTATTATGTCTTCCTCAATTCATTCCTCTCCAAATTAAATTCCAACAAAATCTTTGGTATCAGAGCCTTCCAGGTTCGATTATTTGGGAAATCAACAAAGCCCATGGCAGCTGGTGGTTCTTCGATGGCATCGCAGCCTATGATTCCTACTTTCAACGGTGAAAAATATGAATTTTGGAGTGTGAAGATGAAGACACTCTTCAAGTCGCATGGGTTATGGGATTTGGTTGAAAATGGGTTTATTGAAGACGATGATGAGCAAGGATTGGAGGAGATCAAGCAAAAGGATTCAAAAGCTCTCTTCTTCATTCAAACAGCAATGCACGACTCAATTTTTTCCAGAATCGCAGCAGCGGAAACTTCAAATCAGGCATGGGAGACTCTTAAGAAGGAGTATAAAGGGTCAGCAAAGGTAATGACCGTGAAACTTCAAACACTTCGTCGTGAATTCGAAAATTTACGAATGAAGGATACCGAATCTGTGCAAGATTATCTATCTAGAGTTTCAGCTCTTGTTAATAAAATGAAATCATATGGTGATAGCATTGATGATGAAGCTGTTGTTTCAAAAGTCTTAAGGAGTCTCAATTCGAAATTTAATTATGTGGTGCCTGCAATTGAAGAAGCTCACGACTTATCTTTGTTCTCTTTTGATGAGTTAATGAGTTCTTTACTAGCTCATGAAGACAGATTAAATGTCTCTGAAGAACGCACAGCAGAAAAAGCATTTCAAGTGAAGGGTGAATCTGAAACGTTTATTGACAGCAGTAATGGTAGAGGTGGTTTTCGTGGTGGCTGTGGACGTGGCAGAGGTAGAGGTAGAGGCCAGTCAAGTGATCAGCAGTTTAAAAGCTCTATCCAATGTCGGTATTGCAGCAAATATGGTCACATAGAAGCTAATTGTTGGAGTAAATAGAAAGATCTGCAGAACCAAGCAGATATCCAATGTCGATATTGCAGCAAATATGGTCACACAGAAGCTAATTGTTGGAGTAAACAGAAAGATCTGCAGAGCCAAGCAAATTTTGCAGAAAAATCTGTTGAAGAAGGCAGGTTATTCATGGCCCATTCTCCTATTAATATGTCTAGTGATATTTGGTTTATTGATAGTGGGTGTTCTAACCATATGTGTGGCACAAAGTCTATGTTTAAAGAGCTTGATGAGTCGAGAAAGACGGAAGTTCGACTAGGAGATGACAAACAAATACAAGTTGAAGGCATAGGTACTGTATCAATCAATACCTTACAGGGTAATGTCAACCTTCTCTTTGATGTTCAGTACGTTCCTTGTTTGGCTCATAATCTGCTTAGTGTTGGGCAGTTGATGACTAGTGGGTACTCAGTTTTGTTTGATGATGAATCTTGTGTTATTCATGACAAAAAGTCTGGTCAGAAAATTGTTGGTGTTCAAATGACTCAAAATAGAATGTTTCCTCTTGATGTTTCGAATGTTGGAAATTGTGCTTTGGTTGCTAAAGGAAGTGTTGATGCTAATTTGTGGCATTTACGATATGGTCATTTGCATTTGAATGGTCTGAAATTATTGGAATCTAGGAGTATGGTTGTTGGGTTACCGAAAATTGATGCTATTGATTTTTGTGAAGGGTGTGTTTATGGTAAGCAAAGTAGACATTCATTTCCTGTTGGTCACTCATGGCGTGCTGCTACTCATCTTGAATTGGTTCATGCTGATTTGTGTGGTCCTATGAGTGTGGAGTCTTTAGGTGGGTGTCGATATTTTTTGTTGTTCACTGATGACTATAGTCGTATGAGTTGGGTATATTTCTTGAAATATAAATCTGAAACATTTGAGAATTTTAAGAAATTTAAGTGTTTTGTAGATAAGTAAAGTGGTTGTGAGATTAAAACTCTTCGAACCGATAGAGGAGGTGAGTTTACATCTGCAAAATTTAGGTGTTTTGTGAAGAAAATGACATCCACAGAGAGCTTACTGCAACTTATACACCAAAACAAAATAGTGTAGCGAAAAGGAAAAATCGCACAATTGTTGAAATGAGTAGAAGTATGATGAAAGCTAAAGGCATTCCGCTGAATTTTTAGGCTAAATCAGTTGCTACAGCTTTCTATCTCTTGAATATTTCACCTACAAAGGCAGACTACAATCAAATACCATATGAAGCATGGAAAGTTAACAAACCCAAGTTAAGTCACTTACGTGTTTTTGGATGTGTAGCTTATGCTTTGTTGAATTCTCATACACGCTAAAAACTTGATGATAAATCTAAGAATTGCATCTTTATTGGGTATAGTACACAATCTAAAGCCTATAAGTTATATAATCCTGTGAGCGGTACAGTCTTGATTAGTCGTAATGTTGTGTTCAATGAAAATGCAAGTTGGGATTTCAATTCCGATAACAAAGTTTCAAGGCCTCAATTACCACTTAGTGTTGAGGATTCTACTTATGTATCTACTGCTGTTTCAAATTCAGCATATCTTCTGTCAGATTTTTCAGCAATTGCTCATACTTCCAGCAATAAACATTCCTCCTCATCGAGCTTGACACCATCAAGTTTGTCTAGTGAGACTCCACCAAGAAAATTCAGGCCATCGGATGACATTTACGCATGCTCTTTTGCTTTATATGCATTAGATCCTATTTATTTTGATGAAGCAGCAGAACAAGAAGAATGGCAGCATGCTATGATAGACGAGATGAAGTCAACTGGAAAAAATCAGACTTGGGAGCTTGTAGATTTGCCCATTGACAAAGCCTCCATTGGTTTTAAATGAGTGTTTCAAACAAAGTACAATGCTGATGGGAGTATACAAAAGTATAAGGCAAGGCTAGTAGCAAAAGGCTATACACAATAACAAGGTATAAACTTCGATGAAACCTTTTCTCCTGTAGCTCGTTTTGAAACAGTGAGAATGTTATTTTCCTTAGCTGCTCAATTGAATTGGAATGTCTATCAATTTGATGTTAAATCAGCATTTTTTAATGGAGAATTAGAGAATGAGGTTTATGTTTCTCAACCTAAAGGTTTTGTTATTGATGGAAAAGAAAATAAAGTCTATAGGTTAAAAAGGCTTTGTACGGTCTTAAGCAAGCTCCTCGTGCGTGGTATAATAAAATTGATTCCTATTTTCTGAAAAATGGGTTTGTAAGGAGTGAAAATGAACCTACGTTGTACTTGAAGAAGCAAAAGAGTGAATTTTTGGTGTTG
>JANZLC010000004.1:9466835-9482109 GCA_026413385.1 Erythroxylum gracilipes
CTTACTTCCAGTTGAAGGCCAACCACCAAAATTTTCCCAAATGTATATCTTTGATACAGAACATGAAATTGATAATCAAATGATTGTTATAAGGTACATCTTAAATTCACGTCATGTCTTGCATTTAATTTTTATCTAATTATTAATTATCCATGATGAAACTATATGTTCCATTTTTAGATCAATAGATGATGACAATTTTCTTGATCATAGTATTGTGATGAATTTGAAGGAGATGCTTGATAGTTATAATATATTGACTCAGGCTTTTAGAATGGCACAAGATAGATTTCAAATATCCAATAGTAAGGATTTGAAGCTAAGACTAATCCACAAAAGAGAAAGTGATGGCAAAACTTATAACTTTCCTACAACATCACAGGTAGCAGCATTAGTGGTTGGTGATGTGGATACTTCAAATATTGGGAAGGATATTATTGCTCAAACACAATGTGGGCTATTACAAAAAGTAAATGATTTGCATCCAACCTATCTTCCTATGCAATACCCTTTGTTATTTCCTTATAGTGTAGAAGGATATAGAGAAGATTTCTCTCATATTGATGCATCACTGTCAAGTACTAAAAAGAGGACTAAAGTCACATTACGGGAGTATTTAGCCTTTATAATGTAAGATAGAGATGATGAAAAATCTCTTCTATTGTATGCTTGGAGACTGTTTCAATATTTTGTTGTTGATGAATACACAATGATGGAAAATCAAAGAATCAGTTATGTTAAAACTCATCAAGAGGATCTTAGAGCTGATTTTTATAACATTGTTTCAAAAGCAGTATCACAAGGGCATACATCAAGTGTGTCTATTGGTAAATATATAAATTTGTCGTCAACTTTTATTGGAGGGTCGAGATAGATGATACAAAATGATCAAGATGCAATGGCCATCTGTAATGGGCTGGCTATCCTAACATCTTTATCACTTTCACCTGGCTATCCTAACATCTTTATCACTTTCACTTGTAATCCAACATGGCCTGAATTGACACGTTGATTAAAGGATTTGAATTTGAAAGCACAAGATAGACCAGATCTAATAGTTCGCATTTTTAAGATGAAGTTAAATTGTTTGATGAAAGAGCTAATGTTGTTTCCATTCAATATCTCATATTGTATGACAATAAACAAAAGTTAAGGACAATTTCTTGATTATGTTGGATTGTATCTGCCAAGGCTCATTTTCACACATGGACAATTATATGTGGCAGTTTCAATGGTGAAATCAAAGCATGAACTCAAAATCCTGGTTCATAATACAGAAAATGAAGCATTATCTAATACACTCAATATTGTATATAAAGAAATATTTCAAGATCTTTAGCATTATGGTCCATTTATTCTGAAACATTTATGAACTGTTTAATTTTTTTTTGGAACATTAACCACATGCTAATATAATTAGTTATTTTTATATTAAAGCTTTGATTTGATTCATTTATGTTGTAGTTTCTTTGCTTATTTCTGTTATTTACATTTTATAGATTGAAGCTTTAGTTTTGAATGATTTGAGTGATTTTTGTTTCCATATTTTCTTTCATTCATATTTTGTTTGCTAACTTATTTGCCTTGTATAAATAAAGCTCATTTGGAATGACTTCATTAATTTATCTTTTCAGTTTTCTATTCATTAAGATTTTCTTTCCTAACATATGTTCCTTAAATTAAAAAACTTTTTAGGTAAAGTGAAAATGTCTTCCATGAAAGTCAACTACATTGGTCAGTTGCATACTAAGAAGGAGTCTTAAAAAATAGTTGTAAGAATTATTAGGCTGTGAAATGTTTCTTATCGAAATTCTCCTAATGTTGTCTCTAATCTGCAAATGTTGCTGCTTGATTAGAAGGTATATTCATTTTCTATTTCTTATTAATGATACTGATAGTTGACTATGTTAAAATGATTATAGTTTATAAACAAATCTGTTAATTTTTCACAGGGAGATAAAATCCAGGCTACAATTGGAACAGAGAAGTTAGTGAGCAAGCATTGTGATTCAGTTGGGGAAGGCAAATGTGTCATCATACATAAATTTGTTGTGGTTATATATATATATATATATATATATTTCTTCAGTGGTTTCCATTTCTATTTTAAGACAATAAGTCATTTATTATATGATTTCTTTATTTAGTCTTTATTGACAAATTGTTTGTCCTGTCAAATAGATGTCCTTGAAGAGATGACTGCATATGAAACTTGTAAAGAATTCCAAAGGAATAATCTCAAATCAAAATTTTTGAATCTATATCTGACAGATAAGATGTTATCTTTACTTTCAATAACTATTGTATTATACTCATTGTATACAAAATAATATTTATGCATTAATAATATTTTTCAGTAACAACAAGATGAAGTGCACATTGTTTGGTGAATATGCTGACTTGTTGCTGAATACAATGAGGGTTACACTACAAATTTCAATCATTATTGTTTTTCAGCTTGCTATAATATCAAACTCTACTAGTACATTATTATTTTCAAAGCATTTTATGCAGTTTACATTGTTAATTTTTGTGAAAAAACAGAACATATCACCCTTTTTTGTGCAGGAGAAATCAAGATTTTTGTAATGCTTGGAATGTTTCAAAACTACTGATTAATCCCGACATCCCTGGTGTTGAAGATTTTAAATTGAGGTAATTATATTTTTATGGTGGCTTATTATCATCTTATTCTAAATTTGTATCATTCCATATATATGCACTACCTATTTATTCAAATCTTTTTTACTTTAGCCTTAGTTTGATAATGGTTATGGAAACATCTTCCTAGAGATACTCTCAGCTTGATCATCCTTTCTTAATTCAATCTCTTTTGAATGATTTCTTATCTTTTGAAACAAGAAAGAAGGTTATTGAACTGAGACTGTGTGAGGTAAATTGAAAATGCATAATTCTTTTCTTTGTTCTGAATTTATGCACCTATGTCTTACAAACTGACCTATATTTTCATAACATTACAATAGAATGGAATTTATACTATTCTCACAACCATTAGAAAGACCCAAACCGAGCAGAGTTGGTACATTGATGCATGCTCCATTCATGGATGTAAAGTCAAATTTGAGAATGACCTACTCAAGTGCTCTAAATGTCTGAACACTCCAAATAGAATTGTAACGAGGTATACCATCATTTTAAATTTTATTTAAAATTAATGTTCTGTAATGATAAACACTAATCTTTGATATATTTATATATTCTAGATATAAAGTACATATTCAAGTAAAAGATGCTTATGATGGTTTAGAGTCATTTGTGTTATTTGATGATTAAGCCTTCCCATTGATTCAAGTTAGTGCAAATGATCTCAGAAACTGTCTAATTAAGGTTTGTAAAAGATTATAATCTTTATTTTTTAAAAATTTTGATAATAAATAGTCTACTCTTTCGTGTGTTTGCTTAGAATTAATTTGTTTATTAGGAAGGAGATGAAGATGGGTTTCTTGATGAGTTAGAATGCTTGGTTAAGAAAACTTATCTTTTTAAGGTTCAAGTCACTGAATTTAATAAAATCAACAAATCTTCAAGTTTCACTGTTAAAAAAGTAAGTTGTAATGGAGAATTGATCAATAAATACATGAATTCTCTACCTCAATCTCAGGTATTACTCTACTTCCTACTACAAAGAAGAATAGCAGCTATTCATCATTAGGTGAAACTTCAGTGATATACACAAATATGTATATATTGTAGCAATATTTATTTCATGAAATACAATATTTTTCCAGGAACGTTATCTGAGTGATTTTGCTACTGATCTTTCAGTAGGACCATTGGTCTTGACAAATCCTAACAAAGTTGAGTAATAATACCACTTTTACACATTCCAATTTTTTTTTCCTGATCTATCAAGAAAATTTCAGTATTCTTTATTTTTATAATCGTATTATTATAGCAAATTACTTCTGTTAGTGCCTTGGCTACAATTAATACTTAGCAAACTATATGATTGATTTCCTACCAAGTTCAATTATCTAATGTTTCTTCTTTTCAATGACACTATATTAAAAAATTAAGATATATATTATCTCATTGTAAAACCATTCATTGTAAAACTAATTAGATCTAAATAAGCATTCAGTAATCAATTATTGAGTTTTGCTTTGCAGGATTCAATTATGGATGAATCACTAAGTAACATTCCTATTGATATTGTACCTCTATCATCATTACCTACTGTGAACAAACAAGTATGTACATACCATTAATATTATGTATAATATGGATCACACATGAATGATTATTCTTATTCATTTAAATTTATGCTAGGATTCTATTCAATCAAATGCACCACAACCAGTTTCTGCATCTGAAATTGTAAGACAATCTTTTGCTTTACAAAGTTGAATTTCTTGTTTGCTGAAAAAACAATAACATAGTAACTTCCAAAAAGTGCTAACATATCTGCTTCTCTTATAAGATACTTTTCATTTTGTAGGATTCAAATCAAATTGAATCACTCAGCTACTTTTCATAAAACATTCTGGATGAGTGTATTTCTCTATCTGCAGTTGATAACAAAGTATGTATATCTATTTCTTCAATATATTCATGTATTGTGTATTCCACTTATTAAGTTTATTTAATCACAGGATGATAGAGCTGCAATTTGTGACACTGAAATAGACATTACTTCCTCAGCTGAAATCACATCCCAGATTTTCAAAATGAAGAGACCAATATCAGAAACTTCTGAGGATGATATGCCTTTATGTGATTTAATATCACTACATATGTCTTTAACTAAGTTGACCACCAAAATCAAAAGAGAAAAGTTAACTATGAAATATTCAAGAATGACCAATTTTTTGTCAGCTACTTTTTGTTTAGTAAACTATCTATCTGTTTGAGGGTCTGCAAGTATTTTGTATTTGCATAATAAACGATCTATCTATCTTTTGTACTTGTATAAATATGGCTCTTATGTTTTGGGACTCATTTTGTTTGTAAGATTCTTACTTTATCATTATCTTATTTTATGAAATACAACATGTAGATTTTGTACTTGTATTTGCCTTTTAATTCTGTAGTTAAAATTCATTATTTACTTTGTAATAAAGCACGGGGTTGAGAACTAGTTATTATATTAAAGCTAACGGTAATCTGATATATATTTTTAAATTTGAATTTAGTTTTGTAAGAATTTGTCACACTTGAACCGGTGATATTAGCCCAAAACCATGTTTTTGCCATTTACGTCCATCCCAGATGCTGAACCTTGAATCCATTTTTTCAGCTGGACCAAAAACTCTTGTCTAAAACCCTCGCTAAACCCGACCCTCTTAGAAGCATTAGAACTCTTAAAACCCCCCAACGCCACTTGCTTTCTACTCTCCTGTCTCCGATTCAGATACGCTTCTCGCTTCATCAACTTCAAATCTTCAATGGCTTCGGTGGCCCTAAGAAACCCTAATTTAAGACGACTTAATCAATTATCCTCCCGGACAGCCTGTTGCTGTCGGGGATCGTCCGCTAGTCCTCTGTCAATATCAGATTGTGTCTCTGAAAATGTCACAACTTCTGTTTCCGTTGGACCTTGGTGGAGATCTATGGCCACCTTCACTCGAACGTAGGTCCATCTTCTCTTATATGATGAGGGTTTTGTTCTTTTGCCTTTTTAATGTCTCGTGTTTTGAAAGATTGCTTTTTGGTTTAAGTGATAGTTAAAGTCATACGCATTCTTTACATGATTAAAGTAGGAATCATTTTAGTAACTTCCATTTTGGAGGAATGTGTTGAAATAATTTGGTTTAGTGAGTAATTGAGTTATAAAAGTTGGAACTTTCCAAGCATCTTACGTTCTGTTACCCCTGAGGGTGATAGAAAAACGATCTTATCTAATTATATGTTTTTTTTTTTTAATGCCAGTAAACCTCATGTAAATGTGGGTACAATTGGGCATGTGGATCATGGAAAGACCACCCTTACTGCTGCAATAACAAAGGTTTGACTTGGTTATTTGGCATTTATTTGTTCTTGGTATACTCCAATCATGTATTACTGTATTCGTTTAATTGTTTGAGACCTTGAATGGTGGTTTGTAGGTCCTAGCAGATGAAGGTAAAGCCAAGGCTGTTGCCTTTGATGAAATTGACAAAGCACCTGAAGAGAAGAAGAGGGGAATAACAATTGCAACGGTTGGGATGTTGCTCCTCATATTTGTTCTGTTTTATACATATGTGCATGATAGTTCCCATCCATCTTGTCCATTTTTATGAACAAATTGCTGGTTCAAACAACATGTAGGCCCACGTGGAGTACGAAACTGGTAAACGTCACTATGCTCATGTTGATTGCCCTGGACATGCAGATTACGTGAAAGTAAGCTTTTCCATTATTGCTTTAAAAGTGGTGAACTTCTGGATTCTTTGGCAGCATACTGTTCCTTTTCTAATTTGAATAATAATTTAAAATACAGAAAGAAGTAAACCATGTTCCAGAAATATGTTGCGGTAATAACACTGCTATGATTCATGATATAATTTATTATAATCTACTTGCATAACTGCATATAGATGCACATAGAGAGATTTAAAACTTGATGCAGCAAGTAACTAAGTAAATTAGAAGATGTGTTCTGGTCGACCTAACGTCAAGCCATATCGATATCTCAACTTGAAAACCATTTGATTAGTTATCTTCTAAATGTATTATGTGCTAATGTTTCTAAAAGTTTACTCTATACACAGAATATGATTACTGGAGCAGCCCAGATGGATGGTGGTATTCTAGTTGTATCAGCTCCTGATGGTCCTATGCCACAGACCAAGGAACATATTTTACTTGCTCGTCAGGTGGATATCTCACCAATAAAGTTTGTAACTTTATCAGGATCTTATTTCCTTTGCTTTTGGGCCTGTTGTCAAAATTACTTTTCTAAATGCGATTAACAGGTAGGTGTGCCATCACTTGTGTGCTTCTTGAATAAAGTTGATGCAGTTGATGATCCAGAGTTATTAGAGCTTGTGGAAATGGAGCTTCGTGGTAGGCAGTCTTTTAAGGTTACTCTATTAACAGGAACTGGTTCTTGTCTTTTATTTCATTTGTTCAATACAAATTCTTCACTAAATATTTATGGCAGGAACTGGTTCTTGTCTTTTATTTCATTTGTTCAATACAAGTTCTTCACTCAAATATTTATGGCAGAATTACTTAGCTTCTACCAATTTCCTGGGGATGAAATTCCTATTGTCCGTGGATCAGCGTTGTCTGCCTTACAGGGAACAAATGATGAAACTGGCAGGAAGGCTATTCTAAAGTTGATGGATGCTGTGGATGAGTACATTCCTGACCCAGTGCGCCAACTTGACAAGCCTTTTCTCATGCCTATAGAAGATGTCTTCTCAATTCAGGTAAAGAGGACACATGTTGCTGATATAGCCATTCTTTAGCAGCAAACTTCGCTTAACAAAGAAGTTTCTTCACTTTTCTCTCTCTTTCATCTCACTTCAGTTTTCTGCATTGTTTTGAGGTAGTGTTACTTTTTTATTTTGAACGGAGACCCATCCCTTATTCTGTGCTAGGAAAGAAATACCTTTGGTTCTGCCACATGGATATGGTTAATTCCTTATTTGGCTGTTATGTTCTTGTCACTGCAGAAGAAGTAGGGGTATTCTATTGTAAGATGGGAATTTTCTGTTCATCATAGCTAGTCTCTTTTGCTCTTATTTTTGTATCTGCATAAATTCTTTGGCTAATATGATTTATGAAGGTTGGTTTTATACTAGAGTTAATTGAGCTTTGGTCTGTTTATGCTTCTATTTGTTGAAGGGGCGTGGAACAGTTGCAACTGGTCGTGTTGAACAAGGGACTATAAAAGTTGGTGAAGAAGTTGAAATTTTGGGGTTAATGTCGGTAAGGTCATGAAACTGAGTCCCTTTTCTAATTTTCGTAGGTTTTATTACATTGGAAATGCTATGATATTGCTCACTTATATATGAGGTTCCTTGAGCTTACTATTCACTTTGTAAGCCATTTCAATGAGATCATTGCTGATAGTTGACTGGGGAATTCTGTTAGTAATTTGCCTTTTCATGCAGGGTGCTCCTTTGAAAACTACAGTAACTGGGGTTGAGATGTTCAAGAAAATATTGGATCAAGGACAAGTAAGTTAGCAGTGTAATCTTGTTTTGGTTATTAAGGTTGCTCCATGGAGATATTGAAGTATTAATTGGTCTGCACACATTTCATTAGGCTGGTGACAATGTTGGTCTTCTCCTACGTGGTCTGAAAAGGGAGGATATCCAACGAGGAATGGTAAGTGATGACAAGTAAGATAGAATGGTTAACTTGCTTATTTGGCCTCTGCTTGAACTCAGATGTTGAAAGGTGGTCACTGCATTTTCTACATTTTGATCTTTTTGACAAATGCATACAGTGTAAATTGAATTAGATGGAACTGCATGATTGAAAATGCTGTGTTTTAGCCAACACTAGGTAGAGTCTTGTAAGTATTCCTTTGTTGTTTTCTTCATATTGTAGGTCATTGCAAAACCTGGATCTTTGAAAACCTACAAGAAATTCGAGGCAGAGATTTATGTTCTCACAAAGGATGAGGGCGGCCGTCATACTGCCTTTTTCTCAAATTACAGACCCCAGTTTTACATGAGGACTGCAGATATCACTGGAAAAGTGGAGTTACCAGAAAATGTCAAGATGGTTATGCCAGGTGACAATGTCACTGCAACTTTCGAACTCATCTATCCAGTTCCCCTTGAAGCAGGTAATGCCTGTTTTTCATAGTGGCCATTGTCTTGTAGCCTAAAGTGTTTTTGTCAATTACCTTTGCTGGGATTTTGGTATCACATATTAAAACTTAACACAGAAGTCTAACATACTATTCTAAGGAATCGGGTGAATTGGGAAATACTTGATTAGTTGGAAATAATACCAAATACCCATTTCATATTTTCTAACTAGATATCTTTTGAGAGATTTTCAGTGTTTGATTACTTTTGAAATTGATTTTGGAATACCCATTTCATATTTTCTAACTAGATATCTTTTGGGAGATTTTAAGTGTTCGATTACTTTTGAAATTGATTCTTGTTTGTTTTAAAGGTGTAATAATATAGTTTTTGTTCTTGTTATGAGCAGGATGATGGAGTTTTGATGTCATCTTACTCGAGTTTAGGCATATTACTTCATTCTATTGCACAAAGATTCACGAATACTATTTTACCATCTTGCAAGCTTTTTAAGTTTTGTTTTACTCCGTCCTATATTCTAACAATTGATTCTATCATGGTGGAATGGTTATATCAATCTGACTCTCAGTTTCAATCCGGACTTATGTACGTTTTGTACTTGGAAATACAGGACAAAGATTTGCTCTGAGGGAGGGAGGAAGAACGGTTGGAGCAGGTGTAGTTTCTAAAGCAATTAGCTGAAGCCTTTTGTAAAGTAGGGGACCAGAGAATTATGGTATGAATTATAGAAAGGAATGCGATGTGATCAGTTCACACCTGTTCTACATTTGATGCCAAGTTCTCGAATTCAGTTAATTTGATAGGATTCTAGGTTCCTTTTTGGCGTGATCTTCTCTTTCGTTCCCTATTATTTCAGTGGAATAATTCACTGTTAGATATTCCTGATATTGGACAAGTACCTTACCATTCAATTCTTTCATTTTGTATACTTAATTCAAATGATGGAATAAGATTGCAGTTACAGATTGCCCACCTCGACCACGCAAGAACCATCATCTTATAACTTTCGGGCTTGCCTAAAGATATGTCTCGTAATGTTTACATGTTATCGGTGACCCCGACTAACAGAAAACTGTACTGAAGAGGCAACGTTTGACATATTGAAAGGAAATGGAAACCTATGCAACTATGATGCCAGCTATCCAAGCAACATTAACAATTTCTCTACGATAGGTGATGATTGCACTAAGCAAAGCATAAAAAGCACGTCATTTGTTGCAGTTCATATTATGATAAAAGTTGCAAAAATTGATCTCAAACGCAGCACTAATTCAAGCCAGTAAGGCATGTAATAATCAAAATTGCTATAAATATACTGACTAGTAGCTTCATTTCAGGACACAAAATTGCTGTTATTTCTAGACACTATTTTCCTAATAAAATTATGATATCTACATACCAACTCACCGTGCTGCCGCAAGGAAGTTGAATGATGTAATCCTTACATGACTTTTAACACCCAAACCTGGAGACACAGATCAATTACAAGTAGGGCTTCAATCCTGTCATCTCAGACCTCTTCATCCAGTCATCGATCATTAGCTATGGTGAAAGCATATCATCTATAGCCACCTGTCTGTTCTCCTTTCCTAACCAGTAGAATCACATGATATATAAGCATTCTCAATTAAATGCAAGCTGCCAAGAGTGCCACTGTAATTGTTGTCAAGCCTCTGAAGTATATAACTTTCAAAATGATTTCCACGTTTCTCATAATTTCCCCATCTTTCAAACGCGATTTGGTTGCATTCCTTTTGATGCTAACAATTATGCTCCTTAATCTATTCACGGCCATTGAGAGCCAGACCAGACCAAACCCAAATCCAGTGCTCAGGAATTTAGATGCAGAAAATGGCTTCATGCTTCCGGAAGAAACTTTGCAGAGAACTGAGAGAAGAACAGCGAGGCCAGTCCCAGCAATGCCAACAGAAATCTTGGTAAGAAACTCAGGAAGCTCAGGGCCAGAATTCTTTATTGAAAGGACTGCTGCTTTCACAGATGGCTTGTCCACGATCAAAGACAGGAGACACTCGCATGCATATAAGTAGCTCCTCCTGTTGAGATCCCTCTCTCTAACTTCCCTCCTATTGTTCTTCTTCTTTGGAGATGACTTCAGCTTAGTTTTCTCATTTCTGCTTAGAAGAAAATGCATCAGTAAAAAGAAACAAGAAAACAAGGATGGTAATAAATAAATAACGAAATAAATGCATAAGGCATATGCAAGGGGTATGGATGCACACAGCTTTGTAAGCATGCTGGTTGAGATGATAGATAAGTTCAGTAACAAGCATAAACTTTGTAAGCAACACTTGTCAGCCTATGTAACTTAGTGTTTGCGATCTTGAACTTGCACTGTTACATAACCCTGAAGTTAACCTACTGATACCAAAGATGTACCAACACTTGTGTACTCTCATTAAACTAAATGAAGTGCTCCAGTACCAAATAAGCCACATACCTCTTCAAAGTTGCAGATGCCCCACATTTGGCCTTTAAAGAATCCCCAAAATTATCAGCTTGTTCTTCACTGGTATCAAGTCTGCTCAATAAGAGGATAACAGCATGAAAATCATGACGAATCAATTAAAATGGGCCGCCAAAGAAAGAATTAATCAAAGTAAAACAGCAATTAATCAAAGTAAAACAGCAATGCTTTAGCAAGAAGCTCTATCTTCACTGCAGCTTGACAATTTTTCAACTTCAGAGTTGAATTTAAATGTTAATGTTACATAGAGAAGATGAACAACGATATCTGAACAATTAAAAAAAAAGGTAAAAACAAGTTCATCTCACAATTATGATAAACTTCATTGGTAATGGCACTATACAACACTTTACACAACAAGAAAATTAAACAACATTGAAATGTCAACGTTTTATAATCAGATGAGGTAAAGGGTCTACACCCAACTTTGCTAGAATTGGAAACTGGAGAACCATACAAAAAACCGAACTAGGATATGAGCCAAGGAAAAGAAAAGGATTGCTCAAGAAACATAACTTTTTTCCAGAAGTCAGTGACCTAATTCTCATTTTGGTAATCAATACTGTTAAGTAAGGTCGTTCATTTTAGTCACCCTTGAAATCTCCAAAACTCTTGTGGTTTTGAATGATGCTGGAAAGTGTAAATTCTCCTTGACGTTTGGAACTTATAAAAGAAAAAAGAATGACATGGGATGCAAGGATGTCCAAGACAAAGCCCTCTGGAATCAAAATTTGGGGTATTGAATAGACCAAAACCTTCCTTCCATTAAATAAGGACATGAAAAGGTCATGGAAAAAGTTAGTCAAGTTTAATCTTCAAAAATTTTGACTCCAGAATATTATAATACTTACAAGCTGCAAGTATTCTGATTAAAGTCCAGTATGTCTTAAAATCCATACCTGCTAAATTGGGGAACAAGCATTGGTTGCTTGTGCCAGATTGTTGTGGTTAAGTTCTTCGACAAGAAATACTCAGCAAGAATAGGGTCATTGTTTCCAGCTGGTGTGGCACTTCCAGTGAGTAAAACTGGAGAATGTAGGTAATTTCTTATCTTGGAACAAGAGACAGCATCTCCTACAAAGTCAATTACTGACTTTGGGACATCAAATCTACCACTTGGATAAACAACAGGAACATAATACTGCAAATCCATCACATAATTTAGTTCTTGACTTCCTGCCAAGTCTGAGAGTAAAGATAGATCATGTCTGTGTCTTTGTAAGTCACTTGATCTGGACAGAAGATATTGAACGATTTTCTCATGTCTCGTACACCAATCAGTCATTCCAGGGCTCAATTGTATCGAGTCACAGAAACTCTCTGCTACATGGAAGAGGAAATAAGTAAAGATACTATCACAATTGCTATGAGTTATGCTTCATTAGTTCACAAAGAAAAAGTGGATGACTCAAATCATTATGCCACATCATCCCATCAGATATCACCACAAAAACTCGTACTAATGTGATCCCACCATGTGCCTATTATAACAATGAAGTACTGATGGTCTCTGATAACAAGTTTTCATCTGAAAGGCGCTATGCCCCTAAACCTGTTAGATATGAATATTTCTTAAGCTTTTCATAAAGCATAATTATAATCCATTCTGCAGTTATGCACCATGGGGTGGTAGATAGTATATTCTAAAATGATATTGAGACTAGGTCATCCTACAAGCATCCAGTGAGCTGTAAACCTTGGAGATCAAGGAGAACAGGCCTTCTAATGGCTAAGTCAATCTTGGGAAGCTGGTTGACATCATGGAATCTATGCTCTTGAATCCTTGGTTCCTCCTGCGGATGCAATCTCGACATAGCAGGGTTCAGTTGCGAAATATTCTGGTTCACATCCTGAGTTGATGGATAGCATTGACAATCCTGCATCAACCATACATGAGATTATCCATCATTAAACTATGATAAGTAAAAATGGGATTCAATAAAAACCAAAATAGGATGACATGGAGAACAATTTTAGCATGGACATGGTAGATTATCCATCATTAAACTATGATAAGTAAAAATGAGATTCAATAAAAACCAAAATAGGATGACATGGAGAACAATTTTAGCATGGACATGGTTAACTGGTGAGGAGAAATGAATTAAAATTTTCAACTAACGAATACAATTAATGAATAGCATGCCCGATAAGTGCACAAAAAATACCGAATCAATAACTTAACCCATACTAGAAAGCACAAAGATATGAATCGTTTAATTAAAAAATTAATAATAACCAACACGGGCGTTGCTTAAACACTCTTGATGACGAAGATTCAAAGAAAGTCTTACATCAATTTCATATCAAGTGGCTTCTCTTAGGTCTTGAACCAGCAATAACTTGGTTATCGGCCCAAGATCAGTCCACTGCACTCGGCAGAGCCCTTTCAGAAGTAACGGCATATTGGCCGACCTTTTTTATATAAAAAAATTTTTGCCAAGTGATCTAAGACAGACCATTGACATGAACAACACAACAAATAACCGGTAAGTTAATGAGGTAGGACATAATTCAAACACTAGAACAACCAAGCAAGATATGTAGTTTAGTAGACTGCGGACAATTATTAAATTCAAATAAACTTTCCTCCAATACCCAGATAACCAAACAAAGAAAACCAATTTCTCAACAAACACATACAACGACAAATCACTATCCCTCATCAATCTAGATATGATTGTTGGATAGATACCTTAACAACCCTGTTCTGATCTCGGAGAAACATGAGCCCAGGACGAGGAGGGCAGGCATGAGAAGCCATCAAACAAAACTTAAGCATCACCCCAGGGTAGAAAGAACCCAGTTTCGAAATCAAATCACCAAACCGAAATCTCTACTCTTCCTATGCCTTCGTATGTGTCATTAAACCAGATGAACTTGTCTACGTAAATGCCTCAAGATCCACGATTTTGAGTCCACCATATTATGAGTGGCAGTGAGTAAAGGATAAGAAGATTGGTTAAAAAATCAAGGTAGGATTGTTGCGACCCAATTTGATGATCGAGAATCTTCTTCTGAGGTATATCTTATGTGCACACTTGTGGCTAAGAACACTTCATCGATGGTAGCGGACAAAACAGGCCGCTGTTCTTGGCATTTTGCTCATCCGGCGTTCGAGATTTTTTTTTGTTCCTGCGCGTCGAGATTCAGTTTTCTTTTTATGCACTCGGTTTCTTGTTTGTGATTGATTTGTATGAACCGTCGATGGTCCTGACATATGATGGAGAGATGAAGTCAAGTGTAGATGGGAGAGAGTTAAAATGTGATGTAGATGCAATAGATAAAGGTTCCGTAAAGGCCCACCAGCGATGCTCACTCATGGCTTGACTTTCTATTAGATTTTTCATTTGTTTCTTTCGATCATACTTATAACCACTAAATAAGTTTCAAAGTATCGAGAAATTAAACAATATTATTTTGTTAATTATTTAATATAAATTTAACATAAATGAATACAATAATTAAATAATTGAAAATTTTCCTAATAATTTAAATTTGTAAAATAAAACAACCTGGTCTTACTAAGATTAGAAGACCTTAATAAAATGTAAATTAAGAATTAAAATGAAATTAATTGAGGTCATATCTCTAATAAACTAAATTATTTATAAAATCATTGTTATATTTAATATAAATTATTTAGCGAGCAAATATTTTATAAACTTACATTTTCAGTCTTTGCTCGCAACGTTTTTTGTCAATTCATTTTGAAGTGATGTTAAAAATTATAGATTTATTTTCATAAAGAGTTCATTTCATACGATAATACAATAAAGAGAGGATTTTTTAAAATATCATTTAATTTTGGTCGGGTCGGTAGTGCAGGGCCCGAGCCCAGTCAAAATATCCCATGGGCCGATCGATCCATCCTTCAAAGATCAGTATCATACCCAATGGTTATGTCAAGCCCAGGCCCGATCCATGCTCCCCTTAGCCCGCCCGCATGTGAGAGACTCCCATGCATACGTAAAGACCTAACTTAAACCTAGTTGTTGCTCCATATATAAGGTATAACTCTACCGTAACAAAGGTACGCAATCATAACCTAGCTTTCTCT
>JANZLC010000004.1:9496548-9510086 GCA_026413385.1 Erythroxylum gracilipes
TTAAATTATTCATAAATTTTATTAAAAATTAAAAATTAAAAAATATATTTTTAAATGATATCAAATCAGATTATGAAAAAAAAAAGAAACAAGAATAAAAATTATTTTTTTATGATTTTCATAATTTTTGAAAACTTGAAGAAACAAAACTAAAATTAAAAATTAAAAATTAAAAATTATTTAGTGGTATTGAAAATTTGATAAATAATTAATAACACAACAATCCAATTATATTAAACACAAAAATAAAGGTTTGTTGTTTTTCCAATTATATTAACATAAAGGTTTATATTTCTACTACTTGGTGCTTTGGCTGTTGAAGATGACGGCAACTACCTTGGGTTTTGGATGCTGAAGATTAGTTTAACAAATTTTCTTCAGGTTTGAAAACATGTATAAAGCGGTAAAATGATAGAAAAGACGAAGAGAAAAAAACAGAAGATTTTGAGTTAGTGAGAGCATTGAAAGACTTGGAGTTGAATTCACGTGTGTTGGTGCGTGAATTGAATTAATGAAGAAACATGTAGGCTGTGTGAATTGAATTCCACCCACGAATTCAATTCATGTCATTTTCAACATTCCAAACAAGCGAATTGAATTCAATTCTTGTTGTTCCAAACAGCCTCTAAGTCAAGTATCGAGTGAATTAATGTTTATAGGATTTTAAGGATTATGGATTATGAAGTGAATTATTGTTGTTGTGGGTCTCATTTCAGAAAAAAAAATTGTATTCTCTTTTGCAGTTTTTTTAATGATAATTAAAATTAGTGAATGAAATAATGTGAGTGAAAGATCAAAAATTTGTGAATGAAATATTGTAAATTAGTGAATAATCAAAAATTAGTGAATGAAAGATTAAAATTATTTTATGTATGAATTGGGTTACATATTGTCATAAAGTAGTTGTCATGGAATAGTCTATAAATTAAACTGCATAATCATACAAAATGGATTAATTTATGGTTGAGTTATATTATTACATAAAATAGGTTATAGTTGTGAATTTATGATTGAATTATGTTATCACATAAAATGGATTAATTTATGATTGAATTATGTTATCACATAAAATAATTAAATTATGTAATTATACAAAATAAGTTATAGTTATGAGTTTATATTTGAGTCATGTAATCGTACAAAACGGTTCATAGTTGTGAATTTATGGTTGAATTATGTAATCATACAAAATGAGTTATAAGTATGTTTATAGTTAAATTATGTAGTCATACAAAATGGGTTATAGTTATGATTGTATGATTGAATTATGTAATTATACAAAATGTGTTGTAGATGTAAGTTTTATATTTAAGTTACGTAATTATACAAAATGTGTTATAGTTGTGAATTTATGGTTGAATTATATAATCATACAAAATGAGTTATAGTTATATTTATGATTGAATGATGTAATCATATAAAATGAATTATAGATATAACTTTATGGTTGAATTATGTAATCAAACAAAATGAGTTATAGTTGTAAGTTCTGTTTGAGTTATGTAATCTCACAAAATAGGTTATAGTTGTGAATTTATGTTTGAATTATGTAATCATACAAAACGAGTTATAATTGTAAATTTATAGTTGAATTATGTAATTATACAAATTGAGTTATAGTTATGACTTTATGGTTAAATAATGTAATCATACAAATTAAGATACAATTGTGATTTTATGTTTGAGTTATATAATCACATAATGTGGGTTAAGGTTGAATTATGTCATCATATAAAATGGGTTATAGTTGTCAATTATGGTTGAATTATTTAATCATACAAATTGAGTTATAGTTATAATTTTATGGTTGAATTATATAATTTTAGAGTTATAGTTATTACCTTATGGTTGAATTCTACTAACACAAAATAGATTACAGTTGTGAGTTTCTATAATAACACAACACGAGAATTTCTTGGATAGAATGTGCTTAAGCATCAAATTCTATTAAGGAATCATTTTTATAAGTTCATGAAGTTCACTTGCTTATGTACGTCATATGATTATTGAGAAATTGTCCTTACTATATTTCTTCTTGTTATTTTGATATGAAGTTATTAAGTTCATTTATTTTTACAGATAAATAGAAGGAAATTCAAGTGCTACTAATGATTCAGTTTCTTTAAGAAGATTTGATGATCCAATTTGGGTGCATACTAGATTGGTTCATGGAATGAAGAACTATATCATTTGTTTATATCGAATCAAGCATTAGAAAGGTGGGGGAATCACAAGACTAAAGAAACATTTGGCTATGATAAAAGGTGATGTAGAGTATTTTCAGAAAAGTGAGTTATGAAGTAAAATGGAAAATGAAAACTTTGCTTGAAGAGTATCGAAATGAGAAACATAGAAGGCAAAGATTAAACTACAAGATTGACAGTGAAAGATCCTTTTGCGATGGTTAGGTTGATAGTGGGGATATTAATGGTGGTAGTATTTCTACCCAATAAGAAAGGAATGTTTCACTTAATGTTATGAAAAGAAAAAGACATGTATCTAACTTTTCTACACCACGAAAAAACTCCTGGACCTCAACCTTCAATCTATAGTGCCTTACAATCTAGAGAAACAACTCATAATGTGGATATGGTAATGGCTAGATGGTGGTATGATTCAGGTATAACATTCAATAATGTCCAATCTTATTATTATCAGCCTATGGTTGATGTCATTGCCTCTTACCGTCCAAGAAAAAAAGTTCCTTCAATTGATGACTACAAAGGTAAACTTCTGAGCAACTTTATTTATAAAATAAGTAGTTATTTGAATGAAAGAATAATGACTTGGGTTACTTATGAGTGTTTAATCGTGTGTGATAGTTAGACAAATAAAAGATATGATTCTATCATCAATTTTTTGGTTTATTCTACAAAGGGAATAATTTTTTCGAAATTTATTGAAGCATCTAACCTTATTAGAAATGCTGATACTCTGTTTTATATATTTGATGAAGATGTGAATGATGTTGGGCCAGAAAATATTGTTCAGTTTATTATTAACAATGATTTTGCTTACAAAGCAGTTAGAAGAAGATTGCAAAGTAGGTATAATGCTTTTTATTGAACTTTTTTTGCTACACATTGCATTAACCTGATGTTGAAAAATATAAGAAATGTTATATATTTTCTTATCAACGAAGAAACTATGCAGAAAGTATAAAAAAGTGACGAAATTAATCTACAATCATGCATAGGTCCTGAATTTAATGAGAAAGGATTTCATTAATAGTAAAAATTTGTGTTGTCCTGTTATGATAAGATTTGCAACTTATTTCTTGTTACTTTGGTATTTTGTTCTAATGAAGGAGTTGAAACAAATGTTTACAAGTAATAAGTGTTAGCTCAACGTTTATTTTTTAAACGATTTTGATGATAACTATAGATTATTTCAAAATTTAAATTGGATTTATTTCCTTGTATAAGCAATAATATAATTCTTAAAAGGAAATTAAATCATAGGATGCTTGCTTTCTTTCTTGCAGGAACCTTCTTTATGAATTTACCTAATTAAAAATAGTTCTATGACATCCGGAAGGATCTTACTAATTCGAATAATTAGCTCCAGAAGTTTTGACAGGACGTTTATCTTAACGTCTGAATATTGAAAATTTCAGCAGTAATAATATCGAAGATTTAGCAACAGCTAATTAAAGAAAATGTCTACTTAAGGAAGAGTCATTGCATTTGCGAAATATACAGACTTGCGAAATACTTTAGCATCATCAATATTTTTGAAAGTCATATCTATATCAAACTTCTTGTGCCTTAGAAAGTGAAATCACTCTATTAAGGGAGATTGTTAAACCCTTTATACATTTCTTGTTGAGAGCTTGTAGAGGTTTGTTAAACACTACGAGCGTGGAAGGCTGAGAACCTTGAAAAATATGTACTTGTGAGCTTGGAGAGACGTGAAAATTTACTACTTAGATTTTATAGTGAAATACTTAAGTTGAATACTTGAGGACTAGACGTAGGCTTCGTTATAAGCCTAACTAGTATAAATCGAATGTGTCATTCTTTCTTTCTTCCTAACTTTTAAATTTTTGCATTATAAGTTTGTGTTTGCAAGAGGCTCTTTCGATTTTACAATAGGCTCCTTCTGTTTTTATATCGCAAGAGATTCCTTTCGTTTTTGAAACAATTAACAAGCTCCTTTTATTTTGAGCATTAACAGGCTCCTTTCTTTTTGCACTAACAGGCTCCTTTCCTTTTGAGCATTAGTAGGCTCCTTTCAATTAACATGATTCTTTCGTTTTCAACTTTAATAGAAATTTTTTTCAAAAGTTGATAGGAACCTTCTATTTATAGATTTATTTTGTTTAGGAGGATATTATCAATTTGAAAGTTCCTTGCAAATGTTTTTACACACAATTCACCCTCCTTTTGCTTGTGTTTACTTTATTAATAAGTGATTTGTATCTTATCATACTTGATCTAATTCCGGATTGGAGGTTTCTAGAATTATACTTGAAGATCATAAGTTTTGGTCCCAATTTCAATTTATTATCTAAATATGTGAGCCTTTGGTGAGAGTACTTCGTCTAATTGATAATAATGAGAAGGCAAGGATGTGTTATTTTTATGATGCTATATAAAGGGCAAAGGAAGCAATCAAGGTCAATTTGAAAAATAGGTCTTCTTTGTAAGCACCTTATCTTACTGTGGTCAATAAGAGATACAAAATACAACTTTACTTTCTGTTATTTGCAGCTGAGGCATTTTTTAATTCTATTGTCTATTTTATACAAAGTTTTATAAAGAAAGTTGAAGTTAATAGGGGAATGTTGTTAATTATTACAACAATTGTTGCCCATGAGATAATGTAAGATCTTGTAAACTCAAAAATAGAGAATTATAAGGATGCTTATGGCAATTTTGGGATGCCTATTGTTATTCGTCAAAGAGATAAACTTAATCTAGGTATATATTTTTCACTTTTATACATGTTAGGAATTAATCATCATTTTATTTGATTTATAATGTTACTTTTGTTGTCTTACTATTGCTTGATATGACCAATTCAAAAATAGTGTTCCAAAATTGCAAAGATTTGCAATTTTAATTATGAGTCAATGTGTTAGTCAACAGGGTGTGAAAGGAATTATAACACATTTGAATTTATTCATTATAAGAAAAGGAATAGATTGGAACACAAAACTTTAACAACTTGATCTTTGTGCGATACAATTTAAAGCTTTGAGAAAGGTATGCTATTATCGATTTTATTAAGTTGAATATGATTTCTTTTAATTTCTTAATAACTTAATTTTATTTATTTACTAGGAATTTTAATAGAACAAGTAGTTCTATAGATCCAATTTGCATTGATTATATCAATCTTTTAGCAAATTAGGTTTTTGAGGAACTAAGTTTGATAGATGAGAGTGATTTGAAAGATAGTCTTAGATAAGAAAGTATTGACATATCATTTTGTGCAATGAATTTGAATGATAGTGATGATATGGATCGTCTCAATGATGATGATTTTGTACTAAATTAAAATTGAGGTCAATGCAATATGATATTTGAATGAATGAAGTTCCAAGTTTTCATTTCTTCTCTTCTTTTACTTTCACTTCTATTTGATGCATATTTTAAACTCTATATATGCATTATAAATATAAATTTATAACTATAAATATTTTTATTTCAGGTTTTGCTTATGATTGGTTGTATTCGTCGACATGAACTCTTATTGTAATACATATGGAGTCATGGAACTTTAATATTCTTTCTATTTGATGCATTGAGATAATTATTCTATATTATATGATGAAATTGTAACATTTTAAGTATTTTGTATTATCCTTAGTTTTATATTTCCTTAGTTTTATATTTATAATGATTAAATGATCTTTTTTATATTAATTGCACCTACTATTTATGTGAAAAATAATATTAATAGAAATAAATAAATTATTGTTATTTTAAATTTCTATTATTATAATTTTTGGAGACATAATTGATGTAAATTTTAAAATTATATATCACAATATATTAATGATTGTTTAGTAATTTTAAAAAAAATCATAAAATATTTTATAATTTTAAAAAATTATTTGAAACAGTACTCAACGTTGACCAATACCATTACAATACTATGTTAGAACAAAATTTGGTACTAATACTAGTACATTATTCATAATATTGCTTGGTGGGTAGAGAAGTGACTGTAGAGCTCAAGAATGATTCGGCTATTAGAGGCACATTCCACATCAATCAGTACTTTAACATCAAGCTTGAGACACTCGTGTTTAATCAAGACAAATACCCTTGATAAGTAGATATTATAACATATTTTACACCCCTATTATATATTTTTTAAATATTTACCTAATACATTTGGGTTAAATTATTGCATTTTCTTATTAATTATTTAAGTTATATAATTTAAAATGAAATTTATAAATATATATACATATATAATTCATATTAAATATTTTCTTACAGGTTTGATGAACTTAAAATAAAGAAACAACTTAAAAATAGTAGCAAAATGCAGCAACCAGAGGAAAAAAATGACACAGTAGCAAAACATAACAACCAGAGGAAAAGAAAACAAAATGACACGATCCAAAAAGCAATAGAAAAACACACCTATAGCAAAAACCCCCCACCTGACGTCTCCATCTAAAAAACCAAATAGAAATCCAATGATATTTGCATTAAATATCTTCAAAATGGAAGAGATAAGAGGAAAATTAGGGAGATTTTAGTAACTTGTGAAAACCGAGGTGCTTTTCGTGAACGTATAAAAAGGCAACAATTTGAGAGTAGAAAGCAACAAGCAATCACTCAAGGTTTGACACCCTTCCAAGGTGAGTTGAAGCTAGGAATCGTTGAAAGAGTGTTTGGGAGTGAAAGGGAACCAATTTCCACCTATTTTGAGCTGGTTCAAGGTCGATTGAGGAATTTTTCAAACCTTGAAAGAATTGGTCTGAGGTCTATGAATTGGAGCAAGCCAAATGAGTTTTTCCTAAAATCTTTTTCCCTTATTCCTGATTTACTATGCTTAAGTTTAATTGTTAAATTTTCAATATAGATTTGTAATCTTTAGTATTTAGGATGTCATTTTTCTAGATTAATTCATGTTATTCGAGATGATTTAACAATATGCAAGGAATTTTTGATTGTGTTTATTCATGTTCTTATTTGATTGGATAAATCCTTGATTATTTAATATGATAAGTAGAATTCATTTGGAGTTGTATGGACTAGAATTTAGATGTTCATAAGACAAATTTTGGTTGTTGATTGTGTTTCCTTGTGCTTAACGTGTTTTGATGTTAGAATTGAGCTAGTTCAATCTCTAAGAGTGAAAAGCAACAAGTAGAGACCAGTTAGTTGGTTATCTATGTTCAACTTATTAAATGTCTCGGATTAGATATGTCGAAATTGCATGACTAAGCTAAATTTTAAAACATGCTTGTTCATTTGTGAACGCTATATTAGTTTATGTTATATTTCTTTGATCTCTAGACTTGATTTGAACCACAACCCCCTAACTTTGTATATATGTATTGGATTAGCTTAATTTATAGGTTTCGTTATTACGAGATTGTTTTAGTTTCGAATTTTTCTTAATTTTAGCTCATTGATAAGGTTAAACTTATATGTGAGGATAATTGGATGAATTTGGATTATTAATCCTATGTTGTGAATTGGAGTTGTGCATTTAATAATCGATTAAATTTTCATTTCTACATGTTTTATAGTTGATTAGAGTGAAACTTACAACTTAACTTCTTGTTAATAACTTGGATTACTTTCATTAAGGTTTAAAATTAAACATAATAATTGATTCACAACAAAATGAAGAATTTCGATGAAGAATGATGACTTTTCTAAATGTTGTCTGAGTTGCGAATTCTAGATTTTTTTTTAAGATGTGCTTTAAGTTTAGGAAAGCAAATGAAATGTTTAAACACATACTATTTGTTTTACCTATAATTTGACTTATCCTATAAATTACTTAAATTGTAGACTATCTAACCAAATTGGAATGATTTTGGATGTAATTTAGAAGTTGTAATTTTTTTAGTTTTCATGTTTTTCTTTAATCTAAGTTTTAAGATTATATGTATGATATAACGAAATTCGCTAGCATTTAAATGTAAATTAATAATTTAAGTGTTGATTAAATTAGATCATAATTTTTTTATACTGAAGTAAGGAAAATTCATATTTCATGCTTTATGATTAATGCTTATTACTATTTTGAGTTCTAAGTTGATTTTTATTCAATTATAAAATAATTTATCAACTTTTGGAATATTGGTTGAATAATTTTTAAAAATGTGTCATACATTTATTTGTTAAGTTTTGATGTTGTATCTTACTAATATGGTTAAAGAGGACATTATATTTACATGGTATCTCCATTTTTTAGGGTTTATTGTTATTGTTATTATTGTTAGTTTTCATCAATGTGAGTTGATGTAGGTTTTCGTTATTTGATGACCTTAAAAGTCCTAATTTATATGTCTTTAGCTTTATGTCATTTGATGATGAAAAGGCTGATGCTTTCATTTTGGGTTTAAAGAAATCTTTTGTTTAACATGTTAATGATGTGATTGCTTTACTGTGAAAGATTGGATGCCAAGTGTTGCCTGCAAAACCCTTCAATTTGGGATGCATGATGATGATATGTTAATGAATTAGATTTATTTGTACAATATTATGTGCAACGCTCTTTCAAGATTCACTTAATTGAATCAAATATAATATCTAACTTATTGGCGCAAAGGTATATGTGGTTATAAGTTCTAGTTTCCATAAGCTTCTTCATGTTTTGAATCTTTTAGGTTTGCCTTCAAGAACAACTGATTACTTAATTGTGATTTGTTTGCTTCAATTCCTTTAGACTTTTGGATATATCTTTACGTTTTCATCAAGGATCAATATACTGTTTCTTTGTTCTTTGTTTATTGATCTCACTTTAGGGTTGTATTGTTTCTTATGTTAATTATGTTCTCTGTAGACCCAACTGTTTATGATGACTCCAGTCTTTCGTGCTTCTTGTGGTTGTTATTGTTAGTGCAACCTTCACATCTAAGGTGTTCCTTAGGCTGTGGTATTTTTCCTGCATAGATTTTGTCTTTGCAACTTTTAGTGAGGAACTGTTTCATATGCCTCCAAAGCGTGTTGATGTTGATATGCTTAATGATGCTAAAATTGTACGAGTTTTCTCATGAGCATATGATGTTACTGCGTTAATCTAAAATAAAGCCTTCTTCGTATTGGTTTACCCTAGGACTTGTTTAGGAAGCAGAATGTACACTTGTATCAACAGAACCAAAGTGTTATCTGCTTGTTTACTGATGGTTTTAGAGAAAAATTTTCCCCCATAATTAAAGTAGTCATTGCTAGCATGAAAGCATCTCTGCATGAACTTTTGTTTCTTTATTGCATTCATAAGGTTGTCTTCACGAATGTTTGAGCTGGTAATTGCATGTTGTCGCCGTTGTCTTTGAGTCTTGGGTAGATTTATAGGAATGTAAGATGAAAGGGTTAAACGTACCAAATATTATTAATGTCTTACTATAGGCATCAGTCAATGCATTTTGCATATCTAGTTGCTTATAATCAGACAAAAAAGAGGCAAAAAAAGGAAGAAGAAGAAGCAACTTATAGCCCAATAACATGTCCAAATATATGATTACTACTGTCTTGTAAACGCCAACACTTTATGTAAGTCATCTTCTAAATTCAGCCCTTTCGAAATTTTAATCAGAGCCATGCATTATAATGCTGGACTAGTGTTTTTACTTCATCTTAATACATTTAATAACTCTATCCAGCATCTTCCTGTCAGCTTCTTCAACATTGTTTACGGCGGTCTTATCCCTATGTTATGTTGAAGAATAAAAATTATAGTGGCAGACTCTCAAAAGTCTAATAAGGGTTCAAAGGTTGTAACGCCCCACTCTCATAGTGCATATCTCCAAATAAATCGATAGTATTCGAAAACATATTTTACAAGGGTGGCATGCTAGAATAGTCAAACAATCAAAACTTGTTACAATTTTTTTAACATCACACGCATATTTAGGAAATCAATAAACAAATTGGGCCCACTTTATTCATAAACATTTTCATTCACAAGTGTTACTACACTCATTAATCAATCTCATTTATAAACATTTCCAATTTAGAAAGTCATGACAAAACATAATTATTCAAATACCCGAGGTACAATAATTATGGAATACACAATTTGATACAAAAATAAAGAAATACAAATGCAGACACTAACTGATCCCAACCTTTATCTCTTACTCGAATGCAGTGGCTAGACTCCAATTTGTCCAACTGGAGATCTTCTCTAAGCCTGAAAAATATTACAAATTTTGGGTTGAGTTTTGTGAACTCAGTAAGTGGGTCATCCTTCAATCACATAACACGTCAATTCATACTCATGAAATTCACATCACTTCATTAATTCAATGTTGAGTCACATACATTTCATAATAACTTAAATCATATTTCACATTTAGAAATCATTCAAAATATTTAAATCATACATACTAGATGCATATGCAGTACTCATGAGACTAACTTTTAGTTGTTATTGTTGAGACTGAGTGCCTTTTTACTAGCCCATGTCCCTTGTGGTTACCGAGCTTGTTTCAGATAATGTTGCATATCCCTTATAGATACCGAGTACATTAACAACTGAGCTAGAGGCTCTTATCACATTCTAAGCTTTAAGCTCTTTTTCGGTGGCTACTCCGATCACAACAGCCTTTATGTTGTCATGCATTCATGTAATGAAATGCATCTCATTCACATATTTTCAATCAGTCACCTAATTTCATTTACACATTTCTCATCGAACCTTAGTCCAGCGTTCAACAAAAATTTTGAGTAATCACTTATTTTCTCAAATTCACTATGAGCACTTCTAATATGTATTTCATGCATCAAATGCCTCAGACATTCAATGTCTGGAATCAATACAATCATATTCACATATCAATAGTAATTTAATACAGAAATTTAAAATAGAATAAACAATGAAAATGAGATCATCTAGGTCGACTCATAGTACGCTCTAGATTAGCATTAGCTTCCATGATTCGGAAACGTTTGGATGCGGACGTTTTATCCTGCATATCAACATTATGTAATACGCACATTACACACACATTATTAATTGCACAATTATATAAACACTCAATTGTACACATATGTATATGTGTCAAGCATAATGCATGCTCAATTTGACCATTCTGGGTATATTTGCTTAATCACTCATCTTGATTAATCAAACCTTATCATTTGTATGTGTCTAACTTATTCTTAGGTTTACACCTTTAGAACCCTTGGTTATTCTAATATCATAATTCAATTACTTGTCATTTCTTTTCTAGTAGTATATGCTCTCATAATATCAAATTCTCATTCAAACTTAATACATATAGCTCATATCTTTTGAATCACAACTACTATCATATGCACAACTTCATTCCCATTATACTCATGTCTTTGGTATTTTGATAGCAACAATTCATTCACTAAGTTATAACATCATCAATCGATCATTCTAGCTCTTCTCAAATTTTCAGGTCACTTTTGCATAGTCAATAAGACAAGGAAAATGAGGTATTTAGGCAACACCTTCTTCTAAACAAATTCTAATGAACTAAAGTTCATACAATTCGGTTTAGGATTCTGCAAGTTATACACAAAATGCTCCAGACTATTCTCTCACTGCAATAACACTCAGTACTCAACTTCGAGCCAAATTTTGAAACTCTTAAAGACATAATTAAAATTCGATTCCTTCATGAATTTGTAGCTATATGTCTCTAGTTTAATCTAAATAAAAGTAATTCCATTTTGATAACTACATATCAAGATATGGCCAAAATACAGATGTCATTTCAACAAAAACACTCTATTTAACAATTTCCAGCACATCATCATTTTAATCCTAAACTCATTAATCAATCATTATCAATCATTTTCTAATGAATTTAGATGACCATGAAATTTGGTGAGAGAAAATAAAATGTGTGAGGAGTTCGTGGTCCAAATTTCAAGTCAATTGGAGGTCTGAAGAAGAAGTTATGGTTAAAAGAGTGAAGGGTGTCGAAATCTGTCAAAAAGCATAACACCTTCACTGTCATGATCGTGCACTTCCTGTTGATTCCCCTCTATCACGATTGTGCAACTCCTCTGAGACTCCTCACGATCGTCCACTGCCTCCTTTTTCCTCTTTATCATGATCATTCTTATGCATGATCATACAGCTCCCCTGAGGTTCCCTCTCTGTCACGATCGTGCTTCTGCACGATCGTGACAGACGATCTTCTCCAGATTTACGAAACTGTATATTTTTCTTCACTTCATCACCGCTTTTGCTTAATCTATCATTTCTAACTTATGTCCTCATTATTTCCTCTTCACTCCTACTTTCATTTCAGCTCAACTTATTCAAACATAAAATTCAAAATCTATGATTGATCAAAAACATCAAAAACAGAACATATCGTTTACGCATATTCATCATATTTTCTGCACTTCTTCATTTTCATCAACACCTTCATTTCATCTCTAACTTATCATTTTAATCCTTCCCATTTTAAGACATCACATTACACTAGCCTTTTCTTTAACTCGTACTCACTTTAATCCATCTCTATAACCCAAAGAGATCCATGTATAACAACAATGAAAACACAACATGAAACACCATTTACCTAACAAATGTTTCTGCAATCTTTTTACATCATCAAATGATTTTCTATCTCAAGAATCATCTCAAAAACATCTTATGTAAGGTTAATCATCTCATATGCAGAAATAAGACATTTATATGCACTGTTCATCACTCACGATGCGCATGAATAATGACTACTAGTCTCATTATCATTTAATCACCATATTTGTTTCATATTCATACAACCTATGAGAATTAACAAATTACTTACTTGTTTAAAACTCCAAACTCTTCAAAATCACGTGAACCCTAACTTTCCATGATACACGATCATCAACAGTCAAAGGTCATAAGGTTAGGTCTTTTAGTGACAGTGAAGAAGACAATGAAACAGTAGTAGCAAATGAAAGGTGAAAGCATACTTCAACGTGGATGCATGAGAAGTGAGTTTCAGGGATGAAGACAAATAAAGAAGATGAAGAACGAAAATGAAGAGAGAGCATTTAGCCAAAGAAATAAAATGAAAGACCAAATGGTTGTCTTTCATTTAGGCTATACGTAAGTGAGGTGTGTGGTAAGGTAAGTGACAAGAAATAAAATGAAAGACCAAATGGTTTTCTTTCATTTAGGCTATACGTAAGTGAGGTGTGTGGCAAGACAAGTGATAATTGTCACTTGCCACATGTCACCACTTTATGGTCTTCCTGTAGCATCCCATTCTTGTAACACCCAGATATCCCCTGGGAGGATACATAGATGCCACCCAAGACAGAACAATCAAAACCAAACATCAGGCTGACATTTATCTTATTTAGAATCTCAAACACACACATATATTACATATCGTAATCTCAGAACAAAAATCCAAAGAA
>JANZLC010000004.1:9521597-9537537 GCA_026413385.1 Erythroxylum gracilipes
TTTTTCCAATTGTTTAATTTTACAAAAATTCCAAAAATATTCATTCATACTTTGCTTTAATTTAATTCTGATCAATCATTCAAAAACCCCAATTTTTAATTGCTTTAATTGCATCATTCAACTTTAGGCTAGTTTAAAAATCAATTTCCCACGGTTCCAACGAGAGAGACGACCCGAGGTTCAGCTTGCTGCAATTTTGGAATTCATTTATTTTGACCAGTTTCTAAGGTCGATTAATTTAATCGAACGACAGAGCCACGATCACCAACCTCAAATGCTTATAATGTTCCTCTTTACACCTTAACTACACCAAAATATCATCTATGAATACAATCACAAAATGATCTAATTAAGGTTGGAATACTTTATTCATCAATTCCATAAAGGCCACCGAAGCATTCGTCAACCCAAAAGGCATAACCAAAAACTTGAAGTGTCCAGATCTGGTTCTGAATGCACTATTTGGTACATCATCTTCTGCTATCTTCAATTGGTAATACCCTTACTTCAAATCTAGTTTAGTAAACACCTAAGCTCCCTGTAAATGATTAAGTAAATCATCTATTCTCAGTAAGGGATAGTTAAGGTTCCATCCTTCAATAACTGCTCAATCCGAATCGAAGCAGCCCTCAACTCAATGAAACTATTCAAATTAGTAATACCCAACCTCATCCTGATTTCCATATTCGGTCCATCCTCAAACTGCCTACACTTATCTTCCTCAGTCGGAATCAGAGCAGTAGTATATCCCATTAATTTATTAAACCGCACCTCATACTCCGCTATAGTGAGATTTCCCTGTTTCAAATTGAGAAACTCTTTCGTCTTCCTATCCAAATAGATATTTGGAATATAATTCTCCTTAAAGACCTTCAGGAAGTCTTCCCACGTCAGTCTACAAGGTCAGGCGACACTACCTGGGATAGTCTTCCACCACTGATAAGCTGAAACTTGAAGTAATAAGACTGCATAGTCAAACCTTTCATCAGAATCGCAGTCGATCTTATTAAACACATGTTCTTTCCAACCAACCTTCTGCCTCGGCAGGGTCTGTACTTCCATAGATTTCTACACCCCCCTGCTTCCTAAATTTTTCATACTTCCTATCTCTCCTCTCAGGAAATCTCCGAGGCAGTTGGTCAAACTGGGGTATTGAGGACTCCTTACTAGCTCCTATATACTCATGATCAGCTGATTATACGACTCGACCTCCTATAGTAGATGACCTATATCAAACAATAATTGTGATCACATTACGAGTCTCTTACTAGTTGTCATATTTAAATGCTTATATATGTCCTTAAGGAAGCCAAACCATGCTCTAATACCAAAACTTGTAACATACCACTCTCATAGTGCATATGCTCGATCGTATCCATGGATAGTCAAGAATATACTCTACAAAAATGGTACATTATAACAATCACATTAATAAAATCTGAGGCATCGATATAAGTTAAGCATTCCAAATACTTATTTCCTTCACAATCATAATAAGTCATATATGTCATTAACATTCCAAATTCAAGTAGACTATATATAATAGTTTTGAACTCAATCCCAGTACATCATACAGTATAAAAATTACACATTAGAGACAATGTGTGTTATAACATGGAATGCTAATAAAAAAGACATCTATCTAGACTTCGCAGGTATCAACTAACCAAACCTTTGAGCCATTCTTGTCTCCTAAATAACAATACTAGAATTGTATTAGATCGCTTTAGAAGCTAGATCTCCCTTAAACATGAAAATCAAAGTTGCAATTTTGATAAGTTTGTGAACTTAGTAAGTAAATCATCATCGATATGCTCACTTAAGTTAGAATATAAAGACAAGTATATAACTCAATTTACCAAGTATAACACATCATCCAGCATTGAATACAATATCACATTCTATCATATTTCAACAAGTACAACATGTATACAAAAATTCCATATCACTATTTCAGAACTATCCAATAATTGATCTCAATCATTCATATAATATATGTAAAGTTGACTATACAAATGCACATATGACTCCATTCTTATTTTGCTTTGTTATGATTGAGTATCTATCAACCCAATTTATTGTCTCATATCTGTTATGAATACCTAGCTCATTTCTGACCCGAATCTGTTGTGGATTTCTAGTTCATATTATCTAAGCCTGAGGCTCTTTGTCACAATCCTGAGCTTAAAGCTTTTTTCACACATTGATTACTCTGGTCATAACTCCTTTATCTAATCAAGCATATCAATGAAATGCATCAATCCATATGTCATGCCTCCATACTTTTCATTCGATGTGCTTATATCATATATCAAATTCCTCAGAGCTAAGTTCGGCATTCATCATTCAGTTGTTCACATATTCCATATTGCACATACAATTAAAATAGAAGCACATATAATTGAGTTTACATATCTAGGTTAATTCACAGTACGCTCCAAACAAGATCTTGCCTTGATGATCCGACAATGTCTGGATGTTGGCGATATAGTCATGCAATACACACATAGTTCATAAATCACTAACTTGTTTAATCAAAAGAATATTCAATCATGCACATGTATATGTGTCATGTTCAATGCATGCTCAATTGACTTTCCGGTTATGTATTCTTATTCATAAATCTTGACCATTCAAGCATCATAGCTTGTATACAACTAGTTTACAATTATGTTTATATCTTAAGTAAACCTGATTTATTTCAAATTCATCAATCATGCATTCACCAAGTTTTCCTAGCAATATATATTCATACAATTTTCCAACTTCATTCATTCATACCTAATACACATTACTCATATCCTTAGGGTCATATTTTCATTCATAAGAACACCTTTATTCCTTTGACAACTTATAATTTCCAGATTTAGATACATTAATATCTAAACAATCCATTCCTTAAGTTATGACATCAATTAACAACCTCTCTCAAACTCTTAACCAATTAATCAAGCAACAATCTAAGTTCATTTAAGCTTTAATTAAGTCCAAATACAGTAATGTAAAATGAATTATCCTCAGTTAATTCAACAAATACACAAAACTGATATTGCCATTTCAAAGCCTTGCCCACGATCATGGAGGACCTTCTCATGATCGTGACAGAAGCTAGTGCAATTGGCCACTGTCATGGGATGAGTACCACGATCATGCACTATCCTTTTTCCCTTAATTCTCCACGAATTTCACCTACTTAAAAACATCACTAACACTTCAACTTTTTCAGAATTCATGTCCTTTTATGCAACTTCATTTCAAGCTAATCTAACTACCATATTAGTTACATAAATCTCATAAAACTCTACTCATGTGTTTCTTCACCATTCATTTTATAACATCATACATGTAGTCCTAACTTTTCCAAATTCGAGAACACTTCAATAACATCTATCTTTAGCATGAATTCACCTTCATTTATACTTCAAACCTCAACCTAATTCATACACATAATAGCCTATAACCTACTGTTTTCATGCATCAAAAACAAAAAAGAAACTATCATTCATGCATCATTTTTCAGCACTTATTTAACACCAATATCACAATCAATCCATCCCCAACTTAGTCATTATTAAGTTATATTAACATACATCACAAAAGATCAGTCTTTCATTTACTTGATAAGCTCAATTGCCTCCTCAATTATCAACTAACTTAGCCTTCCATACATGCTAAGGACAATTCTAAGAACAAAGTGGAAGTAGAATGGTTTTTTAGCAATAAGAAGAAATTAGTAGAATATAGCTTTCTTGATGCAAAATTTTGTAAAGATTTTGAGTGATGATAAACAAAATTGAAACAAAAATTTAGAAGCTGTGAGGGTGTGTGTGCTTCGGTGGTAAGAGGGAAAGAGAAGAAAGAAGGCAGTAGAAACAATGTCTGCATTAGTTTAATTCGTTAGCTGCTCGGTGTTACTATTTTACAATGACATTTGTCATATATGCATGCAAACTACTAGTTCTCTATATAAGCTGCCAAATGTCACCAAAATCCTAAGTCATTTGTCACTCAATTCTCCAAGCCATTTGTCATTAAATTCTACTACCATGTATCACTTATTTTATAGGCCTAGTCATCCTAAATTTTCATATGTCAACTTATCTTGCCATTTGGCATTTTTCCTAGACTAAATGTATATATTAATTCATCAATTTCTCAATTGTAACAATTAACTCCAAATTATTAATTATAATTCATCAAATCAAAATTCAAGACATAAACAATACCTAATCATATCAAAATAATTTTAAACATTTCATACCCTATAATATGTCAATTGAGTGCATATACAGTCTTCGCAATGTTTTTTTTTTGAAATCATAAATCATGTGTGTATGCTACTATTATGCATATGAATGAAATCATAAAATCATGTTCTAAATGTACCAAATTTATTATATGATCATGCAACTCATGAGGCTCAATAATCTAATATTTTAATCCCTCGATATAGAAATCGGTTATTACATAATTAGTTTATAAAAGGAGTTCTAAGATAGTCATATGATGGAGATCTTATACTATAATAAAAGATGCTTTTATTGTGAATTCATTAGTACGTACGTAAGCATCAGTTTTATAATTTATTTTTACTTTGAGATTATTAGCAGCTTTTAACCTTTCTTAAGTTTTGTAATAATTTTATGAAATATACTCCTTGTTTTGTTAAATTTAAATTTACTCCTATGTTGAATAAGGAAAATAGTATTAATTATGACACTTTTATTTATTTTAAGAGTTTTCCTTATTAGCTATTTCTGGAAAGTTATTTGATTAAGGATGAATAGAAAATCTTCCGGTAACATTTTACTTCTATTTAATTTGAGATTTTCATTTACTTATTCATCTGAAATTAGTTCTTCGCTTTAGAAATTCTTGATTGTTTTACTTTCCTTTTTCTATTTTTATGTAAGAGTTTTTAGCTTTTATTTTATCATAGAAATTTCTTGATAAATTATTTTCTTAACTTTATTTAAAATATTTGTTAAATAATAAGAAGAGGAAGAAGAAAGGTTATAAGTTTTGACCAAGATTTCCAAATCAAGGTTACAATTTTATAAGATAGTCTTTTTGTAGTTGATTTATACCCTTTTTTTTTCCAAGTGCTATTTTCAAAACTGTTTGTTTCTTCTAATGATAGTGCTTCATTTCTTGACTCATTGTTAGATAAATTTTCAACGTTTTTACCATCTAATATCATTAAGGGTTGTAATATTGGAGTTTTGTATTAATTTTATAGTATTTTGCAATGTGACCCTTTTTACCAAATGTTATATTCCTAAATATTAAAGAAGACCAAAAGCTTTGTTTTTATGTTATTGCTAATTTGGGTTTTGCCTAAGTCATTTCCAACGGGGAATCTTTTTCTATTATTGTTATTGTAATTTTTTAAATATTTATTGCATCCTTTACAAGCTTTATCCATATATTTATTGTGAGTTTTTATTTGTAATAATAAAACATCTATAATATATTTTTCCCTAAAGGAAATACTTAGGTTTGGATAACAATGAAAACAAATAGGAAACAAATTTCTTAATCTTTTTTATTAAATATTTCAGATTTTGTTGAGATAAATTAAATTAAAATGTTATTTTCTTGATATAACTAATAGATAGATTTGTAAAATATTTTTTTAATTTAGTTTATACAAAATTTTAAAATATAATTCGATTAAATTAAAAATTTTTAAAAATTTGACATTCTTCAATTTGTTATCCTTTCAATAATCATAAAATACAGGGGGCAAAACTGCAATAACACAAATCTTCGAGGGCTACTAATGCAAAACTATCGCCCCTTCCCTGCAACGCAATCTAATTACAAAGGTCCGTCTTTTATGGTCTCTTGGAAACACTCTCTGTATTATTATGTACAGGCGATGATAAAGAAATGGAGGCAAGCTTGCTCCCTCTAACGTCCTCACTTACTCTAACACGGGCAGCCTTATTGCGTCCTCAAGTTTGCGTCTTTCACTTTAGGCCCAAACCCCTGACTCACGTTGGTTAGTCCTCTGTCACTCTCACATGTTCTCCTTGTTAAACACGTCGCAGTGAATGCTCCTACTTCTGCTAGATTTTTCAGTTTTTTATTCTTTTCCCTCTTCTCATCTCTGTAGTGTATGTAGTTTATGTTTTTTATTTATTTATTAAAGTGGGGTTGTTTAGACTTGCCAGTTTTGCGGAGGAGCAAAGAATTGGAAGATGAACCACTGCTTGAAGGAATGCCACCCGAGTATTACGATGACGTACTCTATTCTCGTAGCTTTCCTTCTTCTTTTCTTTTTCTAGTTTTTTTTAATTCTTGATTCGGCTTTATCATAATTGTAATGATTTCGCCCATTGGGATATAAATTTGTCATCTTTAATCGTATCATGTGTTATGTGGGTTTAGTTTCATCACTAAAGGAGTTTTGTTGAAATTAATGGTATTGCTTGCTTGCTTTCAAGTTGATGTCTAAGAAACTAATGAATATTTAGTAATCTTATACTCAACTATTGATGTAAGAAGAGTAGATATTGATAAATCTTTATGTGGGACGTGTATTTGAATATTTATTCTGGGATCTAAAAGTAAAGGTACTTGTTTACTGTTGCTTTCTAAATTTGGCGTTAACAATCTGCTGCTCAGGAATGGCAAGCTGAGCAACGAAGAAAGGATAAGGAGTTGCAACGGTTACGTCAACTGGAAGACGAAGAGGAAGAAAGAAAGATTGAAGAGTACCGTGAAATTGGCTTGCGATTAAAGGGGTATCCTGAAGAGGATGTTAGAAAAGCACGAAGATTGGTTTCAAGCTTCATCAGAGCAGCTGAAGAAGTGGAGGAGGTAATCAGGCATGAAACCAAGTTACTATTTTTTTTTACTTACTGATTCAACTTTGAAAATTCAACTTGATATGATTTTCTCAAGTACTGTTGTCTTTCCTATATGATGATTATTCCTTGTTTTGGGTATCTTAATAACCTAGATGCTTCACTTGGTAGTTTGAGGTTGTTCGGCTGAGTACTTGTTTGGAAACCTGGTTATAATGTACATGGGAAAATGCTTAGGAAGCTATGAGTTACCAAATGTAGAAATTGTTGTGTTTGCAGTTGGACAGCTATGGGGACAAACTATTCTTAGCCTTAACTATTTCTACTGTTATCATCATCTCCTTTTATAGAATATTTGAGTCTAAGGGAAGTCAATCCATATTGTTCCCCTCCATTTTGAATTCTAATAACTTAGTTGATAACTTCTCTGCAGATTAATTTTTCAGTTTTTTTCTGCAGAAAATTGAAGAAGCTGCTGACAAAGGGGAACTGACTGAACTAGTTCTAATGGTCATCTGGAATCGTCTTGATCTTGCTAGGCGTGACGTAAGTAAATTATAACATTTTCTTTTATAAAAATATATTAGGTCCTATTGAACAACACAATAGGATGTAACACTTCCTTTTGTACCAATGTTCACTCCTGACCCTCCCCCAAGATTTGAACATGGGAACTGAAATAATACTTTTCCAATATTGCTGGCATATTTTTTTCTATCCTCTCTCTTGCGGTAATGATGTCCTCCGATTAATTATCAAGCATAGTTAACTTTCAAGTGTAACATGTGAGTTGCCTTTGATGTCCTCCAACTAGATATCAATCATGTTTAGCTTTTCGAAGTGTAACTTGTGAGTTGCCTTTGCAAATCATGCATTTATGAAGTTTATTAAACTTGATTGGCTTCTGTAGTAATTCCTTTTTTATTATTCTCAAAGGAGAAGATTCTTCTTTTTAGCAAACATATGTGGATATGAGCACATATGCACATGTATATGTTCATATATGTCATGATACTAATATAATTATTCTGGGTTTTTCCAGGATGAAAAGGATGCTGTAAGAAGTCTTGATCTACTGTACAGAAGGGTTGAGGTATGCACTTTTCTTTTCACAAGCACCAGCGGGAAGTATTAGTATAATGCAATGGAAAGCTACCTATGCGGAAGTGATATCAAATTTTTTTCTGATGGCTATTCTCTATGGAATTCCTTGTCTGTGTTTCCCTTTCTTTTACCATCGAGATAATGCATGAGCTTGGAGATTAATATCTTTTTTGTGAGAAATTCTTGTATGAGACGAGACCCCTTGAAGTTCAATGCATTACTCACAGCATGTAGACCCAGCTGATCACAAAATTTCTCCACATAATAAAAGTGATTAGTTTTGCCTGAATGTTCACTAATATGTTAACACCACTTGTGGTATTTATATTCTTATGGCTTCTTTCAATTTCTTCTTTTCTTGATTGCCGTCCAAATTTGTGAGGAATTACATGATATGTTTCACTTACATTCCAGACAGAAATTCTGAAACGGGAGGCAAGTCCTGCCATGAGACTACTCAACGAACTTCTGAATTTGCACGAGGGCTTTGATGATGAAGGATGGTTGAAAGAATGCAAAAAGCGTATGATCGATGCCTTTCCACGAGAGGATCCATTTAGCATTCTTGTTCCACAAGGTTTTGACATTGATAAGGTACAGTTCATTCCATGCAGTATTCATGGCACCAAATTTTACCTCGAGCGCATATTGCTCACAAACAAGTTGTACCGCAAACAATTATCGGGCCATTAGGATTGATCATCCTACATTAAATCAGTTCTATTGACAAAAACTCTCTTTTAATCAGCACCAAGGCCCACTGCGACCATCACTAGATGCTGATGATACTTTTCTGAGGGTAGATTTTGTTAGAGAAGTAGATTCTTTGCTCCAAGAAGTTCGAGAGGAAGAAAGTGAAGTACAGTATGTAGAAGGGCTAGATGCTGAATCCGTTGCGAGCAAGCTCAAACATCAAGAGAAGCAACGAACAATACGTCAAGTAGAAGCTCTACTAGATTTAGCCATCAATTTGAAATGGTAACCAGATATCTGGTTGCTTTTCATGTTGAAAGATACCTCTCGGCAGCTGAGCATTTGGATTATCTGTTACTGGTTTTGTTTTTTTTCTGAGAGGACCAAAGATCCAAGAACTAGCTACAGAAAACTTGTGTATTATCACCCGCTATGGCTTTTGTGTTGGGAGGGTTGTTTTATATTAGAAAATATACAGTTTCAGAAGTGCTTTATGTACGACTACTTAGTTTGCAAGTATAATTGTTTAGTGGCCTTCTATTCTGTGAATTCATGTTTATCTTTCACGTAGCACTTGGGGCTGACTTGTTTCAGTTTTCCGTAAGTTGCGTAGTTTTGAAGATTAAAAGAGAAAATATGGGGTATTTTGTACTTGAATTTACCTTTTTAGGCTTCGGCTGCAACCACTTCAGCCCATATGTATTCAGTGCCATTTGACAGCATACTGGTAGGCGGACGCTGTGAGTGGGGATACAGTATTCTCCACAATTGAAGCGGAGACAGTGCATGGATAAAGGAAAATTGCATTGAGCAACTCGTATCATTATGACATATGAGTTACAATGCTTGTGGCTTCTTGTTCTCATCAAAATGATGTTAATATCACAATAAGTAACATTCGAACTTCAGGAACAGTTGAAGTTCAACCAAATTCAAGGTTCTCTCTTTTCAGTTCTTGGAAGTTTTTAAGCTTTTTTTCTAATTCACATCAAGAGATTAGGGTCAGCTAAAACAATTGACTTAGAAATCAAACGCAAGAAAATTTTCACTTTATTGAAGCGAAGTAGTAGCCAAATCTAGAGTGACAGATTTACATCCTTATCAGTGTTCATATCTCGCACTAAAATTATTTGACAAAGAAGGGTTCCGAGTACCAACTGCAGAGTCCTTGTAATAACAAAATGATGTAACGAAGAGGTTTTCAATGATCAGAACCGCTGGCTTCAAAAAGAGTGCAGCTGTAAGATTTCATTTCGTAAGTATACAAGCCTGTCATCTGCTCAACTACAGGCACACCACCATCTGTAAAGAATCCTGGGTATGGGAGAGCTGTGTCCACCAAACGGCGCCATTCCATTGCTTCAGGACATGGTGGTAGAACGATAATCTCTGAACGACCTGAGGCATTGATGGCAATGAATAGATCACCCTTCGGACGGAAAGATTCAGAACTTGATGGCTGCTCCTCTGCTTCATCAGCCTTCAATGTCAAGGCCAGGAATTTACATGAAGGGTCTTCCCATTTTGGTGGAGACTGATCACTTCCACTCCAGTTGATTTTTTCTTCTTTTAGGAAGTCCCTCTTCTGAAGGAGGTCACTTCTCCTCACTCTCAAGGAACTTAAAAATGAAATGTACTCTGTGGTTTGAATGCAAAAACTTGTTGACAGTGCACTCCAATCAAATGATTTTCTGCCCGTATGTGAGGTGGAACCACCAGAAGATTGGCCACACTCATCTCCCATGTTAAGAACAGGAACACCCAGAGACACGTACAGAACAAAGAGATAGTTACGAATCTGTTTAAGTCGCCTTTCCAGGACCAAAGTTTTTTTTGTAGGACCTTCTTCCCCGCAATTCCAACTTAATTCTGAAGCCAGTTCACCATCACTGAAGCTGACCAAGTCCACAAGAGGAAGTCCAAAGTTCCTTGCTATAAAATTGAACGAGAAAGCTGGGCCCCGTCCGCTTGAAAAGATATCCCCACTTCCACAAAGCCGTGTAGCAAGGTCACTAAGAAGACCCTCACCTCTCAGAAATTTTCTTACATCATGACAAAATTTTGTATTTATCTCTGACCATCTCTTCCAATGGGGAAAGCAGGTTTCCTTTGGCAACCTGTCCCGTGGATCCCAACAATCTGCAATGATCTTGGTTTCTGAGAGCAGGGGATCAAAGGATATTGCTTCAATCAAGGGAGGGCGAGATAAGAATTCACCTCCACAGCCAGTCAGTAGAGATGAAGCATTAATAAAGCAGAAACCATCAATGCGAAACTCTGTTACCCAGTATCGAAGACTATCCAAAATCAGACTCTGGACAACAGGATAATTGCAATTCAAAGCATTTCTTGATTCTATTTTGTCAACTCTACTGGCAAAATAATAGGATAAGTCATCAATTCCTTGCAATGCCCCACTTTCAGCAGTGTGGGTGAAAACAACTTCTAGTAAAACCTCTATTCCATTGGCATGCAACTTCTTCACCATTTCCTTCATTGAGCCAATTGCAGATATTGAACCACCGGAAGGCCCATATAGACTTGCTGGTGAGAAAAAATGACAGGGAAAATATGGACCTTGTTTTTCATCAAATGGAAATATTGGCTCTAAGAGAACTGCATTTACACCAAGACTTTTAAAATGGCTCAACTTCTCACTCAAACCAGCAAAGGTCCCAGCAATATCACTGTATAACTGACTGGACTTGTGTTTAGTGAAACGCATCACATTCAGCCGATAAACAATAAGTTTCTCCATGGCCAAGTTGGGCCGAACATCACCACTCCAGTCAAAAGTAGGTTCCTTGCATAATCGTCCAAGGTACTTAGGCAACAAACTGGACCTGTGATCTGCTGAGACATTTACGATAACTTTAGCATAAGGATCCAAAACAACAAGCTCTGCATCTGTATTTTCAGTGTTTCCCTGGAGAGTAGACTCCTTCAATCGATAACCATAGTTCACAAAATTCGATGCACCTTCCAATGAGGCATGCCATACATCACCAGTGCGATTGACATATGGATCTAGATCGAGCTCTAATGCAGAAGCATCAGTCATTGAGTCACCGTACAAGCATAGAACAACTCTTTCGGCATGTCTTGAAAAAAATGCAAAATTCATTGAACCATCCATGGAAAAGGAAAGACCCAGAGGAATTGGATTACCGCGATCAAAACCAACAGGCACACAAAAGTTTTCCCTTCGATGACTCCTGATTTCTGAGCCAATCAATTCAGTATTTAACATAGATTTAAGTAGAAATGATAAGTAAAAGGGAGTTTGTTTTGCCTCAAACTCCAATTCAACTACAAATTTGCTGGATGAGTGCTGCATGAGTGGGGTATCCATGCTCCTAACTTCTGAGACTGATTGCTGAGAATCCAGAGGCATGAAACATGATGAATCAGAAGTGTATATGCCCCAAGTCAGTATAAGAGTACTGTCACTTGCATCAAGCTCTGCGGATGAAACCTCAACATACACTGCATATTTCATATTTTTCTTTCTAACAGAAACTTTAACAGGATCACCCTTTTCCGTTCTGAATAGAAAAGCTGACACTTTTTTTCGTTTTCCAACTTCACTGATAGTACTAGTTACCTGTTCAGTTTGATGCACAGATATCCGAGATGTAGCAGATATTCTTGAATTAAGACATTGGTGTTGATTTTTTGTTGCATTACGTACATCTCTCGGTAACAGCTTCTTTTGTAAATCATTTCTCCCAAGATCTATTGTCACTCGGCTCCCCAAAACATAATGTCTGGCTAGCGTCAATTTAGAAGAATCCATAGCGATGCAATTATAGGAACATGGCCTTATTGCAAGTAAAGAAGGACGAGTTGCCATCTCAGTTAGTAAAGGCGGGTAATCCAAGTCCAAAAAGGGAACAAAAGAGGAGAGTTTTCCTATTGACTCAACACTTGTTGGGAAACAACAGTTACTTCACCAATATAGATCGCCAAAGAAAGATGGTATATTTTTCTTGGCATTTCGAGTAGCCGTCAAATTCAATCCCCAAACGCAATGAAAACAAATCCAACTAATTCATCCACTGAAAATCGTAGACAAATGTAGGCTCAAACTCACTAGGAATAATCTACTAGTCCCCAAAGGGTCATTTACTTCAGCAATGGCATCGTCAAGGGAAAGAACAACCAAGGCACACCTGTCACATAGAAAAAATTAAAATAAAGAGGGAAAAAGGCAAATATGTTCCTCACCACCGCCATGATCACAGCCTATAACTGTATAACACGATCATCATAGAACTTCGCTCTATACTATCAAAGCATCTTTCCTTTCACGACCCTCTACTAAAAGCAATAAACTTGCTTAAACCAAACCTCTAACAATGCCCAATCCATAGCAAAAAGAAATGGAAATAAACAAATATGAAAGCTCAAAAATGAAGATGAATAGCAGATGCCAATTATACAAAAAGAACTGAAAATGGAGAGGAATAAGAACTTACATGAAATGACTGGTACATTATTAGAGAGAGAATGAGGTAGTAGAAGAGCAGTGGGAGTGGAAGCTACGAGACAGAGTGGGAGTGGAAGCTACGAGACAGAGTACATGTGGGTGTTGTCTGGACGTTCAAGGACCGCACATCTCAGGTACAGCATTCAACTTAGATTGTTTTCTAACTTAGTCTTATTTAGTTCTTGAGAGCGCCAAGAGAGTCACGATTCAAGTGCTCAAAAGTCAAAACGACACTCATTAATCACAGTAGATCGGATGAAGCCACGCTCGATCCGACAACACAGCTTCTGCCCAGGTCCAGCTTGAGCCTTGATCAGGTTTTTTTTAAAAAAATTTTATTTATGTGATAACATTAGGTATCCAATGAGGATTAATCCTAAGCTTTTAAGACTCCACTTCAAAAATTTTAAAGGAAGTAAATTTTGAAACTTCAAGATCTCTCAGGTTTTTATCTAGCCTGTACACTTCTGTACACAAAGAGTCTTCACATACTTAATTGTTAAGTTGATAATTAATCACTGGCCTTGCTCAACATCAGGTTCTCATCAGCCCTTAAATTTCTTAATAGCTCCAACTCCTACACTGCTGCTGGAAATGAGACATTCGTAATTAATTCGATTAAGGAGCTTTACTCAGAGTGTTAGAAGATCATCAGTAGGAACAATTATCATTTCTTCTCTTTTGGCGTGACTCAAACTCAAGACTTCCTAAAAGATAGAGCCTTAATTGAGAAGTTGAGACCATTTAGGCTACTACTTGTCAAGTTTGAGATGATCGGACCATTTGTCTAATTATTTAAAAAATATGCTTGACTCACTCAATCCAAACATAGCCTATTAACCTCAAGTTGAATTAGGACTGGTCAAGCTAACATAGGCCAAACTCAAATGACATCTCTATTCTTTTCTTCTTCACTATCAGTCTTAATAAGAGGATCAAATCACCTGTTTCACTTTTACTATTCCAACATTGTTCTAACTTATCTCCTCCACATATTTATGTAGAACCTATATAAATATGTGAATGATATAAATTAGAACAGAATTGGAATAACAAAAGTAGAACAGTATATACCTCCCCCTAATATGCAACTAATATTGTAGGAAGTATTCTTAATTTGTTTCACATTGAAAATTTTTTAAATAAATTTTTTAAATACATATTAAATAAATATTTAAATTTTTGATAAATTATATTTTTTAATATGAATCACAATAATTTATCTAAAATAAATTAATCCATTTTCTGTATATGATATTGCAGTTATAATTGGATAATTTTGAAGTTTAAAGCCTAAAATTTTCTTTTGACTCATAATAATTTACTTATATCATATTAATTCATTTGCTATTTATTATGATTAGTGAAGGTTAAAACAAAGAATTTCAAGACACTTCGTTGTCTTTTGCTCGCCTCCACGTGGCGACATGCGATTGATGCTTTCCTTTTAAACTTGAATTAAAAGTTATTTGACGTTGAATGCATACAAATTTTATAAAATCTCTAATCTGTAAAATTTTTGAAAAAATTATTTCTAATTTTTAGTTTTTTATAAAAATCCTTTCTTAGTTTTTAGTTAAAAAATTAATAAAACACATACGATGCATTAGATAGAATAATCAAATATTATAAATATAAATATAGTAACTAAACTCAATTTTTAAACTCTTTTTAAATTAGTTTGAATTAAATTAATAATTTGGTTCAAATTAAATTAATTTAGTTCAAATTTAAGAATTAGGTTGAATTATTATATAAATAATATTTAATTAGTTTATGTTTGATATTCACAATGCTTGTATTTTATTTTTATTTTTATTTGAAATCTAAAAAATATAGTTTTTTTAAAAACGAATTTTAAAAATTAATATATATTTTAAAGATTTCTTAAACTATATGGAAAATATATAATTTTTTTACTCTAATTTAAAGGTGGGAGATTTTTAATTAAAAAATATTATAAAAATACTATTAATGGTGGAGGATTTTTGTTTTCTTTATAAAGACAATTTGTTGTCTTTGTTTTCCTTTCACGTGACAACTCTCAGTTAGCTCTTTCTTATTCGAGGTGGACTGTTGATCACTCTCTTACATGTCAAACATTAATTCAAAACTTTGAAATCACCTCTAAAGTTGTTGCTATTTACTAGCGGTAATAAGATATCACCCCTAAAGTTGTTACAATTTGTTAGAAATGACAAAAGACTTTGAACTTTACGGGCCTAAAGTCAACGGATCAAGCTCGATTTGACTGAATTTCGGGCTCTATTTTTAAAAAAAATTTGAGCCTTAGACTCGGGGTTATTTAAAAGTTTTGATTTTTTTAATTTAAGAAAATATGATAAAAGTGTAATTTTAAAGTTAAGGTGTCACTAAAATATAAATCATTCTTAATATTTTTTAGTGCTTAAAATGAACTCTAAAATTGAACATTTTAAAATGTAAACACTTCAAGATCTTAAAATTTAACTTGAATCCTGAAAAAAATATTATGATTGAAGGTGCATTTTTTTTTGTCTAAAAGTTTAACATTCCTTCCTTTTTTATTATATTGTTAGAATCACTTACGATCTGTTTAGTCTAAGGAATGGAATAGATAAGGAATAGAATAGTTATTCTTAGGAATAGAAAAGATGAGAAATAAAATACAATGAGTATTACTTTATTTAGTTCAAGAAATGAAATAGATAAAGAATTTCTATTCCATTGTTTGGTTTGAAAATATAAACTTAGAATGATAAAGGAATAATCAACAAAAAGACAAAATTATTATTATTATTATTATTATTATTATTATTATTGTTGTTGTTGTTGTTGTTGTTGTTGTTGTTGTTGTTGTTGT
>JANZLC010000004.1:9556599-9567281 GCA_026413385.1 Erythroxylum gracilipes
ATTAAAGGATCAGAATTCAAACACATGTTTGCAAATCACTAACACAAGAATCGATTAAGATTAAATCCTCATGAATCCATCAATGTTCGAAGGGTATTACCCTTTACAATTGAAATAAAAAAAACTAGCTACACATACCTAGTAAAAACGTTACTACCGATGTCTAAGACAAGAGAATTCCTTTGGGAAAGAACTGAAAGCAAGGTTGCGGCAAAGTTGCGGCTGGGGAGAGAATGGCGTTTTATTTTTTGTAGATCAGCGTCTAGCGAGAAGTCCCCTTTTTTGGATATATATATATATGTTAAAGTGGCTGACCTATGTGACTCCTGCTTCGCTCCTTTAATTTGATTTGCTCTCCAGGTTTCTAAAAACACATCACATGTGCGTCGTTCACGTCCCTTGTATCGCCTGCCTGCGTCTCCACTTGTTCTTCTCTGCATGACTCTCCTCTATTAATTCCTATTTTCTGCTTGCTTGACTTTTAATTTGCTCGCCTCCAATGTAGCTGTCACGTGTTTCTCCTTGCTAATGCCTCAGTTAAATTGCAACCTCTTTAATTCATGCTTCTCACGCTGCTGTCTCAATCCAATGCCACCTGTTGCTTTTGTTTTTAAATCCCAGCTGCCTTATGCGTTCTCCATGTGTTGCCTCCCCAACTGATCTTTAATCTGATGGCTGTAATTTGCATCTTCTGCATCCCTTTAATTTTGCTCTCCTACATTTGCATTGTTGGTGCACTTTATGTTGTCCACTCCAACGTCGCCACCTGTTCTCCATTTGTTTTGCTGTCTGCTGCGTGATATTGTTTTGCTTGTATGGCTTAAGCTGCTCCTTCATTTAATTTGCTTGTGCCTGAGTTATGCGTGGCTGCGTTTTGTATTTTTGTCCCCTTGCCCCCTCGACTTGCATGTCTCTCTTGCATTTTAATTCACTCCCTTGTTTGCTTTTGACCGTCCCAAAAATTTCGTCACTGAGTCAAGAATTTACGTATGAAATTTTAGAATTTTTGGCTAAGCCAATTTCAAAATAAAAATCCCACAATGACTAGAGGTCAAGTCTGTCAGAAATTCAAAAACAGTGCAATTCAAGACTATTTATTTCATTTATGCATTTTACGTCAATGAAACTCAAATAATTCCAAAACATGATAAACCCACTATAAATGAACGTAAAATGAATGCAAGTCACTCTGAATTAACTCCTAAAGATATATAAAAATATGAATGAATCAATCTAGCTCATAATGTTTTTGTAAAAGGTATAATTACAGGTAGAAACATCTTGCTTTGTTAGGAATTGCTTAAAGAGTATAAGTCCAATACCTCTATCAAAAGCTATACTTTGAAGGTGGACCTAGCTAAGGCCTAGGACTCTAGCTGAAAGTTTATTAACAAGATACTCCAAGTAGCTAGATTTCTAATTATATTTAGGGATCAGATAGTGGAATGTATCACCACTCCTTCCTTTGTCATCCTATTTAATAGAGAGCTGATAAACATTTTTAAAACTGGTTAAGGAGTCAGATATTCACTATCCCTTTATCTATTTATTCTTGGCTTGGATGTGTTGTTAAGTATCATTACATGGAATATATCAAAGAGTCCAGATTTCAAGTACCACTACAGATGTAAAGGTATCAAAGCTTTCCACCTAGCTTATGCTAATGATGTTTTACTTTTTAGCAAAGCTAATAAGGCTTCTATTAATCTCCTTTTATATTCATCGGAGAACTTTAAAGATGTCTCTGGTTTAAATTGTAACCATGCTAAGAGCTACTTCTATCTCTTAGTCAATGTTAACACTAAAGTAGCTACTATGGCAATGGAAATGAGAATAAGTCAAGTTGAATTGCCTATTAAGTATCTATGTGTTCCTATATCACAATAGAAAATCAATGAAGTGGATTGTATGCCTCTGATGTATTCCTTTAATAGAAGAATTAATTATTAGTATAACAAGTTTCTAACTTATAGAAGAAGACTTCAAGTGGTCATTTCTATTCTAAACAACCTGACAACTTATTGGCTTAACTACCTAGCTCTTCCCCACAACATTTTAAAAGCTATTGACAGGAAACTAAAGGACTTCTTATGGAAGGGCACTAACAACCAACATAAAAGTCCTAAAGTGAAATGGACAAAGGTATGCTCACTAAAGGAAACAAGAGGGTTAGGAATAATTTCTGCCAAAATGTTGAACAAAATTATGATGGCTAAAAGATTATGGAGCCTTTGTAAAAATAAAAATTTGTTATGGGTTGAATGGGTACACACAGTCCATATAACAGGGAACAACATATGGTGCCTATAACCAAACTAGAGCATGTCATAAACCCTAAAGCAAATCCTAGCAACTAGATAGTGGATGGAGAGATTGATTACTCACAAGGTTGGAGATGGAAACACCACATCCTTATGGTTTGATAACTGACTCACCAGAGTACACTTTTATAGGTTGAGGGCATCCAACACTTGAAACTTGCAATTCCTTTAAGCTCCAAGGTGAAAAGGCTCATAAGTAATAACCAATAGAAATGGCCTTACCACTATAATAAAGGAATTAGAACTATCATCAATTACTCCCCTTCATATCAACCAAACTAAACTAGATAAGATATAATGCAATGGACATCATGCATTACAATGGAGTTCTTCACAAAGGCGTGCAAGAAATTCCTACAACATGAAGGAAATCTCAGGGTGTAGTGGAATAAAGTGTTGTGGGATTAGGATATTAATCCAAACCATGCACTTCTACTTTGGTTAGGGATAACAGGAAGACTATAAACTAAAGACATGATCAAATTTGAAATCCCATCTAGAACTTATGCCCTATCTCATCTACATATTAAGACCATAGACCTTATGGTTGGCTGCTTTCACTCCAATCGTATATAAATGAAGATTAGAGCTTTGTTAAATGTTTAGTAGGATGCTTCAAACTGGAATGAAGTTGTGGAAAGGCTACCAGGGTTAGGATGGTTAACAAAGCATAATACAAAGTAATGAAGAATAGTTTTGCATCATTGGTATACTACTTGTGGTAGGAAATGAATGTAAGAATCTTTCATAAAGAACCCAAAACACAGGAGATAGTCTTACAAAACATAGTCTTATATTGCAAAGATGAGCATTATTGCTATGGGGCTAGCTTATAGAATATCATAGTGTATGAAGGAGAGATCGATGTTGAACTAGAAAACTAAATGAGTAGTATGCCTAGTAAGGATCCCTATATAGCTTGATAGGATAATGTACTACTAGTATAGGCTAAAGTATTATAGATTATAGAAACTGGTTTGGTTAGAAAGTGTCAGCTAGATGATTTTACATAGTGTACTTATTTTGTACCTTATCTTTTTATTAGTGAAATGCGTTTAACTTCCGAAAAAAAGGTAATGCAAATCAATTTAATTTTTAAGCTTAAGCTTTAGTTCCCCATTCTTAACAATTTACCCATTTGATGATCATTTATGCATCTTAATTAACTTCATACTCTTATTCATCAATAATAAAATTATGTGTAGTGCATGATGTTCTCTTGGTTGAATAACACCATTAACTAGAAACGGAATGTTTAAATTCATAATAATGTTGTATAAAAGCTTTAGACAATATTAATAACCAAATGGATAAACCAAAATCCATCACTTTTACTACTTTGTTTTAGAGGCATTCAGGGTAGATGCTTAAACACTAAATTTCATTATTAAATATGGATATCTATTTAAGCTATAATTTTATTATTTTAAAACCTTTCATTACTTCAAAGCAATTAATTTATGTGCGAACTTTTTATTATTGGTTTAGATTATTATTTGCATAATGTTTATGGAATCCCCATCGTTAACTAATACAACATTCAACTCAAATGCTTAGAGTGCGATTTGCTATTGTGGGTTAAATGTCCCATTAAAGATTTCAAGGAGTGATCATAATTTAGGAAGGAGATTTCGTAAATGGCCTAATTATCTACCAAATGAGTTTTTATTTATTTGTGATTTGAAGAATCTTGTGCATATGTAAACTGGCTGAACTAATTTTTTTATAGATTCAAATATATAAAATTTTCAAATAATATGAAATCAAATTTATTGATAGAGTTGTTAAAGTGATTTATAAATTAAAGAAAGATGTAGTTATATTGAATAAGGAAGTTGATACAAGGACAATTGAATTTTATTATCATTTTGAACAAAATAAAACTAAGGAGATTAAGGAACAAATAAAGCTCACAAAGAAGACATTAATCTATTTAAGAAAGAGAACTAAGGAGATTAAGGAACAAATAAAGCTCATCAAAGAAGACATCAATCTATTTAAGAAAGAGAAAGAATACTTGAATTTTATATTAATGAATTTCGTAGTAAGGTTTGTTGTGCTTTTAATGGATATTATTTTCATCTATTTTATGGGGAAATGCTTTAAATTTCAATTTTAGTTTGTCCAATTTCATGTTAAAGTTTTATATAATTGATACTTATTATTGAATGTAATGTAAATGCTAAAATCAAATCCATTTATGTAAGATGAAGCTGAATCGATGTATCAAAAGAAAATTGCGAATTAAAAAGTAAAAGAAAATACAAATTATAAGTTATCAAAATAAAATGGTAATGTTAAGTAATTTTGTTTGGCATATTGTCACTTAGATATATGATGTTGAGCCAAAATTAATAGATATTTAAGTTCATAGGACACGTTGGCATTGCCTTAAACAAACATTTCCAGTAACCTTAAAAGTATGACAACTGCTTATTTGTGAAAAGATATGTGAATGGGAATTAATTTAATTATACCAAAATGTATGTCAAAAAATAGTTTTTCATCATATAAAAGTCAATATTTAAATGTATATGTAATCACATTTATTGTGATTGATTATACACCATATTACATCCTTTATATGCACTGTAATGAGAAACTTACTCATTTGATCAATGTGCACTTCTTGCCAATGATGCTTTCCTTTCCTTTTCTTTAGTTTGTAATTATTATGAACTAATGCTTGATTTTCCTTTGAACCTTAACCCCTTCATTTAAAGGATAACTTGGATATATGAAGATTAACATATCTAAATATACTTTTGGTGATATATATAGAGCTACTAACCTATCAACATCCATGTAATTAGTTAATTATGTAAACTTGCTAACGGTTTCATGAATAAATACAGTCATAAATACATAGTACAGTAGTAAGGCAAGAAAAGAAAGGCAAGATAGAAATGGCATATTTCAAAGTTACTCGTAACATTGCTAGATGTTTCAGTAGGTAGTATAGGCCCTATTTGCTACATTTTCTTAGGTTATAACCATAACTGTCATATCTTTTACATTGTCACACTCAACCCTTCCTAGTGTATTTCTCACTATTTTATTGATCCTTTCCTTTTATTCTTACTATGTTGGGTCTCTCTAACATAAATCTTTTAACAGTGTGTGTATTTGTTCATAATCAATTCTTGGCCAGAAAATCGCCCCTTATAATCACCATCTTTGTAGTAAATGCTCACACTCACTAAAGAACTTAACCTTCTCATAGTAATTATTTACAAATGTTTCCATCCTTTACTTATAATGATGGATAACACTTATATGGCATGTTGATAAAGGTAGCCATATGGATTCCATATCATTCAACTACATATTTTTTCACTACCAATCCTAACATAATTCTTTCCATCCTCTTTTGAAACTTCATTGTATTGCTTCCCCGTCTCCATTCCAAATTATTATTCATTATATTGCATCTTTTTTCTTTTATAATTTCTTCTCAATTGTTTTTCTAATGTCTATCTTATATATATATTGATTTTGTTTGCATGTAGCAAAGAAAATTCTTGATTCCTTGACAATTGTAACTCCATTATGGATATATGATTGTTGACTTTCAATTTGTTTACATTCCCTTACAGCATGGAATATTTATTAACAAAGTCTCTTGTCCTCTTCTTTATCAATCTCCTTTTCGTTGCTTTACACATATTAAAGTTAATAAATATATTCAACTTCTCTCTACATTCCTGAACTATTTTAGTTGTAAATATACTAGGCTTTTAAAGAAATTTATCCTTGAAATATCTCATCAAGAGTTTAATAAACATTAGTTTGGGTTTGTTAGTTGTGAAACAACTGCAATCAGGTTTGTATGTTTTCACTTTGAAACATTTATAATTCATGTCATATACAACATATAACTCCCATTGGCATCCCTCAATACAACGAACCCTAATCCTATTGCTTTCACTCTTTTTCCACCTAATATTGAATCTTATTTAAACTATATAAGTCATAATAACATCTTTAATCTCTTATGCATTTTCAAATTCCCACAATGGTTCTGCACTAGTTGGTTTATGCCTAATAGTTGTACTTGGTCTTTAAAACGGTTCACTAGGCCACTCTCCACTTGGATTTTCATTACTATCAATAAAACTTCCATAATTAGTGGAATATTTTTCGAATAATTAATGGTCATCTAGAATATGTACTTAGATTTAACTTCTACATGGTCACATCATTAAATAGTGGGCCATAGGCTTAATAAGTACAATATACCTTATTCCTAATATGTGAAACTCTAACCCTTTAAAAATAGTACGCAAGCAAAATTCTTCTATAAGTGAGGTAAACTTTGAGAGATAAAAATCAATTCAAATAACTAATAATTATTTAGCAATATCTAAGGAATACAATGTTGAATTTATGCAGAGATGTTCTCGAAAGACTGATAACAAATAATGTTAAAATGTAATCATAAAATTAAAATTTTAACTATTAAAAATTTCAATAAATTACTTTTGTTGATACTTAACTAAAATATAGCATGTACTAATACCATCAAGGTAAAAATAAGTTGAGTAGAGCTATTATTACCATTTTGTGACATAGAGGATTAATGGAAAACTTAATTCACTTAAATTGGCATGAAAAGAACTAGCTAGGTAAATTGTAAAATTAGTAAGTGTTGAATCCAACAAATATATTCATATGTTAATCATAAATGAAATATATATAGTAATGTGTAGGGTCAATAGAAGGAGGCCTCGACAAAAGCTTTACACCTTCTTAGACGATTAATGAAATTTTATATGGACAAACAGAGGGACCTGCATATGATTTTCATTGACTTATAAAAGACTTATAATAGGATATCTAAGGAAGTTATGTAGAGGTATTTAAAAGCTAAGGGAGTTCCATAACCCATATATGGGTTATTAGAGATATGCACCAAGGTGTTAAGACTAAAGTAAAGATGACAAAGGGATGTATAGCGAATTTTTTTGTCAATATCAGACTACACTAAGGATCCTTGTTGAGCCCTTTCTTGTTTGTAAAAGTTATGGATGAACTCACCAAGAATATCCAAGGGGATACGCCTTAGTGTATATTATTTTATTGATGACATTATTTTAGTAGATGAAACAAAAGATGGTGTTAATGTTAAGATAGAACTTTAGGGGATACATTAGAGTTGAAGGACTTTAAATTGAGCAGGAATAAGATTGAATACTTAGAGTGCAATTTTTTAGGTTACAGGGTTGCATGCAATGCAGAGATAAAGATTGGTTTAGAATTTATTCCACAAAAATATTATTTTAAGTACCTTTGATCCATCATAGAAAGTAATGGCCAAATATATAATGATATAGTTCACCATATCAAAATTTGGATGGCTTAAATGGAGAGATGCATCAAGAGTTTTATGTGATAAGAAGATACCACTTAAGTTAAAAGGTAAATTATACCATCTAGCAATTAGGCTGACCATACTCTATGGGTAGGATATTAGCCTATCAAATAAATGCATAGTTATAAGTTAATGGTGGTGGAGATGAGGATGCTCCGTTGAAAGTGCAACCTCATAAAAAGAGATAAAGTTAGGAATGTAGGGGTAAGAGACAAGTTAAGGTTGGCTAATATTAATTGTAAATTAAAGAAGACAAGGTTTAGGTGGTTCAGACATATTAAGAGGAGACATCCTAACGCCCCAATGAGAAGATGCAAGAAGATTATACTTAGAGATTATAAGAGAAGAAAAGGAAGACCTAAGAAGAATTTGGGGAAGGTGATCAGGTATGATATAGTCCTATTAGAGCTCACAAAAGACTTGACCCTTAATAGAAAACTTTAGTAAACTAGGATACATGTAGAAGATCTTACTTAGAGAGGTCCTTCTATTTTCACATGCCTTTTGAACCTTTTTCTTTGGTTTTTGTGTTTAGTGTTTAACCTAAATGTAGTACTTTCCCCTTTAGTTACTTTATTTATTTATTCCATTTTTATTTTTCTATTTCAATTTCTTGCTTATTTTATTTACTTATTTGTTTTCTTTCTCGTCTGCTTATTTATTTAATTAATTTAATCTTTATTTTGATTTTGATTTTTATTTATACATTTATTTGTTTCGTATATGGCTATTGTTTTTTTCAAATTGTTTTCAAAAACCTTTTTTTCCCTTTAGGTTTATTTGAAACAATTTATTTACTAATGAGGGCGAAGCTACGTACTTGGGGACGTCCCTAGACCCCGCATCTCAACGAAATTTTTACTGGGATTTTCTTGTTATTATTCTTAATGAGTAGGGTTGAATCCATATAGAATGGTATAACTTATCTCCTTTGCCAAGTTAACAAAACAAAATAAAAGAGAGGGATTCTAAGATAAAAATTGAAATTGATTAAAAGCAAAAAAGAAAACAAATCAAGAATTTAATTTAATGAAATCAAATGACAATAAACATATAGTCTAAGGTGAAATTTTAGTTTTTGATTTTTTGAATTGATCATTAATGAAAAGATAAATCCTTATATTCCTTAATAAACTAATTATGGTTGTTAACAAGCTCAAAACTCTTTGATTAATTCTCTTATCAATAGATAACCCTAAATAAGCTCTTAGAAGTTAATCTATTACTAGTATTGAAAACTAGAGAGACCACTAATTCTAATTAATAAATACATAAGCTCAGTTTATTTAAACTAGATTATATATCCCTATAATATGATTAAAATATCCTATATTGAATAATGTTATTTCATTACTAATCAATAGAACAATTAAAAAATTTATGAATTTAATCATTCAAATTAGCAATATATTATTTTGATAATTGAACAATAGGCCTTTTTGTATCAATCAAACAAAATAATAAATTTAATAATCTTAAAAATATATAAATACTAAACAATAGAGTAAAGAAGAAAAAATATATCTCAAAATTCTTGACGTATCAAACTTTAATTAATCTTTGGCTAAAAAAAAGAGTATATAGTTATACATGGTTCTCAAAGACAATATAAGAGAAAAATAAATAACTATCCCAAAAATATAGAAAAATTGAAAATGAACTAAGTTGAGTGGGAGATGGGATGGTTTCCTCCTGCAACTCTTTCTTATAAATGAATCCCAAAACTATATCTAATATTCTTTAAAAAAAGGGATAAAAGATACAATCGAGACTAAATCTAAAGGATCCCACTTCCATTGGGATTATCATACCAAAATAAGTCACACCTAATCAAAACTCATATATAAAGCAAAACAGAGGCAATAATAACTACGACTTGTTGACTTTAGAAGAGGCTCATCCATTTAATCATGTTTATTTTTTTGGAGTAGTTATATTGCCTAAGGCATGTGCATGCTTTAGTTAAGAAGGGTCAAGTTCAATGATGTGAAAATAAGACATGGGCATGTCATATTCAAGTGTGATTTCTGGATGCTTCACCCCTTTTTTTAAATGTTGCTTCTATAAAGTGTGCTCATGCTCTATTAAGAATGTTCTTTATACGTAAAACAAAATAGAGTAATGTAAGTTGTAAAAATACAAAGAAAATCATAATCTAAATAAAAGAAATTTTCTAAAAGGAAAAATATTGGATTGCCTCCCACTTAACACCTTTCTTTAACATTTTTTGATAGAAATTATAGCTCATTGCATCTCATTATTTTTGCATTCTAAGATAATTTCTTTAGCAATATACACCTAAAAGCCTAATAAAAAGGTTTGAGATGATGACATTCACCTTAAAAGATGTATCGATGCTTAGACTTTAACTATATCATGAGGAAACATGTTGGTAACAATAAAAGGTCCCACCCATCTAGAGCATAATTTACCATGAAATATTTTCAAATGAGAGGGAATAAGTCGATTTTTTTGACTAATTAAAAAGTGTTTTCTAAAAATTCTTTGATCATAAAAAGATCTTATCTTTTTTTAGTGAATTTTAGAACTCTCATAGGTACTGTTACGATTTTCCTCTAACTCCTGCAATTGTAATTTTCATTGCTCACTAGCCTTATCTAGTCTCATATTGTATTTCCTGACGATCTAGTGTATCCTATGGTCCAATTATATTGGAAGATGACGTAATTTACCAAAAACTAAATGATAAGGAGACATACCGATATGAGTCCTAATACTTCATCAAGATGCTTGCTTAAAGTCTTCCTAATCAATTAATAGTCTTTTTAAGAATAGATTTAATCTCCTATTGGACACCTTAGCTTGTCCACTAGTTTGTGGATGATATATAGTACAAATATGGTGAGTGATATTGTGTCCCTTTAGTAACGCCTCTACCACTTTATCATAGAAATGCTTCTATCATCACAAATTTGGGGGGGGGGGGAAGGGGGGTGGTTGGGAATGGACCAAAAAAGCAAAACCCCAAA
>JANZLC010000004.1:9589394-9612575 GCA_026413385.1 Erythroxylum gracilipes
CCTTGCCCTTCCTTTTCCTAGAATAAGTGACTATGGGTTTAGGACCCATAGTGCTGTCTGGGTCCGTAGCACTATCAGATGCCATATCTTATCTATTTATTCTTTTGGGATTCTAGTGCATTATTCTCCTCCTCAAATAGATTAAGTCATTGTTAAATGTGACTTATTTTGATGCTTGTTTCCTTTGATGTGAGAGAACAAATGCCATGGTGATCAAGTTGTCTCTCATTATATTTGAAAACAATTCAGCAGTGATAATCTTTACTGGGAAGCATTTTAGTTATTTTTCCCATGAGAAAATTTCTCCTATATAAACATGAGGAAATCTTCTTTCATAATTAACATAAAGGAATTCATGCATCATGATTTTAGTCTTCATGTTCTATATTTCTACTTGTTTGACATTTTCTTGATGTTTTCTCCATATGATGTTTTTCCTGTTTTTGGATTATAATAGCTGATCTATGTGATTATTTTCCATATGAATGATGGTTGAAGATCTTAGTTGGAATGCATATTGCCACTTTGCTTTGTAGTGATTATTTGTTGTTATTCAGAGCTTTCTGCAATCCTGCTGATGTTGAAGAGTTTACTGAGGAGACAAAGCAATCTCTTCTGACCAAACGTCAGGGGAAAGGTGCAGATTTTGTTCGTGCAGTGCAGGAGATCATTGAAAGCTATGAGAAATCAAAAAATCAAGACCATTTTAACCCTAATGATAAAACGGGCCATGCAAATGGTGTGAAATCAGAGGAGTTATCACCTCAATTTGAGGTCAAGGATCAGAGAGAATCTTCAAAGACAACTGCTACATGTAGAAATGGTACTAGTCTTCCGACCTCAAATGATCCAGACGTGGCAGAACCCAGTTCTTTGCATGACAAGGAATCGTTGTTGCAGCAAGCTACTAATACTGTTACGGCTGCAGGAAAACCTGTGTTGACTACTTACATTTCAAGAAAAAGATCTGGAGGCCTACGGTCGAGGAAACGCGTGACAGAGAAAAAGACACCAGCTCTTGAAAGGTCTAGAAGCTCATCTCTTTTGGGATCTTGTAGATTTCAAAACTTCACAACGCCATGTAATGATGTTAGTAAGTTTTCTGGGAATGTATCAACTGATGTAATCCAAGGATCTTTGCGAAGGAACAAGCAAATCAGGAAATCACCAGATACAGAATGCAATGATACAGATTCGTCTGCTTTTGTTTTGAGTGATGGCATTGAGGACAGTGGTTCTGAAATTGTTACAGCTGATTCTGATTCCATCAGTTTGAATGAGGGAAGTGCCATAGAGGGTAGTTGTAAACCAGAATACTCTGAGTCTCTTGTTGAGGGATCAGAGGGGGATGCTGAATTGAGCAAAGGGCTTGACTTCCAAATTAGAGCTGTTCTTATAAAGAAGAAAAGGAAACCAAGTAGAAAGCGAGTAACTAATGAGGCAGCTGATTCAATTGTCAAAGCAGAAAGGGAGGCTGATTTAGAGGTACATAACAGTATTCAAACTGCACAAAATGCCTGTTCAAATTTCATCGAAAGGTGTAACAAAGGGGAAGGGGACGAGCACTTACCATTAGTTAAACGAGCCAGAGTTAGAATGGGTAAGCCATCGCCTTTGAAAGAAAAAAATAATGGCTCTTCTCAATTGGTAGAGAAACACTTTAATGAATTTCCAGTTAAACAAGTGAATGTACAGAATAGCTTCTGTCAAGTAGTTGCACCCAATCGTTTGGAGCAGATTAGCCCTTCTAGAAATTCTTGCAATGATTGTTCTGATACAGATACATTTGCAGGGAAGAGAGATTTACAGAAATCATCACCTCCAGAGGGATGCACTAGAATTCTAGGAAATGGGTCACGACTTCCAAAAGTTAAGGAAACCCAGTCCCTCGGATGTTCAACTGATGGTGAAGCTGCTTTACCTCCATCCAAACGTCTTCATCGTGCCCTGGAAGCCATGTCTGCTAATGCTGCTGAAGAAGGTGAACTGTATGCAGAAGCATCAAGGACAAGGACAGTGATCAATTGTGGGTCAATATCTACAGGGCAAAGTTTTCTTATAGATGTTGGAAGCAAAGAAACCAATGGTTTGGGAGAGGGGATTATAGACTCTGTTGACTGTAAAGCTTTTGCATGTTTTTCTAGTTCTAGCATAATTAGGGGAGAAGCAGACACATGCAATCTATCTATTGAAAGCTCTGAAGGAAAAGAACCTTCGAAAGACATCTCTAGAGGGGATATGGATGCTGATGGCAGCAAAGTTCATCTTACAACTTGCATAGTCATAAAAACAGATAGTCCTGTACATTCGACACCTGATATCAGTGGAGGAGAGACTATATTGCTATGCAACCATGAATCACAGGAGCATTTAATACTTGTCAAGGATGAGAACAATTCTGAAAATGTTAAGTCGAGAGATTTTGGAGGTAAAAATCCTGATAAAAGACTCGAGGATTTGGAAAATTGTAGGCCAATTCCGGCTCTTGTTTCGCAGGCTTATGAAGATGCCAAAGCTACACCTATAGATGCCATGAATATGCTTCAGCGAACTGCAGAGGTTACTACTTGGTCATTCAGGTCTCTGAACGAAGACAACATTCAAGCAAATGGCTTGTAAGTCTTTCTCCTGGCTTTGAATCAGATTCATTAGTCTACAGTATGATTATGGTTTTCTACCAAGCATTCACGATACCTTCTTTTTATGATTGCACATAAATTGTCATTTTAATTTGATGGATTATGTACTTTTACTGTTTGTTCTCACCTATTACTGCAATTTGGTATGGAGAAATTTGCCCACCTTAATCTCAAACTCCAGAATGTGAAATTATTTTTGGTCATGTTATTTGTTCATTGGAGAAGTTGCAAGTATGAATTGCTATCTGAATTTCCTTTTTTTTTTTTTTGTGTGATTCGTCATGTTTTGGCAAGCATCTTTGAGCTTTTTAAAAATTTGTTCTAGGTGTGAGCTAGGAAAAGATGCCAAGTGTGATAAAAAACATGATGCTTGTCATGTCTCTGTTTCTGATGATCGTTCATGTGAGAGGCAACTTTTGGTTGTCCAGTCAAGTCCGTTGACAGCTGATGGAGTTGAATCTCCTGCTCGACCCTCTCCACCTACTACTTCATTGTGCGACGTGTCAACTGCAGAAAGTGCTAATTTTACTCAAAACAGCGGCTGTTCAAGTCCCAGTGGACATTTGCAACAGAAGAAAATTTTGTGCACTTCAGTTGGTGATGATGACAAATTTGAAACATCAATGCCTCAACGGCCAAAATCTGTTGGCAAATGGAGTAATTCTGCAGAAGCACATGCTACTCTCTCATCATTTGAGGAAATGCTTGGATCATTGACAAGGACAAAGGAGAGTATTGGGCGGGCAACACGCTTGGCTATTGACTGTGCAAAGTTTGGTGTCTGTTCTAAGGTACAGTTATGGTGCCATGTTATGTAGTTTACTTTTTACTCTCAGCTTTTGCTCTCAAGAGATAATGTGCTATGCAGAATTGAATTTCATTTAGGAAGTTAGATTTATGTAGTGAGAGTTAAGTTTGTGCAACTATAAAAATAGTCAGAATTTCTTATCTAGCTCTACTCCTCGGTTCTTGTAAAGGCTACTGTACCCCAGGCCCTTGATGTTTTTCTTCTTATATTGCTCTTGCCTTCTGAAATAGGTGGTGGAGATTCTAGCCCGTAGTTTGGAGACTGAATCAAATTTACACAAAAGGGTCGATCTATTCTTCCTTGTTGACTCTATCACTCAGTGCTCTCGTGGACTGAAAGGTAAATTGCTTTCATTTAAGTTGCCTAGATTTATGTAGTGAATCAATTCACTAGAGGGTAAACATACTCTTCCATGTGGATTTCAACATGGTACTCTCTTTGTTTTCTTATTGGAAGTGGAATTCTTATGTCTAGTTTGAATTTCTAGGTGATGTTGGTGGTATATATCCTTCAGCTATTCAAGCAGCATTGAGGCGCCTGCTTTCTGCTGCTGCTCCTCCTGGAAGTTATGCGCTAGAAAATCGCAGGCAGTGTATGAAGGCAAGTGTTGGACACATGACATTTTGCTTTCTATTTTCTATTTTGATTTTATCTTAGGCCTTTTACCTTTTATGTTATTTTTCAGGTTTTGAGGCTTTGGCTGGAAAGAAGGATTCTTCCAGAATCTGTCATACGCCATCACATGAGGGAACTTGATTCACTTGGTGGTTCTTCTGCTGGGCCTTACGCTCGTCGTTCAGCAAGAACAGAAAGGTCTTTAGATGATCCTGTTAGGGACATGGAGGGTATGCTTGTCGACGAATATGGAAGGTTTGAATTTTTTGAAATGTGTGTTGCTTTTATAGCAGTTCTGAATTTCCTTTGAACATGTTTCCTAATGCTTATTATTCTTGCAGCAATTCAAGTTTTCAGCTTCCAGGGTTTTGTATGCCTCGCATGCTCAAGGATGGAGATGAAGGAAGTGATTCTGATGGAGAGAGTTTTGAGGCAGTGACTCCTGAACATCAGTGTGAAGCCTTGGAAGAACACGAGTCCATCCCTGCCATGGAAAAACATACACACATCTTGGAGGATGTTGATGGTGAGCTTGAAATGGAGGATGTGGCTCCTTCTAGTGAGATTGAAATGCACTCAAGTGGTGGCATTGTTAGAGAGAATGCTGGACAGAATACACAAGCTCAGAAAGTACATTGTTTTCCAGAGTCCTATGCCCCGCCACTTCCTCATGATCTCCCACCATCATCACCACCATTGCCATCATCTCCACCGCCACCACTGCCACTGCCGCCACCGCCACTTGTTATTCGCCCTTCATATGTAATGCATTACTCACCATAATGCTTTTATTTCTTGGTTCATGATGTTGATTAGTTTCCCAAAGTTAGGGGTCCATGCCTAAAAACATAAAGAATCAATTGTTAAGCCATTGTTTGTGATTTTCATCAAATTTGTAGGGTATGCGAGAGGATCTGAGACAACCTGTTGTTCAGCAGTCAATTGTAACAAGGACACCTTCATCAATTTCCAATGGAGTGGATTGTCATGCTCCGGAATGTAGGGAGCAGATGCGGAAGCAGACATCTTGCACTACTCATCCTGTACGACCAATGAGAGATGTTCAATATCCTGATGGTCCAAGCTTCTACCACAAGCATTATCCTCTAAGACCACCACATCACCCATCCTCAAATCAGTTCTCTTATGTTGAACAGTCAGGCAATTATATGAGGTGTCGAAGAGGAAGTCCACCACCTTCCTACTCCCACAGATACTACTCTCCGCATGACGCTGAAGTTGGACACTATTATAATAACCATGAGAGAATGAGGCGAACTCCATATGAGATGAGTGAGAATTGGAGATGTCCCCCATTTCATGGTAAGGTTCTTTATTACATGAGACTTAATTGTGATTTGAGAAGAAATAATGCTGCACTGTGGTGCTTATTCTGGCATCTTTACATTGTGAGATCATCCTTTGACTGCCCCAGGTCCACGGTATCCAGAAAAGTCCAAAGCATCTTATGGATCAGGTCCATATGGTTGTCCCCCAAGAGAAACTAGATATTCGCATCATGAGTGGGAATTTCCCCCCCGAGGAACACATCATAGAAATTTTACTTCCTTTAGACCACCACCTTGTGAAGGTGGAGTTCCAGAAGCACATAGAGGTATGTTGCTTTACTATTAGATTTATATTCTAATGCAGAGTGTGAGAATATTTATTGGTACATGTGCTACTTTCTCCTTGGTTTTCTTGTTCGTTTAAATGTTGTGCTAATGATGTGGTTTCAAAAATTAAATGTTCCTAGGCAGCTTGGAATTGGTAGTCAATTTACTAGTATTATTGAAGCTGAAATCTCGTTTTTGTTTTAGCTCCAGGCATATGGCGGCCAAGATGAGCAACTATTACTTGCCTGCTTCAGGCACCGGTATGTTGTCTGCATGCCTAAACTTTGACATGTTATGGTGAGATGTTTCAACGGTTATTCTAAATAGTGGGGTCGCCATTTGTGAAGATGATCCATCTTTTTTGGTGATTTCTTCGGCCTGTTCAAAAGTGTGAGATGCATGCATCTCTAGCGAACATGAGAGGGCAAGTGTTCAAATAGATGTGAATGAAAATGGTGGACCGGGTTTTCTATTGTACATAGTTATTTTAGCAAAGCTAACGTTGAGGACGGCTACTCAGTGGTACAGTCATAGAAATTTGAAGAGTTGTAATTTTTAACTCCAGGCAGTCAATATAATTGGTTCCATTTTTCGCTTTCGGTATTGTAATTTTATTTATTATAAAAAGGAATGCTTTACCATCATTCTGTTGTATTCCGTTTTAAGCTTTTCATTTTACTTTTCACTGAGTGGTTTTTTAACTTATTGATTAAAAGATAATTTTTTTTGACCATCTTAAAAAGTTATTGATGTGTTTGGTGAATAATTTATTAGTTAGTTTATTTAATTTCAATAAGTAGATTTTTAAAAGCTCCTTAGAGTTGATAGTTTGTCTAATGACAGTATTATTTTCTATTTTATTCTACTTTTGTTATGTGTTTTTCAAATTTGACTTTTTTTATTGTACAATTATGTCGTTTGGAAGAATATAATAAAAAGGTTAAGTAAATTTTTTAATCTTTATTTAATTTTATAATATTAGTTTATACTTAAAAAATCATAATATTAAGTTTTTGAATATAAAGAGTCACATCACATTAATCTTTTTAGTATATAATTACTATATATTATATTTGTATCATATTATAATTATAGGTATTTTTAATTTATTCAATAATAAAATTTATACATATATGAAAAAATTAATATGATGTATCTCGTTACATTATTTGTATTAATAGAGAATTTAACGTTGAATAATGATGATGATGATTATATTATTAAAGTTATAAATTTAATTTTTGTAAAATTAAATATTTAAATCTAAATTCTTATAAGAATATTTATCAAAATATTAAAAAATATAATATTTGTTTTTATAATAAATTATACCCTCATACGTTATTTTACGTATCAATAACTAATAGTAGATATTTAATTTTACCAAATATACTAAACCGTTGATATTATTTATTGGTCAAATCATTGGTTACCGGAGAATTGTTCGGTTCCGCTCCAACCGTGTACAGCTTTGCATCAAAATTATTTATTAGAGTGAGCTGTAACAAAATTAATGTAGTTACGCGCATTAAATGTTTTTGTTTGACGAGCCCCACTCTCTTCCCTTGCTTTTTCTTTGTTCCAGTTCTAGTGTTTTATAACAGGGGAATTGTCAATTCGTAGTTATCAACTCAAAAGTCATGAAATTGTATTGAATTTGATATAATCATTATTAACATACGGAATTTGAAATAATATAATATAAAAATAGACCATATCCAATCCCAGCGAATATACATAAACAGACAGGTCACAGGTGGTGGTGTTGGTGCTGGTGGTGTATAGCCTAGCTTTTGTTTTTGTTTTGAGCGAGAAGGATGGGGTCTTCTCCTTCTGTACCTCAGAAATCTATCCATGAATTCACTGTTAAGGTGTAGTTTCTCTATTCCGCTCCGCTCCGCTCCGCTCCTTCCGTACTTCTTTTTTCGTAGGTAGTGCCAAGCGTGTGTGTGTGTGTGCGCGCTAACGTTTGTTTTTGGTGGGGGCAGGATAGCAGAGGTCAAGATGTAAACCTCAGCATTTACAAAGGAAGGGTTCTTCTTGTTGTTAATGTCGCTTCCAAATGGTTTTGTTTTTCTTCTTTCCTTCCCTTCCCTTCCCCGCTTTTCTTCTTCTTCTATAATTGGGGAATTCTCATGTGCTGCCTCGTTTGGAACAGTGGTTTCACGGAAACAAATTACACCCAGCTGACACAACTTTATCAAACATACAAGGACAAAGGTCTGTTCCTTTTCTTTCTTTTTTTTTCTTTTTTTTTTTTGACTTACTTCCCGTTTCTCTTTTTTCCCCGTTTTGTTTCCCACGATAGGTACAGTTATTTTATTTTCATTTAGGAATCACCTTTATATAATTCTGCTTTTGTTCGTTTCATATTCCTTTTTTTTTTAACTCAATTATGTACGATGCTGGTGCTTATTGCTGTGATTAAATAGTCTTATATTGAATTATTGATGTTGATTAAAATGAAAGAGCACTGAGATGCTAACATCTTTCAGAGTGTTTTACATATCTAATCTGGAAAGGAGTTAATGATCGAAACCTTCACATCAGTTTCAAAAGAGCTGTTGTGATCTGCTCCTTTAATAGGATACAAGGTCCCGTTTAATACTAAAAAGAGAGGGTTTTTCTACAAAACTAGATATTGATATGTTCCCAACTTTGTTCTTGCCATGTTTGATGTATGTACTATGCGGTTTTATTTTTGCCGATAAGCAACTTAATTTATGCTGGATTGTTAGACCAGATAAAGCAAACTCACTTACCCTGCAAGTATCTTATCTAGGAAAATACGCCTAACCTTCACTGTTTTTTCCCACATATATTGCAAATTTCATTTTATAGTTGGTCATGTTTTTATCACTCCATGTATTGCTAATTGAGAATCCATGTTTTAATGGTTGGTGTCAGGTCTTGAAATCTTAGCATTTCCATGCAACCAATTTTTGTATCAAGAACCTGGGACAAGTGAAGAGGCCAAGGAGTTTGCTTGTACAAGGTTCAAGGCTGAATATCCAGTTATGCAAAAGGTACAGAGCTTTTTTCAATTTAAATTGGATTTAGGTAGTTTTCTTTTTGGATGCTTGATTTTCTTGCTAATCTGATTGACTATGACCAACGTTCGCCTGTATGATTGTTTTAGTCAGATTTTGTTTGATTCCAATACATGGTCTTTTATTTGAATTCCCACCCCGCATACAACATCTCATTGTCAACGAATTTTTCCTTTTGAAATTTATCATGAAAGCTTTAGTCGGCTAACAATTCATCCTGTAACTTCTGTACAGATTCTCTACTATGTGATTAGGTCCATACGTTTGACAAAGTAGTTAATGCATATTATGACTAGTTTAATAGTAATTTTATATTGCAGAAATGAAAGAGAGGGACAAAAAGATGACAGAACTATTCTTGTGTCTGGGTTTCTGAAGGTCAAAGGACATTTAATCATATCAACTTGAGACTATAGTGATGATATTTCAGTATTAGGTTCTTTCCTGCTGTCATTAAAAGTTGACTCATTTCTTGTGATGTTCTCACTAGAGTTCTTTCTACATGGAGCTCTGTCTCTCAGATATAATCATACCAGCATTCATAATTTTACTCTTCATGTCAACTTACTTTATTGTGAAGTTTTACATAACAAACCTACAGATTTTCTGATATCTTTATACCATTTCAACTCGTCCTCTAGCTTTTGGTTGACATGTATAGTTTCAAGTTTTATTGTGCTTGCTATGAAAAAAACTTGACCTCAAACTCCCAGTGGTTTTGGTGCTGAGATCAGATAGTGTGGTTTATAGGGCTTCTAATCATAAGGAAGTTATTTGTGTGGCTCACCAATTATTTTTCACTGCTTGCCTTTTGGTAAGAGGCGTTTCCCTTTCTAAGGAAGCTCTATTAATTCGGTGTATTCTGTTGAAGTTAGCTCTTAAAAGCATTTTGGCGTACATTTATCTCTGAACTTATGTGGAAGTTCCTGACTCTTTTTAAGCTTTCCTTTGCAAATTTCATGGATTGTGTTTCCTCGACCTCCTAGATTTTGACGTTGGACTGATTTTTCAATTCTGGCACTGCCTTACATAGTTTTTAACTTCCAAGTTTCTTGGGATGAACTGTTTGAAACAATTATCAAAGTTTCAGTAGTTTGACTGAGCTTTCTGCTTTCAAAGTAGCAAGAAACATGGAGATGTAACAAGAGCTTTTGGAGAATGGGAAAAGGAGAATATCTTGGTTAGAAAAGAAAATAAGAGAAACATCATTCGAGACAGTCATTTAGAGTATGATTAATGTAACTCCTTTGTCAGATATCGTGCTTATGACTATGTTTCATTGCATCTCATGTGGTTATTATGTGCACTGTTTAGCACTGATGCACCCTCTATAATAATAAGTAATGCTTTCTGCTTAGTTGACTAATTTTAGACGTGTAATTCTGTTAAGGTACGTGTGAATGGGTCAAATGCAGCACCTATTTACCAGTTTCTCAAGGCAAATAAAGGTGGATGGTTTGGTGCTAGGATAAAATGGAATTTCACCAAGTTCTTGATCGACAAGGAAGGACACGTCATTGGTCGCTATGCCCCAACAACTAGTCCTTTGTCCATTGAGGTTTGTCTCTTTATTTATGTGTATATTCTGCGCTTCTGTATTCATGCTTCTGAACAAGCTTTCATGTTCGCGTGAATTCTCATTCTTGTCTTGCTTCCTTCTTTGTGGGCACAGACGGATGTCAAGAAAGCTCTAGGAGAGGCATGAATCAGAAAACTAAGCATATAAAACCTACAGAAATAGCAGTCCGCTTCATGTCAAGCTACTGATGTGTGAAATGTCATATTGATAGCTTAGAGATTAAGAGAAGTTGAAGTACTCTATTATACATAATTTTCATGTCTTGGAGTTCTTTTTATGAATATTTCTGAGTGCAACTTTCAGTTATCTTTATTTTATTAGGGTATTGCCTGATTGGTTGTTGGCTATTTATCTTAGCGGATCAGGATTTTCATGTCTATGATGAATGAAAGTAAATGGCAAGAACGCTATGATGACAATTGACAGGCTCCAAAATAGAAGAAAAAGAAGGGATGAGGTACTGTGTTTTGAGTTGACTGTTTATCTTTTGGTTAAGTTTTCTTTGGATATGGCAATGGTTATAATTAACTCGATTAATTGAACACTTAATAGTTTTTGGTTTCTTTACAATTTTGAAATATGGTTTACAAATCGAATTGAAAATTAAATGATAAGAAAAAGCAGAGATGAGATACCAAGTTAAAATTAATATAAGAATAAAATTAAAAAATTTAAAATAAGATTAAAAAACTTGTCTACGTAGGGGGAACTTCAAAGGAAGATATTGTCTACAAATGTCTATTGAATATCGTGAGCTGCATCAAAAAAAAAAAAAAAAATCGTGAGCTGCATTAAATGGAGAGAATAAGAAGGCATTGTTGGAAATGGAGACCACTTCATATTCTGATTTTGATGGCGCCACGTTTCATTAAATTTGTTGCTTATTTCTGTTGATTTACTAAATGTTTGAGGCCCAACTGTCTCTTCTGGAGCTTTCAACTGAGCTGAGATTTACTTCTCAAAATAAAGTTACTAGCACTGTATGTTACGGTTCAAATCACTTGTTATTGTTATTTTTTATAAGAATTTATTTATTTATTAAATAGATAAATGCTTATGAAATAAAGTAAGTATAAAATAATGAGAATAAATGTTCTGTTCCCAGGATGGTTCTATTCATTGTAAGGATTTTTAATCAAACGTGTGAGTTTATACGTGTATAAAGGTTATCATATAAAGTTAAGCCCAATTAATTAAAGTGGTATGATACGATTATGATATTTTGGGTTTTAAGCAGCTGTTTTAACTATGGGTTTTATATATGTAAAGATCGGGTATATAATTTCTAGTTTTATGGTGGATCAAACTAAAAATTAGATTAAAGTTTTATCCTAATAAAAGTAATTATAGTCTCTAAATTAAACATACGCACAATTCTTTCTGACATCTCATCATCAGAGAGAAAACAAAGAGTTAAGAAAAAGCTTTGGAAAAATTATGTTTTAATTTGGAAGACAAAATTACAAGACTCTAGTACAATTTTTACAATAAATTCAAGCGTACTTCTTTTATTTAATTCTTGATAATTTAATATGAACGGACCATATTTTTTAAAGGATTAAATTTTAACAAGTGGTATAAGAGTAAGTTTATAATTGGGTCATCAAGAATGGTTGTTTTCTTTTTTGTCTTCCGTAATATAGAAATCGTTTCTATATATAGATTTGACTGGTTCGATGGATCTGTTTTTAAAAATCAGCTTTATTTTTCTTACGGTATTTAAAAAAAATGCGATGAAGGTAATCTGTGTTGGAAAGGTGGTTTTCAAAAGCTTCTAATCTTTATCGCGATGGTTGTTTTAACGTTGATTTACTTCTGGTTTTCGTGAAAAGGTTTTAATCTTTATACAAAGTCTGTCATCTGTTTCTTAAATAAAGCCTTAACCTTTTGGATAAAGAGGAGAATCACCTATATTTATTTTTGTTTTTTAACCATAAGATAAAGACTATAAATAATCCTAAAGCTTTAACATTGTGGAAAGTTTTAAACTTACACTTCTTAATATGCATGTTACAAAATAATATTACGAAAAATGAGTTTTGGGGCCTAAAATTTATAATTTTTGGTTTGATTTGTAAAATTTTGACCCAATTATCAATTTGAACTAATAGCATTGTCAGTGTTATAGCATCAAGAAATTGGAACTATGACGCTTTTATACAGCTTATACAAATTTAGGTATTTTAATTTCAGATTATAGTAATTTAAAGAAATATATAGCATTTGAAATTAAATTAATTGAAGCAACATGTTGCCAAAGCAATCTCTCCTGTGAAAATTAATTTTTAATATTTGGCCCGAATTACATATACACTCGTGGTGGTAAATGTGTGACAATTATTCGGTATAACATGTGAACATTAAATTGGTCCAAAGAAAGATTTATTGTTTGACATGCCTTATTGCTAGTGTTTGATCACTATACCAAAGTACCACTTACAAGTTAGTATTTATGTCCAAAGATTAAATATTAATGTTGTGCTAGGTATCTTGTGATGGGGCCCTACCATCATATGTATATAATTCTTTGGCATATTATAGTGTTGTATATGTGAGTAATTAGATTTTGTTTGTTTTGTTCTCTGTTTAGTTCCTGGTTCTACTATAAATATCTCTGCTAGTGTTAATTGAATTCCTACGCTTAATGGCACCAATTTTAAGTCATAGAAGGAGAGCATTTTGATTGTTCTCGGAGTCATGGACTTAGATTTTGCTTTACGGGTCGATCAACCTGATCCACTTACTAATTTGAGTACCTCTAATCAAAGAGAGAGATGGAAAAGTGGGAAAGGCCAAATCGCATGAGCTTGATGATCATAAAAGGTGTCATTCCAGAAGCTTTTCGGGGCATTATGTCTGATCATATTACTATGACTAAGGGTTGCCTTGACAATCTTGAGAAAAAATTTGCCAAAAATAAAAGGGCTGAAACAAGTACACTTTTGGCAAGGCTTATCTTAATGAGGTAAGTAGGAAAAGGAAATATAAGAGAGTACAGTATGAAAATGTCTCACATTGATTCAAAATTGAAAGCACTTAAGTTGGAATTATCCGAATACTTGTTAATACATCTGGTTTTGATATCTCTTCTGGCACAGTAAAATCAAGTCAAGTTGAGCTATAACTATTAAAAGGAGACACGGTCTCTTAATGAGCTCACCTCACACTGTGTCCAAGAAGAGGAAATGTTGAAGCATGATAAGGCAGAAAGTGCTCACTTAGCCACAACATCTAAGGACAGAAGGAACAAAAGAAAGAAAACTAAGGAAGCTGCGGTTCGGGCAACACAACAGAAACAACAAAAGGAAGAAAATCCAAAAGGTTGTTACTTCTGTGGAGCTAAAGGTCATGTAAAGAAACAGTGTATCAATTATCACGCATGGCTTACAAAGAAAGGTATGCTTCTTATTTTGGTTTGTTTTGAGGTTAATTTGACTTCAGACATACATGGTGGTTAGATTCTGGTGCAACAACTCACTTCAGTGTGTCTATGCAGGGTTGCCTGAGTTGCCGAAAACCAAGTAATGGTGAAAGATACATCTATGTAGGTGACGGCAAGCCGATAGAAGTTGAAGCAATAAGAACTTTTAGACTATCGTTAAGAACTGGATTTTATTTGGATTTAGTTGAGACTTTCATTGTACCGTCTTTTAGACAAAATTTGATTTCTATTTCTGCTTTGGACAAACCTGGTTATTATTGTTCATTTGGAAATGGAATACTCAATCTCTTTCAAAATTCAAATTTGGTTGGCGCCGGTTCTTTATCAGGTTACGATAATCTATATATTGACATTAATGCTTCATTTAATGAAGCTCTGCATATGGGTGCACAAAGTTTAAAGTACAAATTAACTGGCCAGAATTTACCTCGTTGTGGTACAAGAGATTAGGTCACATCTCTGAAAGGAGAATTGAGAGACTTGTGTCCAAAAGAATTCTCGATCCCCTTGATTTTACATATTTTGCTACTTATGTTAATTGCATTATGGAAAAACAAACAAATGTCAGGAGATTGGGTGCCAATAGGGTTCAAACATCTTAGAACTTATCCATATGGATATTTGTGGGCCATTCCTTACGACTTCTTGGAATGGTCAATCGTGTTTTATAATGTTCATAGACGACTTCTCGCAATATGACTACCTTTTTCTCATCCATGATAAATCACTCTCTTTGTTCATGTTCAAAAACTTTAAGATTGAAGTTGAGAACCAACTCAACAAAAGAATTAAAAGAGTCAGATCTGACCGTGGTGGTGAGTACTACGGTAGATATAACGGATTAGGTCAACAACATCCAGGACCATTTGCTAAATTCCTAGAGGAATGCATTATCATCCCACAGTATACTATGCTGGGTTCGCCTAACATGAATGGTGTTGCTGAAAGACGAAACAGAGCACTTAAGGATATGGTGAAGAGTATGATTTGTCATTCTACCTTGTAAGAATCACTCTGGGGAGAAGCACTAAAGACCGCAACATATTCACTCAAAAAAGTTCCAACTAAAGCAACATATAAGACCCCTTATGAGCTTTGGATGGGCAAGAAGCCTATTTTAAAGCACTTGTACATTTAGGGATGTCCAGAGGAGGCAAGGCCTTATAGGCCAAACGAAAAGAAACTAGACTTAAGAACTATCAATTGTTACTTTATTGGATATTCATAAAGATTCAAGGATTACAAGTTTTATGATTCCATTACCAAGGCAATTTTTGAGACAGGAAATGCCTGATTTTTTTAGGATGTTTAGTTTGTGGGGGGAAGAAAGGATTAAGGAGTTTGTTTTTGAAGAGGAACACGTTGAAATTCCTCTAATTGCTATTGACAATGATCAGGGTCAGATTTTCATTTCTGACATTGTTTAAGAAGCAATTCCGGATCAAGACAATGTCATGGAAACTCCTCCCTAAGTTCAACAACTTGTTCCAGAAGAACAAACTATATAACCTCAAGAAACTATGCCATTAAGGAGATCCACTAAAGAGAGGAGAAGTGCAATTCCAGATAATTATGTTGTATTTCTTCAAGAACATGAAGTTGATATTGGTATGGTGGAAGATGATCTAATTAACTTTCATCAAGCCATGGAAATTTCCAACTCTTAAAGGTAGATTGATGCTATGAATGAAGAGATAAAGTTCATGAAGGACAATGATGTTTGGGACCTTGTACCATTGCCTAAAGGTGTGAAATCTATTAGTTGCAAATAGATATTTAAGACCAAAAAGGATTTGAAAGGCAATGTAGAATGTACAAGGCTTGTCTTGTCATAAAAGGCTTTATACAGAAAGAAGACATTGATTATAAAGAGACTTTCTCTCTAGTTTCTTCGAAAGAATCTTTCAGGATAATAATGGCGTTAGTGACATATTTTGATCTTAAGTTACATCATATGGATGTTAAAACAATGTTTCTCAATGGTGACATTGATGAGACGATTTATATGGTGCAGCCAGAGAACTTTGTGTCAGGAGATACAAAGCAAATGGTTTGCAAACTAAAGAAATCCATCTATGAACTCAAGCAGGCATCTCGCCAATGGTATTACAAATTTCACCAAGCTATCATCTCGTTCAATTTTAAGATGAACTTGGCTGATGATTGTATATACCATAAGTTCAGTGGGAGTAAGTACATTTTTTTGGTTTTATACGTCGATGACGTATTGCTTGCCACTAATGATATAGGCTTATTGTACGAAACCAAGAGATTTCTGTCAAAGAAATTTGAAATGAAAGATCTTGGTAACGTCTCTTTTTCTTTAGGGATTCAGATATATCGAGAACGCTCTCGAGGTATTCTTGGATTATCATAAAAGAGCTATATCAAAAAGGTAATTAAAAGATTTGACATGCAAGATTGTAAACTAGGTGATACCCTTATGTCTAGAGGAGTTAAGTTCAGTTTAAGTCAACACTTCAAGAATGACTTTGAAGCTAAGGAAATGCAAAAGATTCCTTATGCTTCAACCGTAGGAAGTCTAATATATGCTTAGGTTTGTACGCATCCGGATATTGCATACATTGTTGGAATGCTAGGGAGATATCTAAGTAACCTGATATTGGATCACTGGAAAGTAGCCAAACGGGTCATGCGATACTTCTAGAGAACAAAAGATTATATGCTCACATACAAAAAACCGGATAAGCTGGAGATCATTGGTTATTTAGATTCCAATTTTGTTGGATGCTAAGATAGTAGGAGATTCACTTCGGGTTATACCCACCTGCTTGCTAGAGGAGCTATTTCATGGAAGACTACTAAGTAGACATGTATAGCTTATTCCACTATGGCAGTGGAGTTTATAGCGTCTTATGAGACATACAACCACAGGATATGGCTGCAAAACTTTGTCATAGGGCTATGCATTGTGGACTCTATTGAAAGACCACTTAAGTTATTTTATGACAATAATTCCACAGTGCTACATTCTAATAACAATAGGAGCTCGACAAAGTCGAAGCACATCGACATCAAGTTCCTAATTATTAAAGAGAGAGTTTAGAGTGGACAGTTGTCTATACAGCACATTGGATCAAACTCCATGATTGCGGATGTGCTTACTAAAGGAGTGCCACCTAAGGTCTTTCATGAGCACACTGCTCATATGGGTGTTGTATCTTTTCAAGATATATAGTTTCAGTGAGAGTCTGTATTGTAGATGCTTTTCAGATTAGACATTTTTCACTGTCATTTTGGATACAAATTTTCGTTAATTTGTTAGAGGTTATTTTCAACTTTAAGATATTTGATTTATTTTAACTATGAAGTTATTTAAGATTGATCTCACTAAAGCATAAAATTGGACTAGTTGGAAATAAGCATGCTAAGATCACGTTTCTTATAATTTTCATACTACACATCCATGCTTGATCTATGGTTTTAGTTATATTAGCATATGTGACCATTGATGGGTCTAGTTATGTTAAATGTAGCGAAACTCGCTTTGATCCTATGTTGGTATGATTGATGGACCGGATTATTTGGGGATGCATGCAGTAATGATATCAAAATTTTGAGTACTCATAAGGTTAATACACAATTTTAAGATGACACGTATAGCCTAAGTAGAAGATTCTAAGGATTTTTAATCAAACATATGAGCTTATGTGTGTATAATTGTGTATAAAGACTATAATATAAAGTTGAGCCTAATTATTTATTTAATTCTTGATGATTTGATACGAAGGAATCCTGTCTTTAAAAGATTAAAACTCAACATTCATTACATGATTTGGGCATTTACCAACAAAAATTAGTATTAGAAGATTATTTGGGCAAATGAGGCTCCGTGAAATAATCTAATTTTTTCATGAAATTATTTGTATTAGTGGACGGACCATGCGCAGTGAAGAATTGTGAAGTTAGGTAACTTTTAAGGGTTTAGCTAAGATCAGATTTTTAGGTAACTTTTACCAGTTTAGCTAACTCTGATCCGATCGTTAACGAAACAAGTATTCTGGATCAGATTTCCAACATTCTGATGAATTGACCGTGGCCTGACTCAGAAAAGAAACCAACGCCAACATTCATTTTGCTCCTCTGCTGATACTTTTATATGGACATTTATTTGGATACCTTTGTTTGCCTGACTCACGCGTGCAGTGCAGTAGACAGACAGTAGTAGTACCCTTTCCTCAATCATCTTTGTACCTTCTAGGCTTCTACGCCATAAGCTTTCTTCTACTGGCGGGGTCGATTCACGTTTCCCATCCCGTGTAATTGTCTGCTTTCGTACTTGGAAAGAAATACAATATAATATTATTTTATCGATCTATATCTAATTTTTATTAGTAGGTGAGCTTCAATTGAAAAAGATGGATACAAAGCTTTTTTCAAACACTCCTTGTCTTTTTACAAACTACAAATGATTTATAAATGTTGCACAAGGTTATTATAGTTGTTTAAACCCAAGACCTCAAAAGGCGATGGTTTAATTTTAAGTTTTTATTTGATTTTCAATTCTTGATTTTGGTATTCAGTTTTTTTTTTCAAATCATGTTTAATAATTGATATCAACATAGTTAAATATTATAAAATTTGGAGAAAAATTAATTTCGTCAATGAATGAATTAGTTGTATTTAATCAATCATATAATATTTAGTGATAAATAAATAAGACACAAGTAACAATATGAACTTTATTTATGAACCAATGTTTATTTGATAATTTATTAATAATAATAATAATGATAAAAATAAAAACGAAAAATTAAAAGAATTTTTGTAATATGCATAAGTTATAAAAATTGAAAGAAACAAAACTTACAAATAAAAATTGCATTACTTATTAGAGATTTAAGTTAATAGTGAAGGAATTAAAAACATTTAATATTTATTAAGAATTAGTTTTATTGAAACATGTATTAATGTTTATAGGAGAAAAGGTGTGTAAAATGATCTATAAATTTGGTACTCAATATAAACTTTGAAGTCAAGTCAAGGGGCAAAAGAAGAAGAAGCAAAAGCAGTATAAGTTAGCATCACTGTCTCCTGCTGCCCTAGTCTTGGTTGCCTAATCCTTAATATAGATAAGCTTGTGCTCCCCTGTCAAACTTTAATACCACAATTGGGCACCGAGACCCATACGTAACCCTATGTCCCACATGTCACATTTTCAACACTAAAGACTCTTGGATCCTGGTCCCTTCTTGTCTAACCTTTGTCCACCTTTGTTTTTTTTTTATGCAAGTGAAAGTAAGAAATACAAACAACCCAGAAAACATGGGGCTACTAACGTTCAAAGAGAACGCCAAATGTATCAGCTAACAAAATAATGCCAACCTCAGGAGGAGGAGCTTCCAAAAACTAAAAGGAGGTAAAGGAACGACTACCCATTTTTGCAAGTCTATCAGCGACTTGATTTCCTTCGCGCAGGCAATGAATAATTTTAACATGTCAATCCCAGTGTAACATTGCTGAAAGATCACCCAACAAGTTAGCATGAGGATGAACTAGAAAATGAACATCTCGAACCAAACGGATCGCTTCTTGAGAATCTGAACAAAGGACAACACACCTATGCCCCCTATCCCAAGCCTAGATGAGACCAAAGAAGATTGCAGGCAACTCTGCAACCATATTAGTAGCAGTGCCAATACTGCCATAGAAACCCCCTAACCAAGTACCATTAGAATCCTGAAGAACACCGCCAAATCCAGCCTCACCCAGATTACCCCATGAGCTTCCAACAACGTTAACACAGATTTCATCAGCCACAGGAAAGTTCCAGTCAACCCAACGACTGACATGATCATCACTATTACCCATATTGCCCAATAATGTATTCTAATCAACAATCGCACAATGTAATTGAGACATGAACGGGCAAGCAACATCTTGATCTCTAAAGGTATTATGGTTTCGCATGAGCCAAATAAACTATACACCAGTGAGGAAAACAATATCAAGCCAACGACCAGCCCCTAAATTAGAGGAATCCCAACTCCATTTTTTGAACCAAGAAACACACGAGCCAGAATAGAAATGAGGGGGCAAGATGCCATTAAAAAATATGAAACCATACCTGGCTTGCCTTCAAATAGTCATGAAACAGATGCTCTATTGATTCGACACCTGAATTACACAGACAACACATACCGGAAGTGTCTAAGTGGCGATGGTGATGGAACTCTTGGGTGTGGACTCTCTTATGAACAATGAGCCAAGCTAGGAACCGAACCTTCTCAGGACAACGAAGCTTCTAGATCCACATCTAATCCGATCTGGGAACAACTGTAGGACTCCCAGCAGCACAACGTGTAAGCCAATCAACAACAGACTTAAACGTATAAACCTCATTTGGAGAATTGCCCCAAAAGATCTTGTCCACTCCTATGGAGAAACGTGGTTGAAAAACCTTGGGAAAGAGAGCTTTAACTTCGATCGGGATTTCTGAAGTCACCTTGCCCCAATCCCACCGTCCATCCTCTTGCAGCACATCACTAACCATCAAATCGACATCCTCATCCACTAGTGAAAGAACAAAATCTTACAATGGCCCAAAGCCTAAGAAATTGTCCCGCTAAAAAGAGATCGAGCTACCATTACCAATGCGATACTAGAACCCCTTGAAAAGGTCATGAGCTGCTTTAACAAGAGATTGCCATCACTTCGAACCACCATTAGAATCACTCATACTGAGAATGTCACCTCCTCGAAAATATTTCTTTTCAAGCATCTGGATCCAGGGCTTTTCAAAGTTATTAAGCAATGCCCAAATGGCCTTTCCAAACAAGGCCGTGTTAAAAGTGCGGCAGTCTCACATGCCCAAACCACCCAATCTCTTTGTCTATGTAACTACAGGCCAAGCGACAAGATGAATACTATGAGAATTGCCATTTGAACTCCAAATAAAGGATCTGGTTGCTTTATCCAATTTCTCACACACCGAAGTTGGAAACCAAGTAGTTTGCATAAGATAGCTGGGGATAGCATTAATAGAAGCCTTGGCCAAAGTTGTACGACCTGTAAAATTTAACAATTTATTTTTCCAACCTGCCAACTTTTGCTCCACTCGAGACACAAGCTCATTAAAAGAGGTTTTATTAAGAGTCCCATCTCCAAGGGGAAACCCCAAATATTTGCCTATAGTAGAAGAATAGTTGAAGGCCAAAATCTACCTAAGCTAATCTCGAGTATTCTAGGAACTCTAGGAGAAGAGAAAAATTTTGACTTGGCCAAACAGAGTTGCATCCCCGAAGCCTCACAATAGTCATGAAGGATCGATGAAAGAAATTGCGCTTGGAAGATTGTTGCCTTTGAGTAAAGCAGAACATCATCAGCAAAAAATAAGTGAGAAATCCGAGGCTCGCCTCTACTAACCGAAATTAGTTTCAAACTATCATCATTAACCTTTTGAGAAATTAAAGCGGCCAACTTCTCCATACACAACACAAATAGGTAAGGTGAGATCGGGTCACCTTGTCGAAGACCATGACCAGGTTTAAAGCTTTGAAGACATTCCCCATTCCATACTACAGCCATAGTTGTCTGTCGAATACAATTCAAGATCAAAGAACATATACAGGGTGGGAACAGAAAATCTCTTAAAGTAGCCTCCAAGAAAGTCCAATTGACCCGATCGTAGGCTTTCTCAAGGTCTAGTTTAATCAGCATTGACCCAGTGCGGCCTTTGGCTTTTCGCAAATAATGCATAATTTCTCTGGCCATGATAATATTATCTGTTGTGCTCCGGCCCGGGATAAAACTGGTTTGGCAGGGGTGAATTAACTCATTCATGAATGGTCTCATTCAATTAACTAACACATTAGTAATGAACTTATAGAGAACATTGCAAAGACTAATTGGGCGAAGTTTGGTAATTCTATCTAGAGCCACCTCTTTAGGGAGCAACATAATAAGAGTTTCGGTAAGCTTATCATCGATATCACAACTCGCAAAGGCCTATTGCACCATAGTCATAATCGAGCTCCCAATAAAGTCCCAATATTTTTTGAAAAAAATGGGTTGAAACCCATCCGGATCGGGAGACGTATAACTACCCATAAAGAATAAAGCATTTTTAACTTCAGCTGCTGTTACTTGCGCCAAAAGGGACCGAGTGGCTTCCTCCCCTAACTTATTGTGGAAAGCTGACGCTGTACTAATACTGGTCCCCTCACTACTAACAAACTACTCACAAAAATAATTGTAAACATCCTTCTTATTGCATTCCCATCATCACACCACTCCTTCGAGTTCATAAGTTTCAGTTTTTCAATTTTATTTCTTCTAAATAAGAGGTGGTGCTCACGGTTCTTTTGGAACCACAAAGCCTCTTCTTGAGCTAAGACTTGATTTTATTCTGTAATCAGTTGCTGCTCAAGGGAAGTCAATTGGCTAGACAAGTAAAATTGAAGTTGAGTTTGGATCCCCCTAATTCGGGCCAGAAGAGATCTCTTTTGTTGGAAAATGTTACCAAACACATGCTTGTTGAAATGGATAGCTGCCTGCTCAATCTTCTTAAGGGTTATCTCTGGGTGATCCGATTGATCCCAATTCCCATAAACAACACTAACAAAAAGGTTGTCTGACAGCCATGCTGCTTCAAAGCGAAAAGGTTTATTGTGGGGAACGAAATTGTTACCTCCAGTTTTCAGGAGGAGAGGGCAATGATCCGAATGAACTAGGCAAATGATGAATCATAGCATCTAGAAATGATAATCTCTAATCAACATTGCTAGTCGCTCGGTCCAGCCTCTCGTACATAGGAGACGTCGTGTTGCAAACCCAAGTTAATCTCGAACCCATATACCTAAGGTCAGTAAGGTCACAGTTATGTAAATGGTTCTAAAACTTAGCCACTTGTGATGGAAAAAAGCACCCCCCTTTCTCTGCGTGACAAGCCATGTCATTCATATCCCCAATAGCCACCCATGGATCCTTGTGCGGCTAAATATCCGATTTTAAATGGTCCCAAAGCATATCTCTAGTCGTGGGAATAGGAGTAGCATAAATGGCAGAGAACAAGAAGGTAACATCATCTGTTCCACTAATCTGCCCGGTGATACATTGCCTCATAGAGAAAAGTTCAGAGAAAGTACACACATTGGTCTTCCAAAGCACCCATATACTGAAGTGAATCACACGTTAGTAAATGACAATCAAATACACAAGAAGGGGGGTTGAATTGTGTAATCTTTTTATTTAAACCCTTCTTATGAACAATACTTGTTCAATTCAGATTTACTAAAAAACTTTTCGTTCGTATATAATTCTCTAATATCTTGCGTAAGTAATAACACTAAATCACAGTAAGATATGAGAAAAAGTTGAGAGAGTTTGACACAGAAATTTTATACTGGTTCACCCCAAACCGTGGGCTACGTCCAGTCCTCAGAAATTCTTCTGAGATTTCACTAACTTCAA
>JANZLC010000004.1:9629441-9639655 GCA_026413385.1 Erythroxylum gracilipes
TTATTTTAATTAGTTATATTTTAATAAATAATAATATTTTAATTAATTAATTAATTACAATATTTTAATTAATGAATAAATTATATTTTAACTAATTATAGTAATTAATTAATTATATTATTTTAATTAATTATATTTTAATTAATTATATTTTAACTAATTATAGTAATTAATCAAATAGGAGAGTAATGACTCCCATTCTTCTCCTATTTGAGGGGAATGAAGCATTACTTTAAACCTAGGAATGAAAATATTATCTATTCAATGATAGCATCATACCAAACAATACTTTTCATTCCATACCTATACCTATTTTTTCAAACCCCCCAAAACAAGCACTCCCTTAATTCTCTTCATTTGGTAAGTAAGAGTTTTTTGTGAGTAATTTTTGGAGTGTATTGAGATAAGGGTTTGAGAGAGAGTGTAAACACTAAAGTTTTGAGTATTAAGTGTAAGCACTTGTAAGTGTTTGTTTTTTTCCCCAATAAAAAGAGTGTGCAGTAGTCTCGGAGACGTAGGCACAATTTAACCAAACTCTGTTATCAAATTTTGTGTTGTATGTTTGTTCCACCGGAATTCTAGTTGTGTGAAAATAGTCTAATTTTCCTACAATTCACTCTCTCTTAGTTCTCCTCTCTGGCAACTCTCTCTCCGGCTAATCTCCATCATTGACTCTTCCTCAGGTTCTGCTTCTCCATTGCTACTGCTGTTCCACCTCCATACTGTCATTACTACTTGTCACAGGTAAAGCAAACAAGGTTGAACATTTGTGACAAGCAGAAGAGGAAGAAGAGCATTTGGGACATGTAGTTGACATTTGTGATAGGTAGTTGAAGCAAAAGTGGCTAGATCGACAGAAATAGATAATTTGAGGTATGCAGAAGAATAAGAACCGAAGAAGAGCATTGAAGTTAAGCATAAGCTACAAAACAAGCAATTATGGATTTTAAGTGATTAATGTGTGCAGAGGTTTGAGCAACTAGTCATTTTTATATCCTATAATTTTTTTAAAGTTTTATTTTTTAAATATGATGTATGACATGTGAAGAGATTTGATATATATGTATTTTTTCATTTTAAATATATTTTATAAAATTGAAAATATATTGTATATTGTAAAATTTAAATTATCGAATAAAATTTAATATATTGTTAATTAATTAGTTTATAAAATATAATTAAGATGATTGTCATTTATCTTTTTAATTTATAATTATAATTATGATAATATTATTTTATTGTCAAAATAATGATTGTTATAATAAAATTTTTAATGGTGCCTATATTACTTTTAATTCAATTATTATTATTTTGTTAACGAACATATTTTAATTTATTTGATTTAAATTCTTATATTTAGTATCATTTGATTATATTAATAATATAAATTTCCTTTAAAAATTTTCTTTATGTAATAATTGTAGTTATTTATATCTAGAATATGTGAAATAATATTAAGAAAAATAAATAAATTTTTATTATTTTAAATTTCTATTATTGTGATTTTTTGAGATCAAGTTGGTGTAAAATTATAAATTATACAGTACAATATATTGAAGAACTATTTTGCAATTTTAAAAAATTCAAGAACTATTTTTATAAATTTAAAAATTACCTGAAACTGTACCTGTATTAACCAGTACCGGTATAGTACTGTATCAGAACCAAATCTGGTATCAATTTTGGTACAATATTCATAACATTGATTAGGGTCTCTTTTATGTATTAATTAATGAGTCATTGTTATTAAATAAAAATATTTAGTTTATTATTATTTACAATTATAAAAATTATTAAAAATCACCAAACATTAATTATCAATTTTTTTTTTCTCTTTCTAACACAATATCGTGTTGACACTACAACAAAGTAGAATTTTGGCTAAAAAAATGTGGCTAATTGTTCAAAAACATCTTATATAGTTATTTATGATGTTCCTATTTTGTCGCACAAAGCGTCACCAATTTCTCATAGCTGAGAACTATATGTAACGTTTTTAAAAGTAACAGACAGAAACTATGAGCTACGAAATTTTTTCGTAGCTAGAACGTAACGTTAAATAAAAACATAGCTAAAAATTGAATATTAGCGAAGAAAAATTTGGCTCTAAATGATTGAAAACAAAAATAAAACGTAGCCAACAATTTTTATTTTTTGTTTACGTTTTTTCATAATATAATTTACTATCAACTAATTATATAATATTTAATTATTTAATATATTAATTTTTAATAAGAATTAATAATTTAATTTAGTATTATATATTTGATTAATTATTAATAAAAATATGAATTATTCAATTTTACTTAATAATTTTATTTAATTTTTGTAATAAATTAAAATTATTAATAAATATAATTAAATCTAAAATATCTTCAAAATATATAAATTTCAAATAAAATTTGATTTAATAATTAGAATATACTTAAAATTAATATTAACTTATAAATTAAAATTAATTTTAAATTTTTTTGTTTTTATAAAATAAAATACTTTTATTAATAATTTGTTAATAAATATTATATAAGAGATTAAAATAAATTTATTTAATTAAAAATAATTTATTTTAAAGTTTGATCTAAAATCTAAATTAACAACCAAACATGCTTTTGTTTTTATTTGAAAGAGAAACAATAACAGAAAATAGAAAATAGAAAATTAAAATTCTGACTAAAAAATAGAAGTAGAACCAAATGGTTCCTACGTTTTTTTTAACGTAACTAAATATTATTAGCTACAATTTCAGTAACATACCTAAATGTTTTTAGCTTCTTTTTTTTATAAGATAGCCAAAATTATTTGCTACTTTTTTAATAATGTTGTGATATGCTTTTTGTTACATTTTAAATCCATAATATTGAACAATATTTTCTGTATATAATGTATCAATATATTTTTTATTGTGAATTTATTATAAAATTAAATCTTAGAAAATATTATTAATTCAATATATAAAGTAAAATTATATAAATATTATTAAATTATACCAACAAAAAGAATATGACATTAAAAGATGATCATTTGTTCTTATACAAGATATTAATGAAAACTTGAATAATTTTTATAAACAAAACAATAAATGAAGAAATAAATTTACAAATTATAATATGCCATGTTCAGATTACAAAAATATTAGAACATAACCCGATCGACTACCAAGTGTTGTCCAGGTTGATGAACCTGTAATCATCCAAAAAGCTTAGTTAAAATTAACTAGAAATATTGTGAGTAATGATATAATAAGTATTTGGTTCTTAATAAAGCAAACACCACATAACTTTACCATTCTCAAAATAATCACTCATTAGTTGCATCTTCATCCATTCTAGCAAACACCACATAACTTTACCATTCACAAAATAATCACTCATTAGTCATTAGTTGCATCTTCATCCATTTTATAATATGAGAAAAAAGTACTAAATTTACATACAAGAAGTGAAAGAAGTATAGGCGATAGGATTAATATCCTTCACTTTCCTCTTTATTTCAATCATAATTCGTGCCAAGTAATCTTTTGAATAACATATCATGTATTGCCAAGTTTTGCTCGAGCTTCTTGTCCCCTGATTACTTCAGTTTGTAATGCAACCTTAAGCTTGATGTTCTCTTTTTGAAGGTGTTCAATGATTGTTTTATATGTTGAGGTGGAAACATTTGAATTAGGGCCATAGCCAAGACCTTTCGGATAGCCATAATGTGTATTAAGTACCGCATCACAAATGTCTTCTGCATTGAGCTCATTCCCCTCAAATATAGAATTCTTTAATAACTCTTGCATCTTATTCTAAAATTAAAAAAAATCAATATTCAGTCCAAATATTACTATTACTACCACATTACTAAATGAACAAAAATATTAAAGAAACTTTTATACTTATATAGTTGTTTTCTGCTTCTTCTAACACCCATCCTTTATCTTCCTTATAGTGAGTGACTTTATATAATATGATCTTATCACAAGCTTATCCATGTAGTTCGTTCTCACTCTGCTATGAAACAAAAATACGAGGAACAATAAATAATGTAGTGTTTATTGATTTAAGTATAACTTGCAAATAAAGATCTTACATATTCATTTTGGATAACTACAAATGACTTTGACCCTTGATTATGAGGTATTTTCATTTTTGATCTATTGACCTTTGCCTTCTCACAATTTTCCTAAATCAAGAAAAAAACATAACGTAGTCATTAAATCATCGAACAAGATTAAAGCAAGCAAACTTGAAGGTAAAAAAAAACAAACTTGAACTTTTAGGTCAACTCAATAATTACATAAACTATTCCAATTTTCTTTAGACATTCCTTCGAGAACATGTCTTCGTGCCTCTACATTAGAAGGAGTAGATTTATAATACTTATGAAACTTAAAACAACAACCCTTGATTCTTTGTTTCAATAATGAAGTAACACAGTTTGAAATATTTGAGTTCTCAATATCCATGATATTCAATTTCAAGTATGAACAATAAGTACAAGTGTAATTAATTTTAAAATCATTGAAATAATATTGCATATAGTTAAAGATTTTAAAAAATTACCAAAACTTTATCCAAAGAATTTTTAAGCAAGTTGTCTTCCTTCAAGTCTTTAACATGTTTTAGATAAGGTAATTCCGTTCTTGCAATAATCTCCAACTCACTTAGTAATTTTGCAGATTGGACCTTGTCTACAAGACGACCTTGTCAAGTATCAATTTATATTGATAACTTGCAATTTATTGCAACATTCATTCATTGCAATTCAAAACCTCTAGTTTTACCTCTTCCGTTTTTTTTTTCTAATACTAGCACTAGAAGTTGACAACAAATGAAAAATGATGAGAAAATATTAGAATATATAAATATATATTTGAGCATAAGTCTAGCTGAAGACACTAAATATTAACAAACTTGGTTGCTTCATGTTATTTGAGGTAGAATGAAGTTGTGTATGACTTGAAGGCAGAAGATTATTGTTGCTTTATTGTGGCAATGTACTAGAACAAGCTTTATTTCCTATGGCTAAAAAAGAATATGATAAGAAAAAAGATATATATTTGAATATATATATTTACTTGAAGGTATAGAAATTTTAAACTTGCATGACTAATTTCATTATTGTTTGAGGTAGAATGTTTTTGTTGGCTAATAATTGAATTTATGGAACTAACTGATTGATCTTGTTGAAGTTGTACATCCCTCTATTTTATAATTTTAATAGCTGCCACCTTCTTCCCTTCATTTCTACTAGGTGCCATTATGTTGGATATCTATAAGATAGACTACATAAATGTTACTATTATGATAATACAATAAAAGAGCACTTTTATGATACATTCAATTATCATAATCAAGGTACATTTGACCATCAACATTAATCACATTAATAACATAAATGTTACCCACATTACGTTTGTGAAAATAGAAAGAGAACTTTTATAATACATTTAATCATCAACATTAATCACATTAACAACATAAATTTTACCAACATTATAATAAGAAAATAGAAAGAACACTTTCATGATAACTTCAATCATTATAATCAAGATCTTCAAAATTATCATCATTAATTGTATTATGACTTGACTCTTTATCGCTATTATATTTGACCAAAGTATTATAATTGTCATATAATTCATCCTCAATATAGTCTTCATCTCTTTCTATGACAAAATTGCCTTGTACTACAGTTGCATCTAGTATATTGGGATCAACATCTCTCTTATAAATGATGATATATCCTCATCTTGTATTACAAGAGTTATATTATTCAACTGCGATTCAATCTCTTAATACACTTCATCACCATCTTCACCTATTGGACCATTTTCTCTTTCATAACAATTAAAAAGATTTCAGTGTTGAAACTTTTGCAAAACTTTCTAATTGTTACCCAATATAATGTCATTGAGGTAGAATATTTGTTTCACTTGACTTGCAAGCATTAATGGTTCATTTTCATACCATGTGTTAATAACATTAATGCTAGTAATATTGCCATTCACTTTTATGTTAATCCCTTTATCACCAATATTAAAGTATTTGCATTTAAATAGAACAACTTTTTTTTATTGTTAATGTAATGTAACTCAATTATTTCAGAAATAACACCATAGAAGTTAATAAAATCATACTTATGTTGTCTCTCAATAACAACCCCATAATTTTAGCTTGTAAGGTGACTATCACGCTCTTTTATATGAAATTTGACTCCATTAATAATGCAACCTGTATATTTTTCCCACACATATGAGGCCAGCATGCTAAAGCATATAATTTTGTCGTCACTTCTAGCAATTTTTAGTTATGTATCTGTATCATTTGTAGAAAAAAAGATAATTAAAAGTTATTATTGTAATCTCACCTAAATTTTTCATTTATTCACACTATTACATGAATAACGTACTCGTGTCCTAAACTATGATGGGAAGCTTATCTTATACCTTTCTTTAACATTAACCTCACCTTTGCTTCTAATCTCACCTTTGTGCTCTCTATTTAAAAAAGTAAATTGATGTAAGAAAAATATAGGTTGAATGCAAAATTTTATATGAAATAATGAATAAGAAGTAATATACATACTCTATAAATAAATCTACTTCCTCACAATTGTTTAAAATATACCAATGACCAATTTCAAGTTCGTCTTTGGTTAACTCTGCATATTTTCCTGTTCTAAGTGACCTTACTTTTAAGGAGAAAATTGACAAGTCACCACTTTGATCAAAATCAAAGTTATGTTCTTTTATATCAAATTCTGTCTCCACATTGTTTAAGTACATAGGACAAAGTTTCAAGCATTCATTCGATACATAAGCCTTTGCAATAAAACCTTCAGCTCTATTGTGCACGTAGCGGTTAAGAGAGCCTAAAAACCAAAAAAATAGCATTTGTCATTAAATAATACTTGAAGACAAAAATATAGAAGTGAATATAAATTACCTTTCAATCAGGAACATTTATCGAAATTGAACTAGTCTACAAAGTTTTGCTTAGTATGGCAAGTGAATTGCCAAATGCACCATAACATCTAAGAACAATGGTGGGAAAACTAGTTGAAGCTTACATAGAATCAAAGTTATGTTTTTTTTCCATTTTTTAAGGTTCTTTTAGTTTCTGTGTCTTAGAACATAATTGCTTAAAAAAAATCACCCAATTGTTCCAAGTTATGGATATATACTTGGACAAGCACCCACGTATTCTTACAAGATGTAATTATTACAAAAGTACATAATAATTATGGCTTTTCAAGCCAGAAACTTTCCCCTTATTAGCATTGACACAACAAGCTATATTAGATGTATACACATCAGGAAACCTAACTGATTTGAAAATTTGACAAAAAGTTTGTTTCTCCCTTTTTGACATATTGTAATATGTAAGTGGAATCATATATAACTCATCATCTCTTCTTTTTAAATGCAAATCTTTCTTATATTCATGTCTTCTAAGTCTAATCTAGCCTTAATTGTGTCTTTCTAATTGCCATCAATTCCCATCAAAGTACCTAAAATATTCTCATAAATGTTTTTTTTTAATATGCATGACATCAAGATTATGCCTTAATAACAAATCCTTCCGATATGGAAAATTGAAAATTATGTTTTTTATTCCAATTAAGATAAAGAAAATTTCACTTTTACTTTCCATTATTTGGGTGTTTGCTAGGTGTAAACACTTGCAAAAGTGATAATTGATCAAGCACATCATCACCTGACAAGTACAAAAGAGCTTCAATATGTTCTACTTTTCTTTTAAACAATATGCTTCTTTGTCATCTATGCTCATGTTCCAAATAACGACAATGTCCCATATAATAACTGCTTACCATATACCCTTTAGCACTCCATCCAGACAAACTGCCATAAAATGGAAAATCATTTATAGTTTACAAAATAGCTGCATGCATTCTAAATTTGTCACCTTCAACAACGCCATAAGTTTCTTATCCTACCTCCCAGAGATGTTTTAAATCATTAATTAGTGGTTGTATGTAAACATCAATATCCTTACCAGGAGTAGTGTCCCATAGAATAAGTAAAGACAATAAGAAAAAAGGCTCCTTTATGCACTTCTATGGGGGTAAATTGTATGACACAAGAATTACCAACCATATGATGTAAAAAGTACTCATATTAATAAATGGATTAAATCCATCATAGGATAACCCAAGTTGAACACTACAACAATCCTCTGCAAACCATGGAAAATTCTTATAAAAGTTGTCCATGCCTTTGAGTCTATTGGATGACGCATAACATTATCATTAATTTGTTTATTTTTATGCCACTTCATATCTATGACTATTTTTATTGACATAAAAAGCCTTTGTAGTTGTGGTTTAATAGGGAAGTATCTCAAGATTTTTTATAGGTTATCTTTTTTCCTTTTTCATCATCCACTTTCTACCTTGAAGTACCACAAATAGGAAATTCTTGAAGATCTTTAATGTCCTTCCAAAAATAGCACAATCATATTTACAAGCATATATTGATATATACCATAATCTAAGGTCCCTTAATAATTTTTTTAATTTATAGGAAGATTTGGGCAATTTGTGACCAACTGGTAATGCATAATTGAGCAACCCAATCAACATGTCAAAATATTTGTTACTCTACCTATAATATACCTTTAAGTGCAACAACTTGACAACAAAAGTTAGCTATGAGAAATTAGAGCACCTAAAATACAATTCCTCTTGAGCTACTTTTAATAACTTCTCAAACTTATCTTCAGTAATTCTACCAATTGTATTAGGCAAAATATTATCATTCATAGTCTCCATATAAATCCCTAAACCTTCTTAACATTTCTCCAATCCCATCATCTATGTCATCATTAATATCACTATCATCTACATCATTAATTATCACCATCATCACCTGTATCAACACTTCTAGCATTACTTGCTTCAGAACGTTCTCCATGATAAATCCATCGAGTATAAAATTTATCTATGCCTTGGATTAGCAAGTGATTGTATACCATATCTTGACTTTGATTATTGAAATTTAAGTGAGCTATGCATGGACAACGAATTTCACATGCTAAACCCATTTGATCTTTTACGAATTTCATGGAAGTCTTCACTCCTTCAAAGTATTGGCTGGACCATTTCTGATGAGTCATCCAACTTTTGTGCATATAGCTATACAATTATAAGTAAGTTACTAATTGCATAAATGCAATTTAAGTTGTGAATAACATAATTGTAAACCAAAATTGACATACTAAGTTTGAATTCTACCAAAGAATGCAATTGCTTAGCAGACAATGACAAACCCTGTAATAAGATATATAAAAACATAAGGGTTATAGTTAAGAAACATGAGCTAACTTAGAATAGAAAGCATGAACCCATCTCTAATGCCCACAAGTTTATTCATTTTTATAGAGTAAGAACATGAAAGCCACCTCCAGTATCATTATATACAAATCTAAAGCAAGTTGTATATGTAATATGTTATGCTACATTACTTAAATTTTATACTGAAGAAGTTTTAAACCTATTTCTAACATAAAGCAAGTTTCTTATTATGTAAAATATCAAAGTTGCTCTAGCAACATCCAAATTGTAACATCCCGTTACTGGTAGCAAGGGTATTATGGTAATATTGGATGAGACTGATAGATTTCACTGCATTCACTGACTGAGCATGCTACTGGCCTCTGATTATAGAGGAACAGGTTTCTTGCATATGCATTTATTCATAGGTACATGCATTCATGATTTTCCGGCATTTTCATTGTAGATATGAATTGATTGGATTGTGTACTGACTGAACTGATTGGATTATGATTGAGGGAGAAATTAGAGTAAGTGTACTCGAATGACTGGTTTAGAATTGTTTAAGAGTGATTGGCAATTGATGATAGCCTATAGGAAATTTTCTGGGAATTTGGGAGAGAATACTCGGACCGGAAATTTTGAGAGTGACAGACTGATTGACTGTATAGTACTGAAAGAACTGTCCAATGGCAATGGAAAATTAGAGCTATGCTGGTAGGAAATTAAATTGTTGAGCCATTGAAATTTAGAGACTGAAATTTGGACCGACTGGAAGAATTTGATCTATAAATAGGTAAGTTGAATTTGAGATTTTAAAACAAAAATCTTCCTTCTTCCTCCCTCCACCGTCGACCACTGCTTCCTCCTTCCTCTTCCATTGGTAAGTTTCTTTGATTTCTTCCTTATGGCTTTTCTTCCTTGTGCTAGGCTAAGTG
>JANZLC010000004.1:9656880-9671640 GCA_026413385.1 Erythroxylum gracilipes
TTACCTTAGCATTTTAATTTCATTAACCCTTGCAATAAAATCCTACTAACCTTGACATAGTAATTAACTCCAAAATTTATCCATCATAACTCCATAATTCATTTTAAATAATGCTTAATAATAATAAGAAATTCAGGAGCCAACATTTCCTCCCTTCTTAAAAGAATTTCGTCCTCAAAATTCTTACCTGAGTCATTGAAAAGGTGTGGATACTTTTCCCTCATAGCCTCCAAAGGCTCCCATGTGGCCTCTTCTATAGAATGATTTCTCCATAGAACTGTAACCAGTTAAACTATCTTGTTCCTGAGGACTTTCTCTTTAGTGTCCAAAATTTTCACCAGAATCTCCTCATAACTCAAATCATCTCTCAACTGAACCTCTGTGGTTTGAACGATGTAGGAGGGATCTAATCTATACTTCCTCAACATGGACAAATGAAAAACGTCATGTATCTGTGACAATTCTGGGGGCAATACCAACCTATAGGCTAGTGGTCCAATCCTCTCAAGAATTTCATAGGGACCCATATATCTCGGACTCAATTTGCCCTTCTTGCAAAACCTCATGACTCCTTTCCAAGGAGACATTTTAAAAAAGACCTTCTTACCGACTTCATCCGCCATTTCCTTTTAGTGTGCATGAGTATAGGTTTTCATTCTATCCTGGGCCGCTTTAAGCCTTTGCTTAACCAGATTGACCTTGTCCACTGTCATCTGGAGTAACTCCGGTCATATTAGTTTTCTTTCTCCTTCTTCATCCCAACATATTGGACTTCTACATTTCCTTCCATATAGTGCTTCATATGGAGCTATCTGAATGCTCAAATGGTATGAATTATTGTAAGCAAATTTGACCAATGGAAAATGCTCATCCCAAGCTCCTTTGAAATCCATCACACATGCCCTGAGCATTCCCTCAAGTGTCCGAATGGTCCTTTCAGATTGGCCATCCGTTTGGGGATGAAAAGTTGTGCTAAAATTTAACTTAGTTCCTAAAGCTTCTTGTAAGCTTCTCCAGAATCTCGAGGTGAATCGAGGATCTCTATCAGAAATTATAGAGTTTGGAATCCCATGTAATCTTACTATCTCATCAATATACTTCTTTACTAGCACATGCAGAGAATCAGTCTGTTTAATTGCTAGAAAATGGGCTGACTTTGTCAATCAATCAATAATGACCCATATAGCATCATGCTTCCTACTGGTCTTGGGCAAACCCCATCAGAAAATTCATGGTTACCCTTGGCCTCTTCCATTTAGGAATGGACAATGGCCTTAACTTGCCTAAAGGTGCCTGGTGTTCAGCCTTGACTTATTGACACACTAGACACTTACTTGCATATTCTGCTGCATCTCTTTTCATGCCTTTCTACCAGAAATGCTCTTTCAGATCTCTGTACATCCTGGTGCTACCTGGGTGCATGGCATAAGGAGCATTGTGTGCCTCATCCAATATCTCATCCTTCACCTCCTCGACATTCGGGATGCAAAGTCTATTTCCTACAGTTATGAGTCCATCGTCCCTCACTACCACTTCAGACTTCTTGCCGTTCTGAATTTCTTCTCGGAGTGTTGGGCCTGATTTTTTTTACTTTATTTATTCTTTATTTTTTCTTTAATTGTTCTAATATTTTTAGAGTTAAGTCTTTATTATTTTAGTAAGTATGAATGGGAATTAGAAATTAGAATTTGAATGAAGGGTTAGGATTAAATTAGATTAAGTAGTAGTGGGCTTGTTAAATGGATGAGTAGAGACATATAAGACAAAACAAGGGCAAAATGGGAAAGTCCTTGTAAGTGAAGGGTAAAATTGGAAAGAATAGGCTTGGGTGCTTTAAATTAAAAGAAGGAGAAGGGGAGTTGTCGTAGAACATAAAGAAGAAGAAGAAGACAAAAACGTGAAATAGAGAAGAAAGAAGGGAAGAATCGTGAAAGCTTGGAGGGAAAAAGAAAGAAGAAGAAAAAGAAGAAGAAGATTTTAACTTATGGAGGTAAGTTTTCACTTTTTGCTTATACTAGATTCAAGAAGGGGATTAAATGGAAGTTAGGGTTTGTGTTGGGAAAGAAGGAAGGAAGAAGAGAAAGGTGAAATCAAATGGATTTTGGGATATCTAAGTTAGGGTTTTGGTTTCTAGCCTAGATGGGCTATGGGTAGGTTAGGTTTAAATTTAATTTTTGCTTTGCTTTGATTCTTGATTTTATGAACTTTCCTTTGAATGTATAGATTAAATAGAAATTGGTTTAATTGAAGGGAACCAAGGAAACCTCACTCAAGAGAGAGAGGAAGGGCAAGCTTGAACTTGGATTTCGACATTTAGGTGGGTAATACTTTTATAGTTGTTGTGTGATGGGCAAACTCCCTATTTATGTATGTGAATGTTTTAAATTCCGTAAATGTCGAATTGTGGTGAATATTTGAAAATGTTTGTTGAAATGTGACATGTTTTCTTGAAATGAATGAAAAGTATGAGAAATTCGAAAAATGAAAGAAGCATGAAAATGCAAATTTGTGATTGTCTATATTGAGCATAGATTTGTTTGTGATTGGGCAAGAGAGAAACCCGTTTGGTTAGTCACGTGCACGTTGACCCATAGCCTTTTCCCAGCTGCTCGATTGAGGCCACGAGATCCTGAGAAATCGGACTCGTTTTGTTCACGGTGTAAACCGTTTTGTCCCACGGAAACTCTCTAGCCATTGATTGTGCATTTTCATTATGACTTGTTGAGTATGATGCATAATAAAGTGTTATGGTTGATAGAAAAATTCGTGATATGCTTTATGTGGAAAATTTGCGAATGATTTGGATTTCTTAATATATGTGTATTATGCATGTTGTATGGCTCATTACCGATGGCTATAAACGTATTAGCCACTGAGCCGAGTTGCTCACCCCACTTTCCCTCCTCAGGTGCAAATCAAGACAAGTGTTAAACCTTGCGCGGCATCGGAAAAACTCCAAGACTTTAGATACTTTTGTATTAAGTTAGTAACTGGCCTTTTTGGATAGCTTTACAAGCATATCAAACATTGAGCATCTCATGTATTTTGTACTTTGTGCTTAGATTATGATGGATATGTTGATATGTAACTAAAGCTATGCATGAACATTCATTTTGATTGGAAATGGGGAGGAGAAGTCAAGCATTCTCCTTTTGTGTATGATTATGTCGTTTTAATGATAATGCATGAAATTGTGTGTGAATTGTGTATGACTTTGCAAAAAGGAAAGTGTATGCATATTTCTTCATTTTTGAGTTGCTACTGGTTTTTGCTTAGGAATGGCATGTTGGAGTTTTGAATTGTGTATGAGATGAATTGGTTGATGTGGAGCTTAATAGTAGTGAAGATTATGTAGTAGTGGGTGGACATGTGAAGTTGATGTGTTGATAAGTCATCCCAAGTATAGGAATGGTGTCCAGAAACTTTAATGAAAAAATTATACTGATTTAGATAGAATTAGTCAAGGTGTTCTTAATGAAAGTTGTAGCTTATTGTTCCAGCTTTCTAACGCCATAAAGCATAAAATTTTTCGATATCGGGGCTAGAAGTTATGATCGATCAAAGTCTTGATATTGTTTAGGATCTATTTCCAGGACAGAAACTTTGAGTAATATTTTGACCCTTATAAAGTTCAAAATTGTTCTTAGGGTCTTCACAAGAGTTGTATATTTTCTTCTTATCTTTTCGTTGATATAAAGCATGAAATTTTTGAACAAGGGAGTAGAAAGTTATGGTGTTTAGAAGTTCTGAGGTTGTTTAGGGTGAAATTGACGAAAAGTCACTTTGGTGTGAATTTTTGACCCTGATATAGATCGAAATTGTTTTTGATTCCTTCTAGAAAGTTGTAGAGTTTTCTTTTATCTTTCCAACGGTATATAGTATGAAATTTTTGGATATCGGAGTCCAAAGTTATGATTCTTGCAAGTAGAGACATTCTGAGAAGAAAAACAAACGGAAGAAAAGCAGACGGAAGAAAGCAGACGGAAGAAAAGCAGACGGAAAGAAAGCAGATAGAAGAAAAGCAGACGGAAAAAAAGAAGACGGAAAAAAGCAGGTGGAAGAAAGTAGACGATAGAAAAGCAGACGGAAGAAAAGCAGATAGAAGAAAAGCAGACGGAAGAAAGCAGACGATAGAAAATGAGACGATACAGAAGATAGACAATAGAATTGGCCTTTGAGGTCTCCATGAAAGTTGTAGATCTCGAAGTCCTCTTTCCAATGGTCCAAAACGAAGTCAATCCGACATCTGTAGCAAAAGTTATGTCATTCGTACTAAGACATGTTCATCACAAGTGAGGGCATAAACGTATTGGAGTCTTTTGGCCATAACTTCTTCTCTAGACCTCCAATTGACCTATTCTTGAACCATTGGACTCGTAAGACATTGATTTTCATCTCTTCCAAGAATCATAGATATCAAAATTATATGGAGAGAGATTAAGTGAAAATAGTGAGATGGGGGCAGTAAGAGTGTTCTTCAATCATATGAACTGATGTTATCTCACTGAACATACTTCAGTATTTTGATGTTTTTTGGATCAGTAGAGGTTTAAATGAGATGATTTTTGGGATTGTAGTAATCTAAAGACATGGATCTACAAGTGTCCTGAAGGAATCAAATTTCAATTCAGTCCCTAAGATTTTTAAATTTCCGAAGTGAAGTTGGTAATAGTTTTCAGTCTCGGTTGTTAGTAATAAGCCCTCCATGTTTTTGTGATTCCGAATGTTGTACTTTGGAAATGGGGTCCAACAATTACTAACGGAAATAAGTTTTGAACTAAATTGTCAAAACTTTAAAAAGTTTGTTACTTAATTGAATAATTTTGAAGCTTGGACACTAAATTGAAAAAAAAAACTCAAAAGGTTGGAGACTTTAACATTAGTTATCCCAATAATATTCTTAAATTTAATTATATAACATAACTATATTTAATCTAATTGATATAATAAAAAGTCTCACTGATGAGTATATTAGTGATTTGGGTGGAAGAATATATAATTTGAAACTTAATAAATGAAATTCATGACTATCTTCTGTGATTGAAAAATCCAATTTTCTCATCCTTCTCTTCATTTTTGTATTATATTTGTAATATTGTAAAAATAAAATCTAAGTTCAAAATATTTAAGAATGGTAGTGCCAAAAAAATTCTTATTTATTATTTTTGATAACTTAAATAGACCCAAGTCAAATATAACAAAATAAATAATCAACTTTTTTGTTTTGTTCATTTTAACAATTGGGGAATGGTTTGTTATTTTAATAATTTAGGTAATTATTATGTTTTATATTGATTAAATAATACCATAAATTATTTATTAGGTGTTTAAAAATAATTTAACAAATATTATTTATAATGGTTATAACAACCAAAAATAATAACTCTCAATCATAATCTATATTCCTTTTCCAGTTTTCTCATGTTACTTTGTAGGCTATTGGGTTGGAATGGTTGAATAATATTTGGGCCTTGGTACGAGGTGAAATTTCAAAGATGCTTTGAAATCTCAAGTATTTTAAAATTTTGGTATTGATTTATGTAAGTCAAATATAGTATTAAATGATTATAATTTATAAATTATTAAGAAATGAGTTATTTTAATTAGCTGAAACCCAATAATTGAAATGCACTTTTCATGCCTTCATTAACAACAATTTCACATAAATCTCGATTCCCAAATCGCAATGGCCAGTAAAGCGTAAAGAAATAACCTAGAAAACATGTGGCTGTATGGGATTTCACATAAATTTCGCTTTTGTTTTATGGCATTTATGATGTTATGAACAAAAATCTGTTTTTGTAGTAATTAACTTCCAAGTCAAATTTGATTTTCAAGTGCTACTTTCTCAGATGATCATATTTCATATCTACTGTGATTTCTAAATCAGTCGTTCAATTTTCAAATTTAAATATTAAAAATTGGTCTAAAATTGAAATACGTTAATTTTCGGAATAAATTTATCAAGTCAAATTAATATGTACAAATCTATGTTCAACAGCCTCCTCAATTTGGGACCCGAAATCTCCAAATTGATTGCTCCAAACGCGTAAATGCTAAAGATGCTTCTCGTGTACCATTATTGAATTCCGTTTATCAAAGTGTACAACTCCACTCATCGTTCAGTCTCTCCTGCGCCGTTTCCATTTTTCAGCTCTGAATTAAAAAGACACCAAGCCCAAAGGAGTTTACATTATAGGTTTCGCACACCTATTTTGTTTATGACAAAATCAACTTAATTATTAAAATAAAAAAAAAAGAATTAGCCAACCCATGAAGGTACTTAAATATTGTTGTTATAAAGCCAAACAAAAACAAGACAGAGGCTCCCGCTAGAGGTCCGGTAAAAAATCTATAACCTATGAATCATAGATGTTATTCATAAGTCAATTGACCAAAATTAAGCAACTAATTATTACTATTTACAGAGGTCAACTTTATATCACATACCAACTTCAAAGAATTCCCATCCCTCCTCATCCAAAGAATCTTTGACAATTGCATTAGCATTGTCCTCGTCAAATCTGCAGTTTGGTGATTCTCCATCGACAGATGATGCGGGGTTTGCTTCTTCTGGTGGCTCAGAAGTCTCACCTATTGGAGCGGTCACCGTACTTCTTGACATACTTCTGTGGGACGAGCCTGATGAGGCTAAAATGCAACTCGTCTGACTTGATGAAATAGATTTGCTCAATGGAACTCGCTCATCAAACTTCTCTTTCAACAATCTCACATCCTGACATATAACAGAGATCTCTCCTCTGCAAACAAAATGGATAGGCATTCTCTCATACTAGCATAGCACACTTTGAACTAACTAGCAAAACACAAATGATTGCAAAATACAGTCAAGTTTCAAGATTGCAAGGAAACTAAACTATGTTTATGTATTGTGATAGGAACAAGTGAATTCACTCCCATTAGTAGATAAAAGTCCTTCAGCCAAAACAGTAGTTGCATTTGGACTGAGCACAATGGAAAGATAGGAATACTATTAAACAGATATCTACAATTGGAAATAGAAACACAAAAATAAAAAGAAATAATGACAGGAAGACTTACTGCAGTGCATCAACAATTCGCCCACGTTCCACCAGGAAATCACGTAACTGGAATAGAGCAAATATGCAAGGTAAGAAAGAGATCATTGTAATTTTCTTAGGCTGGTTAAGAATCAAATACTAGCCTAGGAGCTACCTTAGAATTTGCATCTGCCTCCTCTTGCAGGATCTTTGACTCTTGGACCACCTTCTCCATGATAGCTTCTTGTTCAGCAAGACCAATTCGTGCAGCTTCTTCCTTTTCCAGCTTCTCCTGCTCAGATGCTAGTCTCAGCTCCTCAGCTGCTGCTAGTCGTGTTTTTAGGGTTTGATGTATCTAAATATAATATCACATTCAGAATGTAACTACTCACACTTTCAAAGAAGACAGACGACAAACAAAATTCTAGCACAATAATCATGAAATCATTGAACACACTACACTTAGAATTAGACAATAGCAAGAACACAATGTACATGGAAAAGGAAAGAAGAGAAAGCAGAAACAGGAATCATACATAAGAAATAGAATTGAGAAATAAAGGATCAAGAATACAAAGAAGTACCTCATCAAGAATAGCAAGAGCTCTATCTCTTTCTTCTGACAATAGAAGTAGGCGAGCCTGCAGTTCCTTCATTTCGGTGCCTAGAATTGCCCTCTCACCATAAATTTCTCCAGCATGCTGAACAATCAGTGAATCAGATTTGGGATTACGAAATGAAGAACATGTACTGAGAAATTCTATAAACATGTTTTACAATTAGTAGTCACACAAGATGCTGCAACATACCATGTCATTTGTCTCCTTTGCATGCACAAGCAACTGTTTAAGCTCTTCCACCTTGCCTAAAGTGTCCAACCCTCCCCTTGAAGCTTCCACTTTGGCATTTTCTGCTGCTTGCTCTTGGAGTTCAACTTGTCTCATCATGAGCATAACTGACTCCATGGCTGAAAACAAGGTTTTCTGAATCATCACCAAACAATTAGATAGTTCCTTATAGACAAGGCAAATCTAAGAACAAAGTTATCAATTGATGAGGTGAAACAGAATTAAGAAACGAATGACTTAACTTCACTATTCCTTTCTTCTTCTATGGTCAGGCATACCATGATATTTTGGAGATTACAACGTCATATTTACCAAATTAAATTGCTAGCAATTAACGATTTATTTTATTTACAATAATAAGCAACATTAATCTTCTGAAGAGTTGAGCATCATTTTGCAATAAGAGAACACCCAAAATTGTTACCTTGTTGTTTCTAGCAGATTCAATGATATCTTCAAGAAAATTGATCTTCATCTCTTGGTCAGACTTTGCACTCTTATTCAAGCAGCTTGAAAATTCAGTATCTAGAACATCATCTGCAGCATGCTGTGTATAAACAGAATTTTCCATCTCCAGTGTCGTCCCATCCAAACATGATTCTACTTGAGGCCACTTTCCACAAAAAACCGGGCCAGAATCAATTTGACATTCAGAATTCTTAGCTAAATTGTCAGCAGTCAAGCTTTCATTGCTCCCATCATTTTCCGGTATCAAACCGGCAGAGTTGACTTGTGGGATCTCGTCATTTCGGGTTGTGATGAACACACTTTGGACTTGACCTAAAGAAGTTGATGGCTCACACTTTGTTTCAGACCATATTTGACAGGAAGAAGTAATGTCTTTATGTCCCAAAGCATTCAACATCATTTTGGAAGTCTGACTTGAGCAAGACTGGACATTTTCCTCTTGAAGTTTAGGATTTACCAATAGAATCAATTCCTCATTTTCAGAATTTTCCTGTAACTGATGACTAGCAGCATATGAATCATTAGACGAAACAGATGAATTCTGGCTATTGAATTGATACGTTGAGTCAGAAGAATAGCCACTACTTGTAAGATGGCTTTTGTCACTATCGATACCACTTGCAGAACCCTCATTGCAGGTATTTTCTTTAGTCCGTAGCATTTCTTCTGAAGGAATATCCACAGTTTTTTCTGGAGTAACTTGTTGAGGTGTCAACACATTGGCCTGTTCTTCCATAACTGCACATTTAACAGAGAATTATCAGGAGTCGTGCATAGAGCAATGAATTGCTTAAATTTAGAAGGCTTAAAAAATACACAGGTTTCCTTCTTATTAAGGATAAGCAAAAGTCAGATTGAAGGTAAACATAGAAGTAAACAGTCATATATTTGCTCTCTGATAGAAAATTAAGACCTTGAGAACTTGATGAACTAAGGAAATGCCCAGATAGACGAGGAAGGACATCTGAAATAACTATTTCCACGGCTGTATTGGGGTCTTTTGGGTGCTCAATAGCAACAGCCCTCAGAAGGCGTGAATCAACCTGCAGAAGATGATATTATTTAAAAAGACTTCGTTGAGAATTAACAATTGAGACAAGAATGTCGTTGACAAACAGCTGACTTTAAGATTAGAAAATAGTCTAAGCATCTTCACTCACAAAGTAAGAAGAGAAGAAGTAAATTTCTATCATATTTCCATCACATTAAGACATGAAGAAATTGTGTAAAGGAGTTCTTTCAAATACGATAAACGAAACCCAAACTTCAAAAAATTACATAAGTGAGTAAGATCAATTACTTAAAATCAACCTCATAGAACCGTAGGAAATAAGATCGATACCTGCGGAAACACTTCCATCAAGGATTGATAAACTGTATTGAACCCCATTTAGCCAGCTATCAATCTGTAAAATAATTACACTACAGGTAAAAAAAGATTATAAAAACTAAAAAATAAAAAAAGTTGGAAAATTGCAACCACTTAGCAGAAGATTACTTATCGATCAAAGATTAATGATTGATGATCTCAAACACCGAACAAAATCGATAAGAAGTTCTGCTAAAACGCTAGATTTAACCTAGAATCATGAATAGGAAAATAGTTATCAAACCCTAATTCTAACGCTTCCCGATTACAGAACAAGACAACGCAATCAAAACCCCCAGACAAATAGGAAATAATTAGTTGAGAAGAATGAACTGACGAGCTAAAAATGAAAAATTAAATCCTTTTTAGTGCTTGTCTTATTGTTTACTACAACTTTCTGGGGAACCAAAAGAGAGAAAAAGCACCGACCTTGGCAGTGAGACTGGAGGAGGGAGAGGGACACTTAGAGAGAGAGAGGAAGAGGCAATTGGGAATTGGAAGAGTTCGTTTTCTAGGGAAACTAAAAGGACGGGAGAGAGAGAGAACGAGGGGTACAAAACTGGGCATAGAGGAGTAAACTGTAAAGATTAAACGAGGATAAATTGGACATTTGAATTCGTATGCGTTTCCACGTGGATTATAATTTTATGGAGGAGGTTATTTAATTTTCGACGAGAAGATGACAAAATCACGAGGAAACTTCCTATCTCGCTCTCACCTTTCTCGGAAGGAAATCGTCCGTACCGTTATCCAGTTAATACCCACAAAACTCATTTATTTATTTCAAAGTTGCGGATGAGATTTTGGGAACAAGTTTGGAACTGAGAAATCGATACAGACGATTTGGTCTCCTACTTCCTCTTATGATGACTCATGTCGCGTACTCACATCTATAGCTCTATCATTTCAATAGGGTTTATTTACTTTTGTCGAACTTTCTCGTCAAGTGATTGGACATGGGATGGATTTGAAAAATCCTCGCCTCCATCCCAAATTCAGCCTTCGGTAAAGACTGAAAGGGCATCTGTCATGAGCTCGTTATTAACCTACCTTTATATTTTGTTTTATTTTATTCTTCCTAAAAGTTTACTTTGAATATTTAAAAATAAAAATGAGAACTTTTCTTCAACTTTAGTTAGGACTTTAAAACTTTAGAAATGACCCTGTCCAAAATTACTGACTTGTCCAAAGAGACTCCACATCTTTAGATACTTGGATTACTAACCTATTTTTTGAGTTTTTCCTGAGAGCTTCTTTACAGGTATTTGTGGATTTGGCGTGTGTTTCAAGTTTGAGGTCGATGTTTGAAACAATTGGTATTTTTTCTGTAATAAGAAGGTGACAGGTTCAAGTCATGGAATATTTTTAAAAAGATAAGTTTGTACTCAATTAATTACAAGCTCATGATCTTTTGTTTTTTCATTTTAAGTAGTATGTAAATACTTATATGTGATTATTTAAGTTTACGTTCCTGATAAAACTTTTAAGAATCCTATTTAGATAGTATAGTCTAAACTCTACTGAAAATAATACTTTAAAATTTTTATAATATGACTTTTAGGATTGCATGGTATTGGAAATAGTGTGAATTAGTTCAAGAGTTTTCTTATAACCACAAAAGTCTTCTAGTATTAGATATTTATATTTATGTTTGTGGTCTTTTTTGTAAATAGAGGACGAACACCTCTATAAATATCGTACTCATTTTGTAATAGTTAAAAAGAAATAGAGTAAAGTTTCCTTTCATTTTTCATTTTTAATTCTTTCATTTCTTAATAAATTGATATTAGAGCTAAGTTTGTGTTGTGATGAAAGTAAGATAAAACAAATAATAGAATCACTTCCTTCTAATTTTCTTGTCTGATAAAGAACAATTTCGAGAAATAATGTCTACGTATAGAAACTTTGTTTGGCTCCCAAGATGTGTGAGAGGTAGTAGAGAAAGGCCATGAGAAGCTTCAAAATGAAAAAAAAAACTATTTCAAGATGATAAAAAGAAGCTTGTCTAAGATAAAAAGGAAGGATTAACAAGCTCTCACTCTCATCTATCAACGTTTAATGATTCAATATTTGAGAAGATAACTAATACTACTAGTTTGAAGGAAGCATTAAATATCTATAAAAGTCTTTTCATGGTATTGATAAAGTAAATAAGGTGAGAATTCAAACACTAAAAGGTGATTTTAAAGTTTTGAAGACAAAGGAGTTCTAGTCAATTTTAGATTATTGTACAAGATTGAAGGTGACTACAAATCAATTAAAGAGATATAGAGATAAGACAAAAGATGTTCGTTTAATGGAAAAAAAATTCATTCTCTAACTCCTAAATTTAATTATGTGGTATCTGTCTTTAAAGGATCAAAAGATCTAGACCCAATGACTATTGAATAATTAAAAGGTTCTTTACAAGCCCATGAGGAAAAGATTAAGAGAAGACAAGAAGAGTCATTAGAGAAAGTTCTCAAAATTAAGACTACTTTAGGCTATGTTTGGTTGAAGGTTTTATAATGGAATGTAATATTATTCAATCGTTTGGGATGAGATTTTATAATGGAATGGAAGAGGAGGGTTTCATATTACATTCCATTCCATCCTAAACAGTAAAAATGAAAAATCTCTAATTTGGGGGGTTTAGAATGGAATGTAAAAAGATAAATAACTTTACACTATATTACATTATAAACCCTTCATCTAAATAACGTTTCACTATATTACATTATGAACCCTTCCATCCCTCTCAAATAACAATTTTCTAATATTACATTCATTTACGTTCCATTCCATTATAAACAATTCCATTACATTACATTAAAAACTTTATGTCCAACCAAACATAGCCTTAAAGAATAATGGATAAAAAAATCAATTTAGAGGACATAGACGAGGAATAGTATGTGGTCGTGGCTTATATAGAAAAGGAAGAGGGAATAAAGACAACACAAACAATGAAGAGAGAAGCCAACTATCATAAAGAGGGCCTGGAAGAATAAGAGGAAGAGGACAAGGCTACTATTCAAATATAAATTAAAAGAGGTACAACAAGTCTAAAGTTTAATATTTTAATTGTCATAAAATTGAATATTATTCTTGAGAATGTTATAGTGCCACTAATAATATTAAAGAAAAGGCTAATCTTATTGATGACAATTAAGAAGTTGAAGAGTCAACTTTGTTGCTAACAACCATGGAAGAAGAAAACAATGTTGATAATATATGGTACTTGGATAATGATGCAAGCAATCACATGTGTACTTGATGAAAAGATGAGAGGCAATGTTTCCTTTGGAGACTTTTCAAAAAGATAGATTGAAGAAAAAAGGTGCAATTATCATCTCTTCCAAAAATGGTAGTCATAAGTTTATCATTGATGTTTATTATGTGCCTAAGTTAAAAAGTAATATTTTAAGTTTATGCTAACTCTTTAAAATAAAATTCTTTAGCTTTAACATGAAAACTCTAATTTGATTGCTAAGGTGATTATGTTAAATAATAAGATGTTCAAATTAAATATAAAAAAATTTAAATGAAATATTTGAAAATTGATTTTCATGATGAAATATGGTGTTGGCACATTATATTTGGCCACTTAAATTTTGGAGATCTCAAAGTTATAGGAAAAAAAAGAAGTTGGTAAAAGGTATGCCCTCAATTTACCATCCTAATCAAATAAGCCCTCAATTTACCATCCTAATCAATTATGTGAAGTATGTTTTCTTAGAAACATGCTAGGAAGAGTTTTCCTAAAGAAGCAACAATAAAAGCAACTAATCCTCTTTAACTTTTGCATGTTGATGTATGTGGACCAATCAATCCAACTTCATTTTGTAAGAAAAATATTTCTTCGTTTTTATTGATGATTTTAGTAGAAAAAATTGGGCTTATTTTATTGAATAAGAATTAGAAGCTTTTGTTTCTTTTAAGAATTTTAAAATACTTGTAGAAAAGAGGAGTGACTTATAAAATTAAAACTTTAAGATCCAATCGAGGAGGTAAATTTACTATAAAGAATTCAACAATTTTTGTGCAACTTATGACATCCGTCATTCTTTAACAATTCTTGGATCACTATAAAATAGAGTAGTTGAGAGAAAGAATAAAACCATCCTTAAATATGGTAAGATGCATACTAAAGGCTTATTTCTTGTGTAGTGTATTTGCCCAGTCTCTCCGTAATATCAAATATCAAAGATCAAACCACTTAAGAAGCATGGAGTAGAATAAAGCCTAGTCTCTATCAATCGCAAGTTTTTGGAAGCATTGTGTATGCTCAAGTGCCACACCAAGAAAGATCCAGGCTTGATGATCAAAGTGTTAAATATGTCTTTATTAGATATAAGTCACATTCCAAAAGTTATAGATTATACAATCCAAAAAATGGTAAAGTGATGATAAGTGAAGATGTTGAATTTAATCAGAAAGCTATATGAAATTGGGAGGTTTATGTAAAGAAAAATTGTAAAAAAAAATTCCATATTTTTTAAAAGAAGAACAAGAAGCTATGGTATCAATATAAGAAAAAACTCCTCCTCCTTCATTGTTTATGTTACCTTATAAAGAAAGTTCAATTGAAATGTTGATGAAAATGAGAGATGTAGGAGAAATATATGTAGATGATCTTATTTCACTGGTAACAATTCAAGCTTGTTTGAAAAATTTAAGAAGGTTATATCACTTAAATTTGAAATAATTGCCTTAGGAGTTGTGTCATATTACTTAAGCCTAGAGGTGAGGCAAATGGAGGAAGGAATATTCATTTCTTAAGAAGGTTATGCATAGAAGGTATTAAAGGGGTTAAAAAATGTTTAATTGTAATTCTAAAAATATACCTATGGCAATCGGGCTAAAGTTATCAAAATATAAATATGGCAAAAAAAATTTCCATTATTTTCAAAATTCTTGTAAGAAGTTTGAGATATTTAACATGTATAATATTGGGTCTGGGATTCGGTACCTGGGGGGACAGGCCCAGCCATAATCCCCAGCATACCCCCGCGGCCCACACAATCGGTACTGTCCTCTTTGGTCTGGGAATCCCTCTCCAGGATTCGAACAC
>JANZLC010000004.1:9671740-9691590 GCA_026413385.1 Erythroxylum gracilipes
CATGACTTCCATCTGAAAATTGACATCCTTAGAGATTGAATTAGAACTCAATGTCATCATACAACTTGTAGCCTTATATCTCTAATTTAATCCAATTCAAAAATCATCTCATTTGGATAACTAGAGATCAACTTATGGCTTAAACACTAGAGCATGCTCAAAGAACTTACATTTTCCAGCTTTTAACTTCTAATTTCACATTTAATCCATCTTGTATCCAAACCATCTTTTGTCATTTCATTTCAAATTCAAAAATTCTTAATTTCTTTACTCATGAATAATCATAAAAAATTCTCATTTAATAGCCTTAGCTTGAAAAAAGATTCGGGGTCCAACACAGCAGAAAGGCTGAGCACACTTTTGCATTCATATGCATATTGACAATTTTCCCATTTTGAAGCACTTATTTCATCTCGTTCACATACAAGGAGCACTTTAATACTCATTCAAACCATATTCTAAAGCAAACAATTAATTGAGTGAGACCATCTAGGTTACTCATAAGTTATTTCCGAAGCTAATACTTGGAAGATCCAGCAACGTCTGGAGGTTGATATTCCAGTTGTTCCTCTATAACAAATAATATGCATGATATTACAATTTGCACAATCATAAGTATTCGATAATGCATATGTATGGCATGAATTATGTACAATTCATGTTCATGATAATCTCGGGTATCGATCCATCAATTTCATCATAAAACATACAACTATCAAAACTCACTTAACTAGCATCAGTTCGTAGGATTTAAGCCTCCATAACCCATTTGGATCCAAATTCATAGCCTAATGAACCATTTCAGATCCTTCTCCAAACTCTAACTTTCGGGTCTACTGTTCATGTTTAATTAGAAGGCAAAACTTGTGTAATTTGATCCTACTTTCTTTTAGAGAAGTGCTCCTCTATCTTTTATCTTTCCATTGACACCAAAATCACTCAATTTGGTTCAGAAATTTGGAAGATATGCCACAAACGTTTTCGGACTGTTCCTCTTCGAAATAGTGTACTATACCCAACGTCCCTTTAGAAATTGAACACCTTAGAGACTGAATCGAGATTTATCTTCTTCATATGATTTGTATCCCTATTACTATAGTTTACTCGAAATCAAGAATCAATCCTACATACCAAGATATCATCAAAATATTGAAACATGTTCAGTAAATATCCAGTTCATGCTCTGTCCACCGATACCCTTACTTTGATTAGATTAATCATTTTCAATTTAATACTAAAAACCATAAATATTTTTGGAGAGATAGAGAAATGTGTTAGGAATCCAATGCTTCAAAAATCAGGTCATTTGGAGGTCTAGAGAAGAAGTTATGACCAAAAGAGTCCAGTCTGTTTTTGCTTTCGTCTGAGTTTGCTTCGTCTTACTTGTATCGTCTTACTTTTTCATCTCAGAACTTCGTCTTACTTTTTTGTCTCGCTTCGGGTGGAGCTGCATGGCCCACCCAGATTGAGCACTCGCCTTCCGTGCTGGCACTCTTCTGCCTATAACAGTGACTTCGGGCGCATGCTGTCTCCGACATCGGAGGCGATTTTTGGCATCCCGAGGCTCCATTTGGCCCATTTTCAACCCGGTTTTTATAGCTAACCTTATGTATACCACTTTTACGCAATTATATATGCAAAAGAATTGAAAAATGAATCAAAAACAATGGAAAACCAAATGAGATGAAAAGTTGAAAAATCTTCGTTTCCGGCAATCCGATCACGTAACCGCTCTGATACCACATGTTAGTACGTAGTGGATTCTTTATTACGTACCCCAGGTTCCCGTGAAAGGATCAGAAATGAAGGTAATGAGGAATACCTAGATTTCAGTCCCATCTCTGATTCCGATGCTGATTTCGAGCTCCAAACGTCTCTGAATCTCCCAGGACCTTTAGCAGAAAGTGCTCATCGACTCACGAGCAAGGCCTTTCTACAGTTTCCTCAAATCCCAAGCTTCCTTAAAGCAGGAACCTGATGCTCGTGGATCAGCTTATGAGTAACTGTAGGAGACCTTACCTTTATATAGCTTCCATATTGGGCTTCCCCATCACAAGGTCGATATGGACCAGGTCCACACTAATCGGGACCCATTTTTTACCCAGACTTCGACCCATTAACCTAGATTATTTGTTGGGCCACTTTATTATCTTTATCAGGATCAAATGGAGTAACTTAGCCGATAATTTATTTAAAAACCAAATTGCAATTAATGTTGTCCAACTTTATGAGACATTGACAAAATTGCCCCTAAGGACAAAAATGTCTTACACAAGCTTATCTATGATACTATGTATCTTACTATTAACGGCATAGACATATTTTTGTCTTTGAAAGCATTCAATAGACAGAAACTTCAATTAATGGAGTTTCTTCAATGCTCATTGCCTCGTAAGAATCTAGAATCCCACTTTTAACTTTACCATGTCATTGGATTTTTGTGTGGTTTGCTTATGTTTCTATTCTTTTATTGCAATAAGTAGGAAGTATGAAGAGATCACCCCTCTAAATGTGGAACACTTTTGCTACATTACAGATAATACATGCACTAAGCAAGAGGTGACCTACTTTCATTATTTTTCATTTTGTTAATGTTTGCATTTTAGTTTATGAGTATATGCTTATTGATTGACTGTGGTTAGTTCTTAAGGTGGTGAAAATGGAGTTTAACATACTTTACACCTTGAAATTTGAATTGGGCAATTTTATAATGAAAACATTTCTAAGGTAATCCACCCATCAGCCTATAATGCACTCACAATAAACACTTTTCTTTGTGCTCATTAAATTGATGAATCTGATTTAATGTTTGCTCCTGATCTTTTTATTCGGGAGATTTACAAGGATTGCACAAGAAGATTGCAAAGTAAGAAGATGTTTCTTTAGGAAATATTGTTTGCAATCATACTTGTTGAGGGTTTATGCTTATTCATCATTGTTTTTCCATCTGCAGAATGCTAGTTTGTAGCTTGAATTCCTTGGATACTATCTAGGTGAGTTAAGCTTGCTGGAGTATAACTGTTTGAAATTTTTGTCATCTTTGGGTCCACATCCAGTGAGAGAGCTATTCAGCTTGAGAGTATAATGGAGATGTTAGTAACTCAGTTGCAACAGTCGATGGAATACACAGCCTAGCTTCATAATATGGTGGATGAGTTGAAAGGAAGGGGCAGCACCTCATTGCAGTAGTCATATCATCCACCTTCACCAACTACATAGCTTAGATTTATAATATTTTTTTACTAAATAGATTTTATTTGATTTTTGGTTACTCGTATGTTTTATATGAATTCTTAATTTATAGTAATAACATACATTTTCAAGATACTTATTGTTGTATATTATAAATTTTTATATTATATTGCCAATCAAGATAATTTTTATATTATATTATCAATCAAGATTACATTATTTAGAGAAATTAAATGTAGAAAAAAATCAATAGATTATCAACAGAAAATTCTAGTGGAAATTTGTAGTGAGATATGCTAATAGAGTTTTTATAGCTAAAATTAACGATGGAAAAAATGGTACTATAGGTAAATTTAGCGACAAAAATTGTAATTTCATCAAGAAATTTAGCTATGAAAATTGAAATTACGTCAGTAAATTTAACAACACAAATTGTAACTCCGTTGGGAAATTTTACCGACAGTCATTTGTCCTATGACTCTTTCCATCGTCAAATTTATTTGCCTACAAAAAATCAATATTTTTTGTCGACAAATTCTGTCACTACTTGCAGTGAATTGAGCTGTCACAATAAAACAAGAATGATTAAGTATAAAAGTCTAGGATTCATTATATCGTTATTTTGATCATTTAACCACTTTTCATTCAATTTAGTGTCGATCCTAGATTTTTAAAGGGTTTGACTATTCTCTCTCAAAACTTAATCATTTAATCCCAATTAATTATCCCTAATTAATTACGAATTTCTAGATTTTCAATATGTCAATTAACAAAAAAAGCTTAATGTTTTCAACTAGTTCTTAAGTAATATATTGGATAATTGAGTTCTCACACAAGATTTCTCTTCGTATGATCATCAATTTGATATTTGCGTGACTTATTAGGTTGTTAACTCTCATTATCCCACCTACTCAGATTACTATCAACTCAGTCTCTTGATTTGTTATCAAAGTATAAGCAAATACAAATATCACAACACCCAAAACTTTGTGTTGAAATTAAAAGTGTTCAAGTCATAATATAAGTCAAGAACAAATCCTAATATGAAATTAAAAAATCATCAATGTGCATTAAGCATCACATCTCATGAACTTTGACTCTTTTAAAGTCTTAACATTCCATAGCTGATATGAAATCTTGCTAAAGGATTCAATTAGAACTATTTAAGGTTAGTCTTTGTAATAATATTGCATTATACAATATCACATATTATATTTTCCTTACATAAATCTATACACTTACAAAATTTTATTGTGAAGTTACTCACAAGAAAATCTCATTTCCTACAAATAACCAAAAATTTAAAACTTACCATAATGTTCTCATCAAAATGCTTCAGCATTCTCAATGCTTAATTTCTACTTAGATTTAAACAATTCAAACTTCTCAAAATTTTAAATCAAAATTTTGTTTAATACATATGACTATATCACATAAAGTCATTAGTAAGTATTATCTTTCAAGAATTGTTATTCCAACCAATACATCATATGTATAAGATTTAACAATTCACTAATATCATCACTCTTTCACCAAAAGTTGATTTGGTTATTCTTCAACTTGACAAGTTTCATACGATTCATAATCAAATGGATAAAAATATCCTTGTATGTAACTTTTTATGTTGATTTAACCAATATGGTATAAAAGGATAGTCTCAGTTATTCAGCTTTGTATTCTTGCCATTTATATTAAGCATAGGTCTCCTTTATATAAATAGCAAGAATACAAAGTCAAACGTTATAATATTTGAAATTAGATCAACTACTTTTACTTAACTATCTATTTCTTATCATGCATTGAACGTTATAATAATTTTTAATCTAAATTTAGTATTAAATACTCATAAGCATGAATTAGAAATGCATATGATCTATATCATATCTAGTATAAGCAATAAAAGTCATGCAATTATTTTTCTTCTTATGAAAACTATTATCATACTATAACAAATGCCTTTAATTGATGTCCATGTTTTTGCTTTTATTAGGCTAAATTAAGTGGAACAATTCTAATAAGGTACTATACCTTTCAGCTTTACTCTATGTAACTTTTTACATCATGCTATCATGGTTTTGACATACATCTTATATGTCGTCATCAAAGTTTTTGAGCCATGATTCAACTCAAGATAGTCATTACATTTTGTCATCTATATGATTCTGACATATCTCTAAAACTTTATTACCAAATTCTTGAGAGGGATTATAGTAAAATAACACAATAAGCATACACTTTTCTATTCTAACTTTGAGAACTCTTCTCAAACATAACCTATGTCCAAGAAGTTTAGTTCACTAACTTAGTATCAAATACACTAAACAAGGTAAATTCCGCTTAAAACAAAATATAAATGTAATAAAAACAAGTCATTAATTATATTCCATGACTACCAAATGAGATTGAGATTGAGATTTTAATCATGTATTTGGTTACTCTCACTATTTTATTTGAAATAATAGCCCTCATTACTATTTGAAAAGATTAATGATTCTAGTGGGCTAAGATCCCATTCAAATATATTTGATCTTAAGTTTGCTCAACAAAGCAACTTGTAATGATCCAAAATTTTGTTAAATTACTCGTAATGGACCAGTAATGAGAAAAGCATATAAAAGTATAAGTTGAGCTTAAGAAAGCTCAAGTTTATTTCTCTCTTAAACTGTTTTCCTTATAGGTTACTATTCACTCTAAACACCCACACCTTCACCGTTTCTTTAAAAACGACCTAAATTTGGAGAAATCACGATTGGAAGTTTTGATTCATTTAGGTAAGTCACTAATCTCCTATTTTTAGTCATTTTTTAGCAAAACTAACACCACCATCGTGTCTAATGTTCTGAAAATATGGGAAAGGAGGGAAACTCAACACCAATCGACCCATTTTACCGGTGAACAGAAATGGGTCACCTATGAGCTTTAATCCTTCGATTCTTGCAAATCAGGAGGAGTTTTGATTCAAGACCAGTTCCATTGGATTCATGGAGGTGAGCTCATCATTTTTAAGTAGGTGGTGAAGGTCACCACCCCTCTGGTGATTTTCTGACCAGCCCAAAAATGGTCAGAAATAATTTTAAAAATTCCCAAATATTTTGTAGATCAATTTTCATAAAAGCAACGTATTGAAATTATTCATAGTTTGTGAGATAAAAATTTCTAGAGGGTTATATTTTTATAAAAATGTATGACTTTGATTAAATTGAGTCGTTGTTGATTAGTATTAATTATTAAGATGTATTGAGTATAAATGAGGGCGTATGGGTTAGAAATTGGTATAATTGAATTATGATTAGACTTATTATAAATTTTTTCAATGTAAATGTGGACTCAATTAAGTATGGACATGTAGTTTGGAGGCCCAAATTGAGTTGTGGTTACTGATAGTTATAGACGTATCTTTTCATTGCAGGAATGACCCTTCTTCTAGAAAGGGGGTGTCCGTTTTACAGGGGAAACTCTACCAAATTTTCAATAGGCTCCTTATAAAACGTGACATTGTCATTTGTAAATAGAAAATAAAGCTCCTTAATATTGAGTCATGGACTTATTCTAACGGTGTCTAAAATTGGTTTAGGTTTTAAATCCTAATGGTCACTCTTACTTTTCTTTCCATTAATCAATCAGGAGCAAAAACCTCCACTTCGACACACTAGGTTTGATGCAAAGGAGTGCATTCTACCTGTGAGTTAATATTCATGATTATGAAAACACATTAGAATTTCATATTCATCATGGAAATGACCATAATTATCATATACACGCATGACATTCATACATGTGGATTGTTTTTATTATGCAATATTATGGAGGATTGTTGTGGTATGAGTTACCTAGTGGGTGTCACTAGGCTAAGCGCACAGTGAGTAAATTAGTCGGGCATAAATTTGGGTTAGTATTGGATCCATTGATTAATATATGACGGTTAGGGCAATTTGTTCGATCTTACTCTCGAACACCAATCGATATATGGTACATGAAAGGTAGCGTGATTGTGGCAGTTTGGTTGAGCTTACTCTCAAACATGAGAGGCAGCATGATTGCAACGGTTTGGTTGAGCTTACTCTCAGACGACAATCATATCATAGTAAAGCTATGGCAATTCGGTTAAGTGTAGCTCTTAGACGATAGTCTACTACATTGGACCAAGTGACCCGTATGGAACAAGAGAGCCCTCTACCTATAATCTATAGGTAAGGAGAATGTTATAAGGCCATTTGTCAATCCTTCGCTATTATTTGTGATTTGTGATTGTGATGATTATATGACATGATGTTGATATAGTAAATGCATGTATGTTCATAAACAAAATCATTATGTGTGTGTGTGTGTGTGTGTGTGTGTGTATATATATATATATATATGTATCATTTGAAATCCTTAAGAGTGCATAACATAACCATAGTATTATTTCACTCAGCGAGTTCTGACTTCCCTCAACTATTTTTCAAGATCATAGTTTCATATCTCTTTTAACAGGGTACTTTATCAGTCTTCTTCCTCTTCGGTGATTCGATGTATGTTTGTTGGTGACCTTTAACTCTAGAGCCACAGTAGTTTTGTATATATTGGATTTCCCTTGTATTAACTATCATAACATTGTAGCACATTGAGTATTTTATATTGTTAGAACTATTTGATTATTATTAGCATGAGTTTTATCATTTTGAAATCTCATCTTTATTATAGCTATAGGGATTTAACGACATTTTAGGCTTGCTAAGGGTCCAATAAACCTTAGGTTTACTATTCCTTTAACACCAGTCACGATCCAAGGTTGGTTCGTGACACAACTAAAAAATTAGGTTAATAACAATTTTATCAATCACATCTCATATGACTCCTAGATTTGTTAGTTGACAACTCTTGCCAAAACATATCTTATATGTTATTCCTAATTCTGCCTCTAAATTTAAGTGATCATGAGTTTACTCATCCAAATCATACAAATTTAATTAAATAGAACCTATTATTATAAGACTAAACATATTTAGGTTAAAGTGACCTTGAGTTTGCTTGATAAGTCTAATGATAAACAGAACTCATTTATTCTTATAAAATTGGAAGGTAACAATCATGTTCTTAGTGTATACTTAATATTTTAACAAGGTATTTATTTTAGTCGTCTCATCAAATACAAAATTGCATGTAAAATATCACACATATAAAACATACAATTTAACATACATCCCTTATATATGTCAAACATATAAATAAAATATGAAATTATGCATTCATAATCAAATTATATGCATAAAACATTAAGCTTTGTTTGATTCTAGTTGTTGATCTTCATAATCTAAAATAATATTTCCAACTTCTTAAAAAAAATTAAATTAGATTAAACTCATTGATTCCTAAATAAATTAAATTCCTATTCCAAATAGAAATTTATTTTGATTTGAAAACAATTTTCAAATCCAATTGAATTATTTTAGAATTTAGTTTAATTTTTCAAGGAGTTGAATTATTAAATTAAATTAATTATAAAATAAATTCCAAAATTAAAGTAATTATTTTCTTAATATGATTAAGATTAATAATTATATTGATTCCTAATTAATATTAGAAAATTAGTTTCTAAAATTAAAATTAATTAGTTTCAATTAGATTGAAATTAATGAGTTCGACTTTTAAAATTAAGAAAAAAGTATTCTTAAGTTATTAAGAAAGTTGTTTCTTAATTATTTGTTTATTTCTATTTGATTGAGATAAATTAAATTTGTAACTTTATTTATTTATAAAATTATTATTCTATTTATTTAGAAATATTTTCTTTATTTATGAACAATAAGTTTCTTGATTTTTTTTAAAAAAGAATTTTTCTTACTTAAATTTTGAAAAATGTTTTCATTTATTAATTAAGAAAATTGATATTTCTTTAATATTTTTAAAATAGTTTTCTAATTTATTAAAGAAATATTTTCTAACTAATTAAGAAATCAATCTCTAAATAAATAATATAAAGGACTTTCTTAATTAAATTTAAACATATTTTATTTAATTTTGAAAATAGTTCCTTTTAATAATAGAAAATAGTTTTCTAATTAAGGAAAAGTGATTTCTAGTGAGATTAGAAATAGTAATTTCTAATTAGATTAGAAATAGTTTTTCTAATTGGATTAGAATGTATTACTTATATAATTTTGAATAAGGAGTTTTTCTAAATTATAATAAGTAAGAAGAATAATTTTTTGAAAATTGTTTTCAATTAAATTTTGTTAAAGGAATTAAGATAATTGGAAATAGTTTCCAATTGGATTTGAAATTTGTTTTCAAATTAAATTAAATTTATATTTGGAAGATGAATTTAATTTATTTAGGAATTAATAGTTTTAGTCTAATTTAATTTTTCCAAGGAGTTGGAAATATTATTTTAGATTGTGAAGATCAATAATTAGAATCAAACGAAGCTTGATGTTTTATACATATAATTTGATTATGAGTGCATAAGTTGCATACTTTATTGATATGTTTGATTTATATATTAAATGTTTGTTAAATTGTATTTTTTATATGTGTGATATTTTACATGCAATTTTATAGTTGATGAGACAAATGAAATTAAATCTCTCATTAAAATATTAAGTACACATTAAGAATGTGATTGTTGTCTTCTATTGTTATAAGAATAAACCAGAGTTATGTTTATTGTAGACTTGTTCAGTAAACTCAAGGCCGCTCTAACCTGAACATGTTTAGTCTTATAATAGTGAGTTTTACTTAACTAAATTTGTGTGATTTGAATGAGCAAACTCATGATCATATGAATTTAAAGACAAGGTTAGGAACAACATATAAGATATGTTTTAGCAAGAGTTGTCACTTAATAGATCTAGGAGTCACATGAGGTATGATTAATAAAGTTACTATCTACCTAATTTAAGTTTAGTTGGTTTGTTGAGCAAAATCAAGATCAACTATATTTAAATAAGATCCTAGCCCACTAGAAAGATTAAAGTAATCCTTCCAAATAGTAGTGAGGGCTATTATTTCGAATAAAATAGTGGGAGTAACCAAATATGAATAAAGTCCTAATCTTATTTTGTAGTCATGACATATAATTGATTACTTGTTTTCTTATATTTATTTTTATTCAAAGTAAAATTTACATTGTTTAGTATAGTTGTTACTAAGTTAGTGAACCTAATTTATTGGATATAGGACAAGTTTGAGAAGAGTTCTCAAAAGTTAGAAAATTGTATGTCCATTATGTTATTATACTGTAACCCATGTTGAAGATTCAGTGACAAAGTTTTAGAGTTATGTCAAAATCATATAGATGACCAAATGTAATGACATTTTGAGTTGACTAATGTCTCATGAATTTTGATAACAACATGTAAGATGTATGTCAACACCATGATAGCAAGATGCAAGCTGTTGCGTGGGGTAGCACTAAAAGATATAGTACCTTGTTGGAATTGTTCCACTTAATTTATATTATTAAAAGCATAATTGTGGACTATAATTTAAAGGCTTTACTATAGTATGATAATAGTTATCATTAGAAGAAAATGATTGCATGACCTTTTCTTGCCTATATGAGATATGATAGAGATTATATTTATTTCTAATTCATGCTTTTGAGTATATGATACTGAATTTAGATTCAACATTATTATAATGTTCAAAGCATGATAAGAAATAGATTAGCGAGTAAAAGTAGTTGATCCAAGTGTATGAAAATAGTTTGTATATGTTGGATCAAAAGAGACTTATGTTTAACATGAGTGGCAAGAATGCAAAGTTGGATAACCAAGACTATCCTTTTATGTCATGCTGGTTAAATCAACATAACGAGAATCATAAAGTTACATACAATGATATGTGTATCCTTTTTATTATGAATAGTATGGAACTTGTGAAACTTATAAAGTTAAAGAATAACCAAATTAACCTTTGATGAAAGGATGATGATGATAATGAATTGTTAAATTTATACATATGATATACTAAATGGAATAACAATTCATAAAAGGCTAATACTTATATTTAATTGTACCACTTATGACTTTATGTGATATAGTCCTATGTATTAAATGAAATATTGATTTAAAATTTTGAAATGTTCAAATTGTTTAAATCTAAGTAGAATTGAGCATTAACAATGCTGAAGCATTTCGATAAGATTAATTTAGTGAGTTTTAAATTTTTTGTTATCTATAGGGAATAAGATTTTTAGGTTTATACCTTCACAACAAAATTCTATAAGAGTATGGATTTAAGTAAGGAGGATAATACAATATAAGATATTGTATAATGCAATATTATTTCTTTTGTAGATATACCTAGAACAATGACTTATCTTCTATAGTTTCAATTAAATCAATTAGCAAGATTTCATATTAGCTATAAAATGCTAAGTCTTTGAAAGAGTCAAAGTTAATGATTCAAGGATGAAATGCTTGGTTAAAGCATACATTATCAATTAAGTTTAGAATTAAATTAGATAATAAAAGGTTATGAGCTATCCAAAAGGTTGGTTATAATCATATAGATCTATTGGACAAATTATTTGATTCAATGTATACTTATATGAGAATTGTTCTCAAGATAAGTAGTGGGAGTAAGATGGAATTTGAAAGGTTCAAATCTTATGAAAATTGAAAGATTCAATTTCATGATGAATTCAAAGAGTTTGTTTTAGAGATGATTGTAAATTTATCATGTTTATAAGAAGGTTAGTGAAAGCATAGTTATCCTCTATAGTGGGAGAATATGGAGATATATTGCTTATAAATAACAACAACTCTAACTTTCAATTGTTGAAAATATAATTGTCAAAGAACAACTCTTATTGGATAAGAAAGGGTGACAACTTAATTATGGGAATTAGATCTATAGAGATAGATTGGAATTTGTTCATCTATTCTAAGTCCAAGTATATAGATAATGTACTAAAGATGTTTAGCATTTGAGATATCTGATACTTGTGAAGTATTAAAGATATCTATTATTCTATGTACAAGTTGATATTTGATTTCAAGATGATAAGAATATAACAAGGTTTATTTACTTAGAATAATATCATTCAAGATTGGAAAGGTTCCAATGTAGCAATGGTTGCTAATTATGCCAAAATACATTTTTAATTTAGTGGAAATGATTAATTAGATCAATAAGTTCTTTAATGAACTTGATATAGTCCTTGCATTGTTTAAGATAGTAATGTATTATAAAACATTAAAGTCATTGGGCATGTATAAGGAGCTAATGTTTCATTAAAGATCCAACCATGTATTTAGAAAATTTTTCTTAATTATGATGATAATTAAGATGGAAGTTGAAAGATTTATTCTAGTGCTCAATATAGAGAATCTTATAGAATTCTCTCATTAAGCCACTGTCCCAACAATAGTATAATCGTCATATGGTGATATGATATTTAAACGATTGGCTTAGTGTAAGTGATAGATTATTAGTTTATGCCCTAAAGCCAATCGCTTTGGTTATAGTTGAGTGAAAAATAATTTAAAACATTCTTTATCTTGTACATGTTTAGATGTATATGATGAAGTCCAAGGGATAATTATACATTACAAATGAAATTATAATAAGATTATAATTATAAGATTCATATTATGTTTATGTGTTATCCCAAAATTGTTCCTAGTCATTGTTCTATTAATGCTAAACATTAATAGAATGTAAAAAGGCTAGCATAAGTTATGTTTTTCCTTATGAAGGAAATAATCAATCTTATATGCTTAAAGTATAGAGATACTTAAACAAACATGTGGGTGCTTGTTAGAGAACAAATTCACTAAACAGACCCGATATGAAAAATTCATTTGGAACATTACTTGTATGACTATAGAATTCTCATTTTGATGATTATATAAGTGATCCTTTGACTTGAGGTCTCCAAGGTTATCTTGTATAGGGATTGCTATGTTTTGATCCTATTTATAACCTATTTAATCATGGGTAGGTGAATCGATATTCATTGGTTATATGGAGGTAGTTTTGTGATCAAGATAGGATTCATCACCCTCAAGTAATTAGGGAGAATGTTCTTTTGTTTTTTATTAATATTAATTTGAAAAATCCTTGGCCAAGGTGGAATGACGCTTTGTAAATAGTTTACAAATGTCATTAATTGAATCAATAGCTAATGGTATAGAACTAACATGGCTAGACTCAAACTAGAGTGGACATTAATTCCATACTTTATGTCTAATTAGAACATTATATGATGAAAAGATTGAATTATGAGGAAAAAATAATGCATGGAAAGGTTAGTCAAAACCACTTTGACACTCCTAAATATTTGGGTGGTCATGATGCATTGCTAGAAGCCAATATTGATCTATGATTATAAATTGTTTAATTGGAGAATTAAAGATGAATTAAAAGGAGTTTTAATTTATCTAATTGTAATTATGAATTAGAATTATAATTTATAATCATTGCCAACATATTTGAGAACCTAATGAGTCTCACATAAAGAATGGGTTGAAGAGAGAAAAGATATTTTATTTAAGTTGGATTGGATTAGAAAGAACTTTATAATTAAATATGAGATATTTAATAAATACAAATCAATATGAGATATTGGATCTTATTTAGGCATAATTGGTATTTAATTAGAATTATTTGTAATTCTAATTAAATTTTAATTGAAATCAGAATTTAATTTCAATTATATTACTAAAATGTCCAAAACCTATTATAAATAGGCTTAAGATCTATAGAGCTAGCACTTCTTGCTTAACCCTCTCTATAAGAGTTACAAAGTTCTCTCAACCTATTTTGTGGATACCATTAGATGCTAGACACTTACGTAGCTATGTGGTTGAGATGGATCGATTTCAGAAATGGTTCGAAAGATATGACAAGAACATGATCAAGCTTTAGAATAAGGTACAAATTTATATTCACACTTTATTATGATTTATGCATTAATTATTTTATAGAATTAAATTGATCTTAGTTTTCGGGAAATCAAAACTACAAAAGTCTTGTAATTATTCCACCAATCCTAGCCCAACTTCACAACACTCCAAACAGGCCATCTAGGTTCTTTCGTATTTCTTGCTTCAGTTATAAAGTTGTACATCTTTTACTCAATAGGTTCATAATTCAAAAAATTATATTGGATCTTATGGCTCATGCTAATAGAATTTCATGGCATTCTCATCCATCAAGATTATTTGAATTATGATAGAGTCTTCTTGCTCTACTATAAAATTGAAAAAAATAAAGCAGAAAATTAATTTATGAGCATTATTATCCACGTTGTTGTATGAGTTTGGTTCATTTATATTTTATCAGAAAAGCCAAAGATCATCAACTTTAAACCTTATCTTATTAGAAATAACAATAGGATAACAATCCCTTTTGGTTTCTGGTGAGAACATTCCCTTTTGTCTTAAATTAAAATCTTGAAAAAATAAAAGTTTAAGTGATGTATGTATTTATTCTCGTGAGGTTAAGAGAAGAGTAAGAATGAGATCTTGATTGGGATGCTTTTAACGGAGGAATAAATGATTTTGAACAAAACAAGTGCCTTGGATTACTATAAGACATTGTTAAACAATTCAACATATATTCAACAATAATATAAGTTAGGATAACAAACAAATTGAATGTAGAAGAAATCAAAATACCTCCTACCATATGTTTTATCTCAGAAAGTTTGTATTTTTGGAATTCTTCTAAGCTCTCAATTTCCAATTGGATCGTGTAAATTTTCAGAAGAGAAAAGAAGTTTAGGGACCCTAAAAGTCTGTAAGAAAAACATATATCAATGTGCTCCCATTAAGCACATTGTCAGTTACCACAAAAATAGGACATTCATACCCATTAACTACATAACATTGGACCATTTAATATTAGAATATGAAAAATTCTAAAAATCATTATTTTCTTTAGATAATTAGAGGACATTCTCCAAAACTTAACTATTTTCATATATATATATATATATATATATAATTGTTCTAAATAAACAATTTCACCATATATGCTTACTAATATAAATTATAACTAAAGGCTAACACTCTACTAACTAAAGGGGCTTAAAATGTATTAAAGTAAAATATAAATGTTTAACATTATTTTTCTTTTCTTTATATTGTTTCGTATAATGTTTAATATATGATTAAACTTTATAAACTTTAATTTAATTGTACTTCTATTTAATTTTATAAGAAAAAGGTTTTGTTTTATAGATTTCTATTTTGAGTTCTTCTTTCTAAGTTGAGATTTCAATTGATTTGATATTTTTTAGAAATGATATTTCAATGCTAGTTTTTATACAAAATTTTCAACACTAATAAGTGGCAACTAGCAAACATATGTATGTATATAAATTTCATAACATTTCTTTTATAACCTTTCATATTAGTTTAACCTATATAGTAACAAGTAATTCTCAAATTACTGGTGAATTTATTTTACGACTTTTTTTCACAGACTTCTTTAAAATATAAGAAAAGCATATTCATAATTCCATGTTAATAATTTGTATTAAAAGTTGAAGGCGAGTTTCAAATATAAAAATTTCTAGCTCTTAAACTTTCTAACCTTTATAATTTTATTCAATTTGTTACTTTGTTTAGAAGCTAAAACTAAAAAAGTCAATCAGTTTTTGTAAATAACATTTTGATTCCATCTGCCTCGTCTTACTGAATAGTCCTTAAAGGAGTTATTAGTTCTTCATGATCGCGATCGAAACCAAGCTCTCAAGAAGTAAAAACATTTAAGATATTGTTAGATTTTAAATTTAATTGTACATGCTCTTAGTTTTATGATAGAAATAACATGTAAGTTCATTGCACATGTTTCTTTGCAGATTGCAAAATTATTACTAAAGCATTTGGATTTACATATAATTAAAGTAATAACTAGAATTGACAAGCTTACTATTATTGGGATATTTTAGATATATTTCTCCAAGACAATCTATTAGCAATTTAAATTGGTTTATTACAAAATTTTATGTATTAGGTATCGTAAAACATCATGGTTTATTATGTCACAACAACAAAAAATTTGGTTGTTAACATAATCAGTATAATATATGTTGCTTTGATGAACAGTTAGTTATCCATGGAAAAGGGAGATAGGCATTAGATGACTTTTCCCAGATACAGTGATGAATATATGGGTGTAGTTGATTGTTTTCTTAAAAAAGGATTTTTTTTTTTTATGGTGGCTAATGGGAATGATATTTCTTGTCCATGTAAGAAGTGTTGGAATTATTATTAGTAGATAAGAAATACTATATATGATCATTTGATTATTGATGGATTTGCTCAAGGATATGATAGTTAGGAATTTAATAAAAGATTAATTAATGCAAGTTAGATATGGATGATAATAATGAATTTAATGGAAGGTCTATCCATGATATTATAGATGCCTTAATAAGACACCTTTAAAGATATAGATGAAGGTACCAATAGTTCTGTAGGAGTTAGTTAGTACTCATCCAAATGTTGATGCTAAGAAGTTTTTTAAATTGGTAAAGTAAGGAAAATAAAAGGTATATCTCGGTTATCAAAGTTTTTCTAAACTTTCTTTCATCATTTAACTATATCTTTTTAAATGTACTTATGGAATTAGTTATGCAACTTATATTGATCTCATAGGGATACTTAAATAGGTCTTTCCTAGTGCAAAGATTCCTGAATCTTTAATACAACAAAGAAACTTGTGAAAGAATTAGGACTTCATTATGAAAAGCTACATGCATGTTCTAATGATTTTATTATGTATAAGGGAAATGATGAGAAAGCAATTAATTACGAAGTGTGTGGTGTATCTAGGTGATAAAAATGTTATAGTAGTGAAAATAACAGAGATCATTTGTACAACCTCAAATGTAAGGCAAATTCCAACTAAGGTGTTTAAATACTTTATATTAAAATTTAGGTTGCAATGTCTTTACATATGCCCATAATTATTTGAATTCATGAAACGACATAATAACGAACATCTTTAGAAAGCTTGTTTCTTATTAGAACTACCCAGATGTGAAGGTATGACAATTATTAGTACTTTTTTACAAATTAGTTTTATGATATGTAATTAATATAATGTTTCAATATGTACCAAATTTCTTACACAGATACTCAAAATAGAAAACTTCAAACTAAAATGCACATAGTTGATCCTAAGAGTTATGCAAGTATTTCAGCTAAGTTGGTAAGTTCTTCAATGAGTTATGATCTATCAAGTTATTTCAAAATTCTAATTAACAATTATTTCCATGGATAGAAAAATGAAAGAGAGGATAAAACTCCACTTTCTAATGTTCAAAAGTATCATGCAACTTATAAAAAAAGCATGAAAAAGTGTACAAGCAAGCTACTAAAGCTATAAGAGAGAAAATTCTAATTAACAATTTTTTATATTGTTGTTGCTTTCATTGAGAGGCCCATATTTATTGCTCATTTTATATGTTTTTAATCTTATTTTTTGTTGTGTTTCTCGTATCCCCTAGATCCCATTTCATTTATTTTTTATTATTGATTTATTCTTCTTGTCAAAATGAGTTATTTTTGGTATAAATGGAATTATAGTAGGTTTCTTTGTAATTATATATGGTGCTTGCATTCCTTAGTTTGACCACAAGTTTCTTTATTTTTTGTTTGAAATATAGATATTGTCATTATTGTTTGTTTCCCATAAACCAGTAGTTACCCTCATCAAGGTCAATTTGATTGAAGAAGTAATACATTACTTTTCTCTTTTAGGCTCACATTGAAGAAGTGCAAAAAGAAAATGATAATCAAAAGATTGATAAAGTTGTGGTTGATATGGGAATGATAAGTCCTAGAGATAACAAACTATTTAGAAGGGGTGTGAAATTATCTAGCAAGAAAGAAAATAATATAGTGAGTAAAGCCTTATACAAAGTTCCTAATAAGTATCTACAATCCATCAATATTGCATTGGAAGAAGAGATGAACCAGAAAGTGAAGCTGGAAAGGAGAAGAGAAAGAAATTAGAAAAAAGAGAAAGTCAAATGCTTGGCAATAAAAAAAAGACTAGAAAAAGATAAAGTAGATAAAGAAGAAATGATGCAACAAATGTTCTCTCTCATTCAATCTTATATTAGATAAGCTAACACCACTAACATAGATATACTTTGTAAATTGAATCCACCTAGTCAATCAAGAATGGATTATTCTATTCTTCCTAATCGTACATATCAACATAAAGAAGAATACCAGCTGATAAAGTTCCTCAATTCACTATTGTTGTACATCATCTTGTTGCCTTATCTATTTAGATTAATTTTCTATTTCCCCATTTTCAAATCTAGTGAACCTAATGTGGATTGAAATGTTTATGCCTTCTAACTTTGTTCATAAAAAGAACTTGATCATTTTATTTTTAGTTTTTGAACTAAATTAATTTTCTTGATTAATTGGAGATCACAATAAAGTAGTTAATATTTCATTTTTTAGATATATCAACATTTTTTAGTTTAATGGTTTTAGAATAATTCTAATTTACTTTTTAAATAGGAAGTTAATGATTGGGAGTGGATAAAGAGGTACTTGGTGAAGGATTTTGGAGTGCTCATACATATTGGTTTTGTTATATATTTTGGTTGATGCACTTATATTCTATGTAGACTAAAGGAAGATAATATAAGTGCATATTTTAGCTAGTGATTTTTGGCTATTATATTTTGGATATGTTAAAGGTTAAATTCCACAAATCCATATGGACTATATGATAACATATGTAAATGCAGTTTTTATTATTGACATTTGTAGTACAACTAAAATATATATGAATATTTCCTACTCAATGTTACTTTTCCATTAACATGTTATTTCTAATGAAAGAATAAGTTGTTGCTTTTATTGTTAGATGTAGTTGCCTAAAAAAATCATTTTGTTACCTTATAAAGACTAAAACTATTGCTAAATCCATTCAACTTTGTTGCTATAGTTTGAAACTTTTCTATTACCTTAGTTAAAACTTGAAGCAATATTATTCATTTTGTTTCCTAATCAAGAAATTTTGTTTCCTTACACTTATAAAAGCACCATTTTATTTGATAGTATAAATTATGTTGCCCTAATGAAAGGGCAACAATAATTGCACTTTTAGCTACACTTTTCTCTATCACCTAATGTCTTTTTTGTGGTAGTGGTACATGAAGTTACTGCCATATATTTAAATTCCCAAGTTGAAAGTATAATAATAGATTATTTCTTTAAACTTCATGAGATAGCAAAATTAACTATTAAAATGGAAAATCAATTGTACCTTTTCTTTTATCAATATCTCCCACAAAATCATTATCAAAAAATTTCACAAATTTGAAATTAGTAAATGAGGAATAAAATAGTCCAAAGTCAAATATATGTTTTAGGCATTAAAGTATCCTCTTAGCAACTTTCATATAGGTAAAGGTAGGAGCTTCCCTAAATCGACTTACTACTCTAATCAAATAAAGGATATCAGGCCTTATATGTTGGACCCCGAACTTTTTCTTGATGAATTTAGCATGATGTCAAATTAGGTTTTAAATGATGAATTGTTTTGGTTGGATTTTATTGAACATGATTGAAATAAATTATGAAGTTCAATGGAATAATTTTGGGAGTTATTTATTTATGCCTAAGTTAGTAGGATTAATTTCATGTGTTAATTGAAGGGTTAAAAGTGGTAAGAATGCCTAAGGGTAATTT
>JANZLC010000004.1:9694679-9708313 GCA_026413385.1 Erythroxylum gracilipes
ACATTTTGAAGTATTATGATAGTATGATGGTTACTGACAAAGATGATCATCATTTGTCCTCAGTATTAAGTGTCATCATACATTGTCATAGTACGTATGAAAGTCTTAAGATTTGTGTCAATCTTAAGCATCTGAAGGTCACTGGGCATATATACAGGTTGACTTTGTGCCTATGTCATTTAGACGCATACAGTTTAATACAGCTAGCTATAAAGTTTGACATGACATAGGGGGATATAAGTTTTTAATCCCATAAAGGTTCTCTAATGCTGTTTAGCATTTAGTTGGAGAACATAAAGGTTTTCTCTAATGCTGTTTAGCATTTAGTGAGAGAAAACAAGATTTCTCTAATGCAGTTTAGCACATGCGGTTTAGCATAAAGTTGGAGAAATTGAGACCCACAAACGAAGATGATACAATTTAGATCATAAAGGTATCATCGTAATTTGCCACGCTCCATTTTCCCATTCATGTTAGTGGGGTATTAGGTATTTGTGATTGTATTGAATCTGTGTCACGTATGACACATGCATTTGATGCTTTTCGATACTGAAAGCCTTGCGGGACAAAATGATGGACTTTTGTTATCTTTGGATCAAATGTTTTGTTTTCAAAACTTAGACATCTATACAGTAGCGTGGCTTAACTGAAGTTTTAAAATTATTTTTAAACTAAAGTCTACTATAATTAATGATTGTCCAAAGGGGAGATTGTAAGACATTTTTGTTCTTAGGGGCAATTTTGTCAATGACTCATGAAGTTGGACAACATTAATTGCAATTTGGTTTTTAAATAAATTATCGGTTAGTTACGCCATTTGATCCTAATAAAGATAATAAAGTGGCCCAATAAATGATCTAGGTTAATGGGTCAAAGTTTGGGTGAAAAATGTGTCCTGATTAGTGTGGATCGGGTCTATATCGGCCTTGTGATAGGAAAGCCCGATATGGAAGCTATATAAAGGTAAGGTCTCCTGCAGTTACTCATAAGTTGATCCACGAGCATCAGGTTCCTGACCCGTTAAGGAAGCTTGGGATTTGAGGAAACTGTAGAAAGGCCTTGCCCGTGAGTCGGTAAGCACTTTCCACTAAAGGCCCCGACAGATTCGGAGACGTTTGGAGCTCAGAATTGGCATCAAAATTAGAGATGGAACCGAAATCTAGGTATTCTGTATTACCTTTATTTCTGATCCTTTCACAGGACCCTGGGGTACGTAATAAAGAACCCACAACGTACTAACAACTTGTACTTCTCAGTAACTTCCTCCAACCAATCCACTAAAATGCCTCTCATATTAGGAGTAACGTCAATTTGAACCTTTTCAATGTAATCAGGCAAAGGTCTTCTCCTTGGATCCACCTAAAAATTGTGTACAAATCAATCAACTATAGGATGGACAAACCATTGAAGCACAAAACCAAAGGTTGCATTGACCATTTACCTCCATTTTGTGAAGATAATGGTAAATATTAGATATATAGGATTCACACATTTGGGGATCATAAGGTTTGATATCAAAGTCCTGACTTTCCCTCTTAGCAACAACATCTTACTTCTCGATGACAATTGCCCTCTTGGCTTTTGGTTTTGTTACTTTACCCTTCAGCTTCCTATTCACAGTGACAACATTAGACACATTCTTAAGCTCCCCTAAAACAACCTGTTTCTTTGAAATGGGTTGGTCCTCGACCGCAGGAGCCACGGCAGCTAGCCGCTTAGCAGCGACAGCTCGTATTAATCTGGCACAGTTCTCCTGCTTTGCCATCTCTCACCTCTACTCCTCTGAAACTAAGTGAGCGAGAGAGAGAGAGAGAGAGAGAGAGAGAGAGAAGATGAGAAGAGACTGCAGTAAAGTAGGGGATATGTAGAAGAAGGAAAATGTAAATGTAAAAAAGAGGAAGAAGCGTCATAACACAAAAGCAATTTTTGTTTTACGCAAACACCAATTTTGGCAAAGATGAAGAAGCGCCATAACACAAAAACATTTTTTGTTTTTCAAACTCGGATTTCTCACTGTAGTTTTCCCAATTACAAACAAACATAATCAGTTCAATAACCCCTAAAAAAAATAAAAACACACGATTTTCACTCCAGTTTTCCTAATTACAAACAAACACAATTGTAAATTACCTACGAAATCATATTTTCATAGGGAAATTCCCTATGGAATGCTGTTTTCGTGGAATGGAATTTCCTCAAAAGGTTTTTTCATAGGAAATTTACCTACGAAAATGTGATTCCGTAGGTAATTTACTTATAGAAATATATTTCTGACAAGAAGTTACCACAAAATTAGTTTTTCTTATGGATTTTTTTGTACGTAAATTTTGTACACAATTTTTGCGGGAATCATTAACGCCAATTTTTACGACGACTTTCATTATTTCATCATTGAATTATGTCGGTAGAGTTTGGCAATAAAATTCCGTCCTCTTTTAAAGATGTTTTTTTTTTCAGTTGCAAAATATCTTTTTTTGACAAAGTTACCTACGGAAATTAATTTCCGTCGTTAATTCCTTACAGAATTTTTTTTTTCTGTTGGGAATTTTCTGTCTCTAATTTGCAATATTCTTATAGTGATTGTTAAGTGGTTTATTGCTCAATTTTATTTGATTGTTTAATTTCCGAATTTTGTTTTCTCTCAAATCATATTTCACAATCTTAGACAAAGTTAGGTTCATTTAGTTTTAGCTAATTCATCGTGGGATCAACACCTTAATTATTACAAGTTTATGATCACTATACTTATGAAATATTGAGGGTTTTACATTAGGTAAAACTTGCTAAACAAGTTTTTGGTTCCATTTTCAGTGAGTTAGTTTAGGACTTTTTTAATTCATTTATTTAAGGAACCATGTCCCTTTCTTGTGATTGTGGTACCCAATTACAAGAAATTAAAAAAATAGAAGAGAAGGGAAATTTGGGCACAAAGTTGAAGGCACATCAATTTGGACATCTCAAGGCAATAATGAGTAATTTGAAAAGTTAAATACCAAGAAGAGATAGAAGGAACGATGATGGAGGAAATATATCATAGGGAGCAAAAGACCCTTGTGAACTTCAACGAGGCACAATTTGGTCAAGGAAGTAATCATCTTTATTTTAACACTTATAATTTGGGGTGGCAAAACTACCTATATATCTTTTGGTCTAACAATGTAAGAATCCAAATGGGAATTGAAGGGATGCCAGTATTTCAGTAAGATGAGTCTAATTCATGGGATTCAAAATTGGACAAGAACATGGACATGATCATAAGTATGGATGAGGCCCAGAAGAGGCTAGAAGGGAAGTTCGAAGAAGTAATGGAAGATCACGCCTTTTTCTATTCACAACCTAGAGGTTTAAATAGGTCAACTTATCAATAAATTTTGTAAGAGAAGTGTGGAAAGCTTTATGAGTAATATGGAAGTAAATCCAAGAGAGCAATTTAAGGCTATCACACTTACGAGTGAGAAAGAGCTAAAAGAATCAGTGAAAAAATAAGTTGAACTCCACCTTGTAGAAGATCAAGAGAAGAAGAAAGTTGATAAAGAAAAGAATGAAGACCCTCGATACATTCCTCCTTTGCCTTAACCACCGAAAATACCATTCCCACAAAGACTTCAGAAGAACGAATTGGATGCATCATTCACAAAGCTCGTGGCAAAGTTACTTGTCTTTTGTTGAAGTGTCGAAACGTAAGCCCAAGTATGTGAAATTCCTTAAAGATATATTATCTGCGAAGCGAACTTGGGATGACAATCAAACGGTATTCATGAAAGAAACCTCCAACTCCTTAATTACCAACTATATGCCCTCATACTTGAGAGATCCAGGGAGCCTTACAATACCTTGTGTAGTTGGTAATTTAGAGATTTCAAAATGTTTATACGACTTAGGTGCAAGTATAAACCTTATGCCTTCGTCAATTTTTAGGAAACCGGGGCTAAAAGATATGAAGCCAACATCTATGTGTATTCAATTGGCAGATCAGTTAATAAAGAAACCATTTGGTGTGGTGGAAGATGTACCTATAAAAGTGGACAATTTATCATTCCTATGGATTTTGTCATGCTAGACTTTGAAGAGGACCGAAATTGTCTGTTAATTCTTGGTATACTATTTTTGAACACTGAAAAAGCTTTGGTTGATGTCTATGAAGACAATCTCATCCTTCGAATTGGTGATGAACAAGTAAAATTTAACATGAATAAGGTATTAAAGAATCCAAAGGAGTCTAATGAAGTCAAATTTTTAAACGAGCGAGAGGAAGAAGAGCAGATGATAGTGAAGATTGAGATTGAAGAAGATACGAAAGTCTCTACTCGTGAAATGAAAGAAGAAGAGGAGACGAGATTGACTGAGGAAGAACATGAATAGCTCACCCTTTTACAAGACAAACTGCCGGATTCAATAGAAGATTCAAGGAGTTTTGTTATTCCTTATTTTATTGACAGTTTGTTAGTAAAAAGGACATTACTGAACTTTATTGGTTTTCTTAATTTTATCAATATTGTCCTTTTGATTGTCTTGAAATTTGTAGCTTATTTATAGGTTACAAAATTAAATTTGGGCGGCAAGGGCATAATCAAGGCACTCATAATTGACTTAGATTGAGTGTGGAAGGAAGAACACGTCAAAACAATGACCTTAACTAAGCGCTACTTGGGAGGCAACTTAAGAATTAGGATAAGTTTTATTTGATTTTATTAGTATTTTGTTACTTTTATTTTGTAGGGAGTGAATTGTTGGAACTTCATGGCTGAAAGTATCTCCAAATTCCTTCACCAGCACCATCATCACCTCAATCGCCATGACAAGTTTATGCTCTAACCCTTATCTTTTCCTTTTGTTTTTATGTCTTCTTGTTATTTTGTTTTATTCCCTCTTACATGTTTTTTTTCTCACATATTCCCCCTTACATGTTTTTTTCTTCTCACATTGAGGGCAATGTGTTGTCCAAGTGTGGGGATGTAGGTGTGGATTGTATTTTTTTTTATCATGAGTGTGAATTTTGCACGTTGTATGTTAGTTTTTGCTTAGGTTTTCATGGTATGAAATGTGTGAATATGTCAATGGATAGGACTTAGCGGAATTAGCTTAGCTTTGAACATAATCTTCTAGGTTGTTAAGATTTATCAGCTTGTGCAATTCATGTTCTAGCTATCTTTGGTTAAATATGCATGTTAATTAGGATTTGACGTTTGTTTACTCACCTTAGGAAATTTGTTGCATACATTTATAATCAAAGGTCAATTGAATAAGTAGCATCGATTGTATCTTTTCATGAGGATGATTAGCTAAAAAAATAAGGTAGGCAATCAAATGTACAAATATAGTTGGTATATCTTAAGCAAACAACTATTCCACTGGCCTTAGGGTTATTAATAAAGCTAGTAGCTAGCTGAGAATGTGATATAACTGAGTAACGTCAGAAGGCTAAAATGACATTCCAACCAAGCCTATTAATAAAACATGACCTAGTTGAGTAACTGGTGGACATTCATCACAAATGTTTATGTCAAAAGACTAAGTCAATGTTAAAGAAAACTAACAAAATGGTATTTAATAAATAAATCCTACCAATATTTGAGAATAGATGATTTTTCATGAAAAGATGCTTAGTGATGTTTGCAATTTAAATTGCTACTTATTATCAATGTGTGTATACAAGTGTTGAGGTGAGAGAATATGACGTTAAGGTCTTAATTAGTATGTATATTTAGTCCAAAGTGCTTAGCCATAGATTACACAAGTTAATAAGTTAAAACAACTTGAAGGATTGTGTTTGAAGTTAAATTAGTTTCGCTTCGTGAAGTCAATGCCATTGTATCATTTTAAATTAGTTTCAGAAGTCGATGCCATTATATCATTATTGCATATGTATGTATATATGTTTTATTGTTTGGTGTGTTTGAGTTTGTTTTATTTTGTTTTTCTTTTTGCTTAAAGACAAGTAAAAGTGTAAGCGTGAGGATGTTGATAGTTGTAGTTTACATTATGTTTTAGTAGGTGATTTAGTGTGTTTTTAGGAGTTGATTAGATGATTTGTGCATGTTTAAGTTTATAATTGTGTCAATGTGATTATGTGTTTATGTTTTTAAGTGTTATGTGGTTTAAAGCATGTTATTGGGCTTAAATTCTGTGCTCTTGAGGTATTTTGATGTGTTTGTTATTTTTAAAGATCAGATGAAGAAGAATGAAGGAAGTTGGAGAAAGCTTGGAGAAAGAGCAAAGGTCATGATTGTGAAATCCCTGTCACGGTTATGACAAAAGTGAACAGGCGTGCGGTAGATGCGAGGATCTCCTTCTATTTTCATTTTTAAGGGTCTTTTTGACTTTTTGTCTTGGGAAAAGCCTAGTTTTTACCCTAAATGGCCCCAGGACTATATAAGATCATTAAATGGCCCTAATCAAGTGAGCCTCCATCTTATCATTTTAGAGAAAGAGACAAGGAAGAGAGGAGAAGGAGAGAAGAGAAAAAAGAAGAAGAAGGGGAGTTGCTTCTAGCCGCTACAACCATTCCTTTCTAAGTTAATTTCTTTATTTCTCTTGCTATTCACTTCATCTAATGTGTGTTTTGGATTTGAGGATGATGAATATTTTGTTAAGGATGTTCTAACTTCATTTGGGATTGATTCTTAAATCAATTGTGACTTATTTGCTTTTGATGTTAATGAATGTTTAGGTATTGTGATTGTTTATGGTTTTTGTATACTTCAGTAATAAATCAAGAGAGTGAACTGATAGTAACATTATTAGGTTCAGTAATGAGAATTAACAACCCAATAGTTCATATAAACATCAAATCGATATTTATACGAAGCGAGATCTTGTGTAAGGACCTGATTGTCTATTAGATTACTTAAGAACTAATTGAAACATGAGCTGTTTTATTAATTAAGAAATTGCAAAATTAGAAATTCATATTCAATTAGGGATTATGATTTAGGGTTTAATTATTAGGTCTTGAGAGAGATTGATCAACCTTTTGAAATTCTAGGACCAATAGTAATTAAATCAAAAGCAATTAACGTAGCAATTGACGATAGAATGAACCCCCTCTTCTCATAATTGTTTGATCTTGTCTTGTGCAATTTCTTGATTATTAAGTTGTTGTGCTTTATTTTGATTTCTTTACGTTAATTTCAGAATTTCATTTTTTTATCAAATCATATTCAATTATTTTCAATTGTTGTTTAGCTTTTTTTTCATTTTTATCACATTTGTTATAACCTTAGATAACATTAGGATTTAATTAGTTCACTAATTCCTCGTGGGACTAACACCTTAACTACTATGCTTACGATCCGTGCACTTGAGAAACATTGATGGTTTTATAAAAGTAAAACTTGCTCAACAATGATCATGCATATAAATCTAAATTTCAGTAATTGATTTAGCTAATAAGCTACTGATTTTAGAAAGAATATGAATGATTAGATATCATATTATTTATCTTTGATATTTGCTTGCATGACTTGAATAAATTAGATAGACACTATATCAATCTTACTTACATGGTAATCTAAGTGTATGTGACCATCATAGCTTAAGTTTGAGAGTTAGTTTGTCTTATGTGACCATCATAACTTAAGTTTGAGAGTTAGTTTATCATCTTTGATAATTAATTAAGTTTCTCTTCTTTGATAATTAATTAAATTCATTAAAAATATCATCATGAGCTTAATTAGTTAGTCAAAAGGTTATCCAAATGGACCAAAGGAAAATAATATTTTAGAATTCTACCGCAACAACAACAATAATAACAATGACCCAGTAAAAATTCCACTAAATGTGGGGTCTAGGGAGATTCAGTGTACACAACTTTACTCCTAACTAGTAGAGAAGTTGTTTTTGAATGAAAATTCTACTATCACATAAATTAGTATTTAAGTTTAGGATCAATCAATCTAAGCCACATTATTAATGGTGAAGCTGAAGTCTTAACTAACTATTATTTCTCTTTTTTAAAGCTCCCTACATATTTATTGTTTCCTTATTTTTATTCGTTTTGTTTGTTTTACATTTAATTTACTTCATCTTAATATAATATTTAATTTTATTATTTTTATAAAGTGTATAAGTTCAAACTAATAGTTTACTAGTCCTTATAAGATAAATCCACTTTATCACTTATTACATTTGGTGCACTTGTTAATGTATTTTTAAATAAATTTTATAAGCTAAAGGTATAAATTGTTCCTTAATATTTTGTAAAAAGGTTTAAGTTAGTCCATGTCGTTATTTTTTGTATCACTATATACTTTAACATTTAAAAGTTAATAGTAGTTACTTCCTAAAAGTTAACCTCATTAGGTCTCTATTACTGGGACATTAATCCATTTAACATGGTATTCCACCTAAACAACATGAACCTACTAGACTCTAACATGGATATTTTAAAAGATATTAATTTTATATAATTTAAACTATTGAAATTAAAAATATTATCTTTATCTCTCTCATTTCCCTAATTGACCACCATTTTAACCACCGTCATTACCACCTTAACCTCCAAATCTTTTCTCTGCCCTCCAAATCATAACCATCACCACTACCATAGCATACCTAAACTCCATCTACTCATCTTATCATTGTAGCTTCTTCCACTGTATCTCCCTCATTTCAATTTCACTCAACTCTTTTACATCTCTGACTCTAAACCTTTAACACCAACTTGTTAGTGGTTACCTATAGTTTTACCTTCTGACCTATAAGTCAAAGCTCATATTAGTAGGTATAAATTTATTAAAGAGTATTTATTTACTCAAGATCGGAGGTTCATTCCTTCACTCTAGCAAAATGGAGAGTATATTTTCTCCCTTCTATTGGAAACACTAAAAGCAAGAGAAACTAAGTGACATTGCACCCTTAATGGTTACTTCTTGAACAAACATCAACTTTTTCTTATTGAAAATCATTAGGTTATATTCAACTAGTCTATATAAAATCTTAAGTACGTTTTATCAAGAGGAGAGATTTATTCCTCTTTAAATTTAACAGTTGCATAGGGCTAAGAGAAGTATTAGAACTTGATACTTGGTATGTTACTAGGAAGATTTTGATTGCCAAAATATGGAAGCAAGTAACCAAGTTTAGAAAACCTATTCATAAAGTTTCCCTAAATTAGTTTCTTTTCTATGACATAACATTAGAGTATTATAAAAGTGAAGGACTTACTCACCTAGGTAGTGTAATTGGGTCACAAATATGTATGGGTGAAATTATAAGTCCCTAAAACATATAATGTCTATAAGAATTTATATCAAAAATAACATGAGCAAGCCTTTTTCAAATTTTCTCAAAATGATTAGGCTGGATGAAGATGTTTATTAACCAGTGCCAATTCCACTTTCTAATGGAAGCCTAAGCCACTGGTTTCTCACAAAATCTAGAAACCATCAGGAAGATGTTTTTTCAATAGGTTCTTAGAGGATTTAATAGATGATGCTTTCCCTCTTGCTACAGAAAGAATTGAGTTTCCTTTTGAAACAACTATTATTTCCTCTATTTTAAATACTATTAAAGCTGCTAATGCTTTAGCTACATCTTCATCCCCTACCAATTTGACTACAACCTAAGCAATTCTAACTAACCCTTCACTCTCTATTAGATCTTTGGAGATCCTTCTTCAATAATGGAAGTAGTTGGTTCTTCACAAAGCAATCACACTTAAGATACTGTAGGAAGTTAGTCCCCTAATTTATTTCCTTAATAAAGAAGATCAAAACTTAAATTAAAAAAGGGAGGAGGGTAATTCCTCTTAATAAACTTTCTCCTTGTTCTTTATATTTATTGTAGCCTAAAACACTAAAGGACTTAATAACTATAAAAAATACTAGTTATTAGGGATTTTTATCTTTAAAATCTCTAACAATAAGCCAATTGTGTTAGGGCTTTTGGAAAATAAAATAAAATCTCCTTTCATAAATTTTAAAAGAATTTATGGGGACTTCCTTTTGGTTACTAACCACTAATTCATCTTAAATAGGTGTATTTTGGTTTCTTAAGACCATTATCGCTGCAAACTTGACGTCTTGACTCTTTTAGATTCATATATCCATGTAATTATATCTAGTCCTCTTTTAGATAAATTTATACTCATCTTCATATTTTTGTTACACAATATGCCTAATAGGAGAGATCTCTAGAAAGATCCGACGGACATTAATACACCCTTAAATGACCTTTCGATTTTATAGAAGGATTTCAAGACCTAGATTAACTCATTAGAGTCTATAATAAGAGATATAGGATGGAAGCATCATAAAATAGATTGTGAAAAGTGTCTCAATAATATCTCTTTATCTGATTCTAAGTTACTTTAGGCCCTTCTTGACATAGAGTAATATATAATATGGTAGGAATTTCATTAAAAAAATTTAAATATAGTGTTAACGATTCCCAGCTTTGATAATTCTTGGTCCATTTTTTCAACCTTCACTTATTGCTGCTGACCATTCTCTGATGCTTATCAGTATTCTCAAGTCAAAACGAAACTTAACACCTTTAAGTTTCTATAATTACCTTGTTGACATTAAGGAATTTGGTGACATTCTTAAGAATTACTAGAACATTCTTCTAAGTTATTGGTAATTTCTATTATTTTCTAAAGTTGAAAGCTATTAAGATAAAAACAAGCATCGATTCCCTAGATGTTTAAAAAGAGCTACAAAAGAAACAAAATGACCCAACTCTGATAGCTTAAGAAAAGAGCAAACTTTTAGCTTACCTTAATGCAATTCATAACCACTTCACGGTTATAAGATAAAATTCTAGGTCATGTTCACTTAGATAGGGTGAGTCAAACACCAGTTATTTCCATAATGTCATATTGGTTAAAAAAATCACAATCTAAAAGAGTTATCAAAGATGTTTTTGGTAATGTTCCAGCTGAAATTGAAGTTATTAAAAGTATCACTTATTTCTAGTTTAAGTATTTTTAGGAATAAAAAGGATGCGTTAACGGTTAGAGCTCGATCTTGACACACTTATTCTGCATCCTTATTAATATTTGACTGCTATAAAGATTTTAAATCTTTGTTAGGTATAAGGAGGACACATTCATCGTTAGATCTCAACCTTAGTACACTTAATGACCCACATGTTATTGAATACCACAAATTCATGCATACCTCTTCATTTTATTTTAAGGAAATTAAAGTGCTATACTTGTCTTTAACTCATATAAAGCTCTAGGTCTTGATGGCCTAAATGGAGTATTTTTTCCAAAAAGAATGGCATATGATTGACATTAACTTCTCTAAAGCCTTTATTGATTTCTTCCATGTCAACATAATTCTTAGAACCTTGATTAAAAAATATAAATTTATTCCTCATGGTCAAAATCCTCTACCTTTTTATAAATTTCATTTAATATCTTATTGCAATACCTTTTACAAGATTATACTTAAGCTATTATGCAGGGATTGAAGCTTGCTCTTCATTTAATTATTAGTAATTCTCATAATGTTTTTATTTTAGGTAGGCACATTAACAACAACATCCTCTACCATAGATATGTTAGCTCCAAAGGATATATGTTAAATGTTGAATTTGGAAAAGTCTTTCATATAGTTGACTATACATTCATCTCAAATTACTTCAGATCTTTTAGGTACTCGAATATTTGCATTAGTTAGATTACTACATGTGTCTCCACTGTGTTATATATTATTCTTTTTAATGATTAGCCTTCTCGTTTATTTAATGTGCTAAAAGAATGAGATATGAAGACCTTTTAATCCTTTATCTTTTTTGCAATCTATTTGGAGATACTCAAATTGTTTATGGAAATCATAATAGCAAGATCTAACTTTATTTATCATAAAAAATCTTTTAAGCTTAAGTTTTTCAATCGAACAGTGGCTAATAATCTCCTACTACTTTCTTATACAGATTTCATTTTTTTCAATCTCATGCTTTCTTTTTTATTTAACTTTAAATATTTTCCGATTGTAGACATTAATAAAAGATAATCCTTTATTTTCATATATGCTTACAATTCACAACTAGTTAATAAGCTTCATAGACTTTTAGGATTCAACTAGTTCTTTTCCTTTCAAGTATTTGAGGACTTTCCTTAATTAAAAAAAGGTTGAATCATAGAGATTACATGCACTTTGTTCAACATATTTATAAAATAACGTAATCATAGACTGCTAAACTCCTCTCTTTCTAAGAAAATTAAAATTAATCAAATGAGTTGCCAGTACTCTTCATATTTATTAGGCTAGCCATCTTTTAGTTCTTTGTGGCTCTATAAAACTAATAGAGAAGGACATAATGAACTTCCTATATAATGGGAACAAGGATAACTTTAATGATGAAAATCACATAGAAAGAAATTATCATTTTCAATTAAGAAGGAGACTCAATGGTCACTCTAATATGTCTTACCTATCAAATGTTCTTTTCCAAGATCATATGAAGGCACTTTATTGATAAACAGTCTTTATGAGTCAAATAGATTTAAATACAACACTTTTATAACAATAGCTTTTAGTAAGTTTGATTTTGGGCATATCGCATGGAGTTGGAAGAGATTGTTAAAAGTAATGTGCATGAAAAATGTGCATATTTTATTAAGTATTTTTCTTTATTTTACAGTTAAATTACCTTGTTTTAGTTTTTTCTTAGATCTTTTCAACTAATTGTACAAAATTGACCTTGGAATAAGATTATTCTGGAATTAAGGGCAATTTTAAGCAAAATTATACAAAAAACCACAATTTTTGGTAAAATACTCTGTGACTCATGCTTATATGTTAGCTTAAAGCCTAGATGGATCATATGCAGTAAGTAACATGGCATGACTATGGCTTGTAAAAGTTACAGAAAGATTAATGCTTTAGCAATATGATCATGATAGAAATTGTGTACATTACCGAAAGAAAATAGTAAGATCTAGGATTTAAAGATACTATCATGTTAAAAACCATATCCATCACCCCAAACTATGTCTTAGCTAGAAAAAAGTATATTTAAGTGTAGAAACCCCAATTTTAAAGGGACCTTAGTTGATTTTTAGAGAAAACACACACTAAAAACAACTTTTTCATTCTAAAAATCTAAGGTTAGCAATTAAGAGGTTCATGAACCTGAAAACGTCAATTCTGAGCTTTTTTCATAAGAGAATCAAAATCCAGACAAAAACTCAATGGATTAAGTTGTCAAAAAATTCAAGATTTAATTTGGATTTATTTGTATAATGAATTTTTATTTTTTCAACGATTTTGTTATCTTAAAAAAGTTTCGAGGTTAAATACTTTTCTATATTAGACAGGAAAAATTCTAGATTGATTAAATTTTATTTACGATGTGAAATTTATTTATATGAATTCCATTAATTGATTGTTATACAAAATTCATATCGACATTTAAATTTGATTTAAATTCATTTATAGATGCCTTGAAAGAGCTTATTTATTAGTGAACCATCCTTAGTCTATGGGGGTTGAAAATGGTGTTTGAGAGAGATCTACATTGTAGCGACCCGAACTTTGTCTACCGGGTGGGTTTCCCGCGCACCTCAAAAGGTCCGCGACCGCTACCAGGGTGGGTTTCCCCTCGGTATTGTCCTCTTTGGTTCTTGGGTGAGTCCACGACTCGAACCCAAGACCTCAAGGTTTTGTTGCTCTTAAGAGCAC
>JANZLC010000004.1:9739148-9750042 GCA_026413385.1 Erythroxylum gracilipes
TAAATACATTTCCAAACTCTCATTGCACCCCTATATTTACCATTCTAACCTTCACATAAGTAATGGGATGTTACACTGGTAGTAAACATATCTCTCATATCAATGTCAATGTCAATTCTATTTCTTTTAAAATGTTGTTTTCCTTGTGAGATTAGTGTCAAATATACTTCTTGTGTCAGTGCCAATTTTATCTTATTTATAGACATTCCTTGCTCTACTTTAATAATGGCACCTATTTTACCTCTAGATTAGCGTTAATTACCTATAACCTATAATTCATTCTTCAACTTGAATTTTCCGCCATCTTTACACTATATGGCAAGCTTCTATCATGAAATGACTAGGTGGCCTGCCTAGCACCCTGCGGTGGCCCTCCAATTGATATCTAATCCAGCTAGAAGGCTCCCGTGGAGCTAAACCTATTGTCCTTTTTACGGAAAAGCCTTAACTTAACATTAAAAGACATAAGTAGTGGAGTTTTTTTTTAAAAAAAATTGACAGCACAACAACTACATTTTGACCTTTCCAAAATTTTCAAAAGCGATATAAAAATTCAAAACACTTCTATAATCATCTTAAAATCCCCACTACAAATTTTATAATTTAAGTCATTCACAAGCAATCTCAATAATCACTTCAATAATCTTAAAAAAAACTCAAACATATTCATGCATTTAACTTTAAAACATTCATATACATGCGTTCTTTATATAAAATACATTCCAAAACATGTTCATGAAAGTGCAAATGTTCCCAAAAACATTTACAAGGAAAAAAATGTCTACACAACAGCATGTGACGAAGTTGACAACTTGTGAGGTGCAGTCCTTGCTACTGAAACCTCTGAGCATGTACTTGGGAGGTTTCATTTAAAAACAAAAAAGAGAGTGTGAGCTAAACGAGCTCAATGAGTGCTAGATTTTCTATTCAAATCATAATTAACAATTTAAACCTCCCTAAAGCAAATTCATCTCAATTCGTATAATTCAATACTAATATGAAACATATATGCTTCCCAAAATCAAGTTTCTCAAATTGTTGTTCAAATAAATAGTGGCGACATTAAAAATATCATGAATTTCTTACGCAACATAGCCTATCACTAACTTCTTTTCCATATGGCACACTCAAGCATAAAGTCATAGAGTTGGTTCTGCATCGCTTACCCACGACTGGTTACCCATTAATTACAGAGCTAGTTCTACATCGCTTACCTACACCAGGATAACCGTTATATATTGGTAGTTACAAAGCTGGTTTTGCATCATTTACTTGCAACTAGTTAACTACTAGTTATGGAGCTAGTTCTACATCGCATACCCGTACTAGATTAACTGCTATATACTAGTAGTTACGGAGCTGATTCTACATAGCTTACCCACAACTGATTAACCGCTAATTACGGATCTGGTTCTAAATCGCTTACCCGTACTAGATTAAGCGTTATACACTGGCATAATAACATGTATAAAACGTATCGGTATACCATAGGCTAGAAATCATTTCCTTTTTATCAACTAATAACTTCATCTCAATGTAAACTCAAATCATATAAGATTTAACTTTCAAACTTCAATTCATATATTGCTAAAACATAAACTTATACTAACAATATTCACATAAAACTCAAAACCAATAATCACTTCACGATATAATAGAAATCATTTTAATAAAATCAATTTAAATAACACTCACATGTCTTCAATTCTTTTGCAAATAATTTATTAATATAAAACAATTAAAATAAACTAACAACTTGCTAGCCTCAAGAAATAGAAACTATTTTCATAAAATTAATTTAAAGAACACTCACAACTTGCTAGTCTCCATAAATAAAAACCATTTGCATAAAATCAATTTATAGAACACTCACAACTTGCTAGTCTCCATAAATAGAACCCATTTTCAGAAAATCAATTTAAAGAACACGCACAACTTGCTAGTCTCCATAAGTAGAAACTATTTGCATAAAATCAATTTAAAGAACACTCACAGCTGTCTTATCATCCAATTGACCATAAAATACTCGAATTAGGGTCAATATTTATTAATTGGATGCTTTAAAATTTTTTTAACAAATTTAAAATCATTAATACCCATTACTTTCCAAAAAGTGTATTTGTCCTAAACTTTCAAAACTCCCAAAACCCATCTTATCATACTTATTTTCAATCCGTTTTAGTATCATTAAACTCTAATACTTGTTTAAGATACTTTCATTATTTCGAGGTTGGGTCCCACAAAAATTTACTATTCATCTGAAAACATTATTAACTAAAAATAAAAAATTTATTCAATGAAAGGAAAGGTTCAGGGTTTTACATTTAGTTTTTAGACTTAAATTGATTTTGATCATTTTATCTTTTCATGCATACATTTTTTGTGTGTTATTGTTTTAGCAGCTTTCGTTATTAATTCAGTATTTTCTTTATTTTGTTTATGCAAGTAATAAGGTCGCGGGAAAGTGAACTCGTTCCCTTTATTGATAACATGAATTGGATAAAAGGACTGTGAAGGCACTTTGAAGACAATCTCAGAGAACAAGCCTGAAGATCAAGAGATGGGTGAAAGGTAGCCAGTAATGGAGTTTGCTAGATTAGTAATTGGTACTGCCACTTCATGCTTATGTTTAGGAGAGGCAGCTAGAAACTATGAATTGAAGAGTATTCACTACAATATGCTACCATCTTTTTATGGGGTCCCAATGAAGACCCTTTAAACTTCATTCGAGAGTTCTACGACTCTTTAGAAATTGTCTTTGGATGGCTTAAACGAAGATTGACTCAGGATGAGATGCTTCTTATACACATCGAAAGATCGGGCAAGGTATGGTAGCTGACCTTTTTTTTGATTCATTGACTACATCGGAGGAGGTATACAGGAAATTCATGGGAAAATTCTGTTCCCATCAAAAGACCTCTGAGTTGAGCAAGAAGATAGATACCTTCACTCAAATAGAGGGAGAGCCATTCCATGAGGTTTGGGAACGTTTCAATCTCTTGCTAATACAATGTCCACACCATCATTTTCCTCTTCACATACAAAACCAATTCTTCTATGATGGATTAACACAATAGTGTTAGTACATAGTGGACAATGCAGCGGGAGGAGTTGTGGGAGAGAAGACTGTCAAAGAGACATATGAAATTTTTGAAATTTTAGGGGCCAATTCTCAACCAAAGAGCATGAGGGGGAGAAGAGTTAGAGTTTATAAAGTGAACTCGAACCAAGAAATTGATATGCAATTAGTTGAGCTAACAAAGCATGTGAAAATGTTAACTATGAGACAATCCCAAGACACTCCCAATCATAAGGTATGTGGTATATGTGGAACTTTTGGTCATGGAGCTAATGTTTGTTCATATTCATTTGAATCTTTGCAGATGAGGAAGAATAAGCAAAGTCACTTAATGGTTTTCAACCGAGGGTGTGAAATGATCCATATTTAAATACCTACAACCCTAGTTGGAGAATCCACCCAATTTCTCTTGGAAGACCAACAATCCATCAGTGCAACCCTAACCGCAATATCAGAATTTTCAGAGGTAGAATCAGTTCCAAGGCAATCCCCAAATCATAACATACCGAGCAAGCCATCTTTGAAGGAAAGTCTGAATGTATTCATTTAAGCGACTGCTCAGAATTAAGAAATGAACAATAAGAGATTTAATTCATTGGAAGCTTCTGTGAAGAGGGTTAAGACTCAAGTAGAGCAACTAGCTACTCAAATGAAAAACAATCAAAAAGGAAAGTTACTCAGTCAACCGAAACAAGCCAAGACCGTTACGATTCTAAGAAGTGGTAAGGTGATTGATAATGACATTGAGATTCCTTCTAATATTTCTGATATAGGTAATCAATAAGAGGAGAGCCTCATTAAGGAAAGAGATGAGCAAAATGAGGAAAGCAATGGTAACGATTCTTCAAGTCATGTTCAGGAAGGTAAAAAACTCAAGCATTCAACCAAAGGAAATGAAGGACCAAGACTGTATAAGGCGACCTATCCTTATAGGCCACCAGTTCCATATCCAAGCTGCCTTAAGGACTCAAACCAAAATGAGTAATTTTCTAATCTCTATAATATGCTTTCTAAAGTTAATATTAATCTGTCATTGTTAGATATGATCAGGAACATTCTAACTTATGTGAAGTTCTTCAAGTAACTAAGCACAAAAAATGAAAGTTTGCGCCATATGAGAAGGTGATAGTTTCAGAAGTAGCAAGTGTGGTCCTTTAGCAGCAGTTACCCCCTAAATTGAAAGATCCAGGGAGTTTCATTATGAAAGTATCTATGGGTAATAGTGAGGAGGTTAAGGGTACACTTGACTTTGGAGAAAGTATAAACCTTATGTCTCATTCTATTTATGTGAAATTGGATCTTGGATAGTTAAGACCTACCAATATGTGTTCGCAATTAGTTGATTGGTCAATCTGTTATCCGAGAGGAATAATGGAAGATGTGTTCGCAATTAGTTGATTGTCTTTATAGACTTTGTGGTTTTAGATATAAGGGAAATAAAAGAGCAAGAAAAGGAGTACACCACACTCCTAAGGAGGCCTTTTATAGCCACCACCAACACCTTGATTGATGTGAAGAATAGGAAATTGACCATGACTGTCCTAGGAGAAACATTAGTATATTTAATCTTTAATGTTAAACCTATTCCTACTACTGTTGTTTATGAAGAATGTTCTCTTATTGATCAAATTAATGTTGTAGATTTTGACTTTGCCTTGCAGGAAGAAGAAGAAATGGGGTTAGACTTGGTTAAAGAGAATGATGAGTATTACCAATTGCTAGATGATGCCGCTGAGGGAGAGTTTGGTGAGTTCTTAGAGAAAACTTCCAATAAAGAGAAGAATGCAACCCTACCAAAATTAGACCTGAAAGAGTTACCTAAGAATTTGAAGTATGTGTTTTTAGGTGAAGGGGAAACATATCCAGCCATTCTTGCATCTACTTTGGATGCTGACTTTGAGTGAGATGAAAAGATTGAAAAAGGCTATAGGATGGAGTTTGAGTGACATTAAGGGAATTAGTCCCTCTATTTGCATGCATAGGGTTATCCTATAAGAGGGGGATAAACCAGTGAGAGAAACCCAAAAAAGACTCAATCCTAATATGTGGGAAGTAGTGAATGTAAACAATCTAGAAGGGGGGTTGAATAGGTCTTTAATCTTTTTCAATAAGCTCTACAAAAAATTGCAGAATTAATACACACAAAACAATTTAATCAAATTAAATAAAGATATAGGGAAGAAAGGCAAACGCTATTTTTATAGAGGTTCGGTGCTAAGACCTACGTCCTCTACCTAAGCTCCCACTTAGGATTTAGCAAACTACTTTACTGCACACTTTTTAGTTCAATGTGAACTACTTGATTTCGGGCTCAAGCTAACCTCACAACTACTTGATTTTCGGCTCAAGCCAACCTCACAACTATTTGATTTTCGGCTCAAGCTAACCTCACAACCACTTGATTTTCGACTCAAGCTACCTCACAATCTGATTTGATTTCCAGCTCAAGCTACCTCACAATCTGATTTGATTTGATTTCCGGCACAAATCCTACCTCACTAGTGATTCTCCTCTAATCACTAAGCTTACAATGAAGATGATAAATAATAGAAGTAAAGCTCTATATAGCTAGATACACTTGAATGTGCAGAGAGAAATTTAGAGTAATCACAATGATGATTATGAAAGATGATTAGTATGCTTTGCTCTTTTCTCTTCCTTTTTTTCACCAACTTGATCTCTTGATCTTCCTCTATTTATTTGCAAGCTCTAAGGAGATTATAGTCGTTAGAGAAGTCTAATAGTCGTTGCTGATTTGCTTATAGACGTTGCAAGATTGTCTCCCTTCCATTTGTGATTGATCTGGATGGATTTTGCTTAGATTCACTTAATAGTCAACTAGTCGAGTTGTGATAGTCGACTAGCACATACATATTTCATAAAATTCTCTTCACTCCTCGATAAGTCAACTAGTGTGATGATAGTCGACTGGTCGACTAGCGATAGTTGACTGGTACCAACATTTTTATGAAAAATTCATCTTCACTCCACGATCAGTCGACTAGTGTTATGTTAGTCGACTAGCACAATTGTCCAACTCACAGATTAAGCCCCACTCAGTTGACTTGAAATGTTCTGGTCGACTTGTGTCAGCTTCAACAGACACATTTAATCAGATCTTCCTATAATCTTCAAGTTTGATTGTTTCTGTTCGTTGAAGATTATTTCCTTGTGGATTTCACACTGATTTATATCTTGCTCATCAAGGATTAATGTTGTCTTGACCTGAAATAATTTCTTAACCAATTCTATCCATTTTATTATTATCAAAACATAAGTAGCATTTAATTTGTCAACCACCATTGTTCCAACAACTGAAGCATAAAGGATCAAATTCATGCGAGTCCTCTCATCTTGTGTCTTTGGACACATAGATTTTGAGAGTGTAATCTCATACGTCATAGGAAGATAGCCTCTCTTAGACTGCTCCATACTAAACCTCTTTAGCATCTTGTCTATATATGTAGATTGAGAAAGACCAAGCAATTTCTTAGATCTATCTCTATATATTCTTATCCCCAAAATATAAGTTGCTTCTCTAAGGTCTTTCATGGAGAAATTCTTGGATAACCAAATCTTGACTGATTGTAAAGCTGAGACATCATTTCCTATTAGTAGTATGTCATCTACATACAACACAAGGAATACAATTGCACTCCCACTAACCTTCTTATACACATAAGGTTCATCCAGATTTTATGAGAAACCAAACTCTTTGATTGTCTCATCAAATCGGATATTCAAACTCCTAAATGCTTGCTTCAATCCATAAATGGAATTTTGAAGCTTGCATACCTTTTCGCCATCTTTGGATATGAAACCATCTGGTTGTGTCATGTACACATCCTCGGTTAGGTTTCCATTAAGGAAAGTTGTTTTCACATCCATTAGTCATATCTCATAATCATAATGAGCAGCAATGACTAAGAGTATCCTAATGGATTTAAGCATGACAACCGGGCTAAATGTTTCGTCATAGTCAACCCCTTGTCTTTGACGATAACCTTTAGCTACAAGCCTAGCTTTATAGGTAACTACAGTACCCTCTATGTTAATTTTCTTGTTGAAAACTCATTTGCACCCTATGGGTTTTATCTCTTCGGGTGGGTCAACCAATGTCCATACTTGATTTTCAGAACTTCTTCATAGATAGTAGGCTCATCGTCTTCTATAAGCAATACATCATTATGTTCACTTATGAGAAATTCATCTCTCTCTAGAACATGACGTATCCTACTTGACCTACGAACTTCTTGTGTGTCAAAAGGTTGAACTATTGTTTAATCGTTATGAACAATAGTCTTAGGTTTAGGCAGTTGATCTGTGACTGTTTGAGCATCTTGAACTTCCATAAGTTCAATTTTGCTCTCACTGCCTTCTTTTAGAAGAAACTCTTTCTCTAAAAAGACAACATACTTTGAAACAAACACCTTTTGTTCCAAAACATTATAAAACTGATATCCTATTGTTTCTTTAGGATATCTTACAAACAGAAACTTATCAGATATAGCTTCTAGCTTATCTGACTGAATCTGCTTCACATAAGCCGGACAATCCCAAACTTTCATATGAGAAAGAAAGAGTTTTTTGTTAGTCCACATCTCATATGGAGTAACATCAACTCACTTTAAAGGGACTCTGTTTAACACATAAACTACAGTCTCGAGTGCATATCCCCAAAAGGATTTTGACATATCTGCTAAACCCATCATTGACCTCGCCATGTCCAATAAGGTTCAGTTTCTCCTTTCTGCCACACCATTGTGTTGTGGTGTGTAAGGTGGAGTCCAATACGATACTATCTCATTATCTTTGAGATAATTTAGAAACTCTTGGCTTAAGTATTCACCACCTTGATCTGATCGAAGTGGTTTAATACTTCTACCCAGTTGTTTCTATACTTCATTTCTAAATTCTTTGAACTTTTCAAAGCCCTCAGATTTGTATCTCATAAGATATACCCATATCGTAAATCATCGATAAAGGTAATGAAGTATATGAAACCACCTTTGGCATATATGGATATCAGAATACATACATCTTAATGTATTAAGTCCAATTGCCTAGTAGTTTGTTCACCTTTTCTCTTAAAGGGTAACTTTGTTATTTTGGCTAATAAGTAAAATTCACATATGTCATACGATTCATAATCAAATGACCCTAAACTACCACACTTGTGTAGTTTAGTTATGCGTCTCTCACTTATATAGCCAAGGAGACAATGTCATAAGTACAATGATTTCACATTATCTCGTTTTTGTCTTTTATTATCGTTGATATTTAAAACTGGATTGAACGTATCTAATATGTATATTCCATTACATAATGTACTTATAGCATAAAGCATTCCATTCAAACTAATAGAATAACCATTGTTTCTAAAATTTAAATAGAAACCAGCTTATTAAGACTAGAAACTGAAATAATAATCTTAGTTAATACAGGTACATAAAAACAATCATCCAATTCTATTACAAGCCCACTAGGGAGTGTCAATACATAAGTTCCTGCAGCTAAAATAGCAACTTTTTCTCCATTGCCTACGCGTCGGTCCGACTCTCCCTTGTTGAGTTATTTATTATTCCTAAGATCCTACATATCAGTACATATGTGTGAGCCACAACCGATATCCAATACCTATATGTTATTATTAGAAACAGTATTAAAATCAATAACAAACATACCTAAAGTAGATGGGCATCTGATGCCTTCTTCTGCTTCAGAGACTCCAGATAGGCCTTACAGTTCCTCTTCTAATGGCTATCCTTGCCACAGTAGAAGCATGTTCCCTTAGGGGTAGTCTACTTAGCTTTCTTCTTGACCACACCTCCCTTAGGCCTTATGGACTTCTTCTTCTTTTGGTTCTTCCTCCTCGAACCAGAAGAGTCCACCAGCATCACAACCTTACTGTCCTTCCTGATAGATGGCTCAACTATTTTGAACAAGTTGATCAATTCAGGAATCGTGGTGGATATCTGGTTGATCCTATAGTTAAGTACAAATTGTGAATAACTATCAGTCAGAATTAAGTCTATACTTAATTCATGATCTATCAGGAAACCCAAGTAGGCCAACCTCTCAAAATAGCCATTCATCTTCAGTACATATTGCACCGGAGATGTCCCCTTAGCCATCTCGGAACGAAAGAGAAACCTCGAGGTCTCAAACCTTTCGAACCTAGCTTACTCATTAAACAACTCCCTCAGATGATAGACTATGGTATGAGCATCCATATCCTCATGCTGCTTTTACAATTCTGGTGAAATAATGGCCAACATTATACAGCTAGCCATCTCACTATCATCGAAATGCTTTTTGTATGCATTTTGATTACTATCAGAAGCATTAGTAGTAGAGAGATCGGGTGGTTCTTTTAAGACGTAGCCTAGTTTTTATGACTTGAGAACTATTCTAAGGTTCTTAAGCCGGTCTAGGAAGTTCGGTACAGTCAACTTATTGGCTTTGATAAGTGAGCGTAGGTTCACACTAGCAGTCATGATGTTGATTCTTGCAACTTAATGTCGAAAGAGAAATGGTGTTATATTGTACGTAAATACATGTCAATTAGGACTTTAATAACATACAGTATGACTCCCACCATTTTCTCGGCAATCCATAACTCTCAATATGGATCCGAGAGAACTTGTATAAAAGTTCTCTTAGTGGGTCAATATCCAATATCTCTAGGAATGATCTTAGGTTTGTCCAACAAGCCACCCTAAATCAATCAGTAGGTATCGGTCATACCAATTGCATTTATAATTCAACTATCGAATCTAGTGTTATCAACTGTTGATATGTGCAGACACATTGAGCTATCAACTCTTGATGCATGTACATCGCATGTACACTACCAAACTTCACCTCTATCCACATTGACTTTGGGTTTATCCAACAAATTAACGTTTCTAGTTAAAACTAATCCATTAATCTAGAAATCATATTTCTATGGATCAAACATATTCATGTAGAGCGGGCTTGGATTTGCCCAACAAACCTAACTCTAAAAGAACTCTGGTTCTCACCATATTAATGGAAGGTGTTAGTTTTAATATTTTAAATGAGGGATTTTTACTTAGGTCTCATCTAACTAGGAAGGTCTTATATATATATATCACACACACACGCGCACACACACACACACATGCACTTTTTCGAAGCCCGCCTATACTTTTTTATTTATCTTATGTGGATGGAGGAGGTCCATACTTTTCTACATCTTCGTCTTAATGAATGAAGTCGATGATGGTTTTTGTTTCATATCAAGAGTTTCTGATGAATTCGAGGATCTGTAGTTGCTTTGATATGAAATACATTATGGGTCTATAATTAGGTCTTCGTACTCTTATGTCTTGGTTATTTTCCAACTCTGCTTCATAGTATAATCTTATTTCATTTATTAGTTGGTTTATACTATCTTTAGTAGACAAATCTAGACGGACTAGATGTTCTCCATAGGCTTCAACATTCATGATGATATATAATATAGTTCTTATATTTATTCTATGCTCATAAAAGAAATAATATAGAGTAATGGATCCATCACGCTTTCTTACCTAATTTCGTTTTGACCAGAATATCACCAGGTTATACCACGGAACTTTTACCAGGCGTTCCAGCCCCAACCTTAATCCTTGAACCAAGGTAACTCTCCTGTAGTTCCTTTAGCAACACCTAACTCAGCCTAGTTTCATTTCCTACCTCTAGGAGTGAGAAATTAACTAAGGAAGGATGTAGGGTATTACTTTATGTTTTATTTCTGTAAGGCACATAATAAATATAAGGAGAGAAGTGTTATATATATATATATATATA
>JANZLC010000004.1:9753077-9764502 GCA_026413385.1 Erythroxylum gracilipes
CATCTTTAGTTCTTCTTGATCATTTTAAGATGTTCTTTATATTCATTCAGTGACCATCGCTAGGATTGGCTAATTATATGTTTGTTTTATTTAAAGTATAAGAAACATCAAGTCTCTTATACAACTTCATATACTTGATTAATCTAATAACCGAATTTTATGGATTATAATCCATTTTATCTCTCTCTTTATGTGTATTTGGGCACGAATTCTTTAATAAAGAAATATCGTGTGATATATTTCAAGAACCCTCTCCTAGAATTATTCAAGCTCAACCTCCTAGCACTTTGTTTACGTACATAAATTGGGATAAACCAAGCAACCTCTTTAATTTATCTCATAGATCTTTATTTCTATAATATAAGTTTCTTCTTTCATATCTTTCATAGGGAAGTTCTTGGACAAGCAAATTTGAACATAATAGATCATCATTATGTTGTTTTAATTAACATTATGTCATTTCTATATAATAATAAAAACATGATTGTACTATCACTAACTTATTATAGACATAAGATTCATCCACATGTTTGTATATACTTATATTCATTATTTTCTCATAAAAATGGATTCCTATGACCCATATTTAAGTCCATAAATAGGCTTTTTATAATTTTGTACCTGATTAGGAAACCTTTTGGATTAAAAACCTTCAAGTTGTATCATATACATGTCCTCAAGCAAATTTCTGTTAAGAAATATTTTTTACATCCATTTTCCAAATTTCATATTCATAGTAAACAACTATAGGCAATAAAATTCTTATAAACTTAAAAATAAATATTGGTAAAAAGGTTTCATCAAAATCAACTGCTTATCTTTTTATATAAGATTTGTCCATTATCCTTACTTTATATTAGTTTATAATTAAATCCATTTCAATTTTTTCTCTTGACTTGTAATGGTTAGAATCCTATTAGGTGCTTCCAATAAAGTCCATACTTGGTTAGCATATATGAATTTTATTTTGGATCATAATTTCTTGCCATTTTGAAAAATCAATGTCAAATATTGATTCCTCAATAATTAGTAATCTCATTATTCATAAGCAATTCATCATCTTTCCCCTTTTAATAAATAGATCAAATCTAATTGGGACATGATTTGTCTTATAATGCATCACAGACTATGTGCTGTTGAACTCTTAATTGTACATTAGATGTACCAACTTAAGATTCATGTTCCATCTTAATATGAACTTGTGGTTCTTGGACTTCTTTAAGTTCTACCTTAATCCTACTACTTTCCTTAAGAATAAACTCTCTTTTTATGAATGTAGTATAGTTTGAAATATAAATATTTTTTTAACTTAATAAGATGATAAGATTGATATTTGATACTTTCTTTCAAATGTCACACAAATTTGCATTTATCTTATTTAGCTTAAGCTTATTAAATATTACACACTTCATATAAACATCAAATCCTTATATATTTATGTATGAAAACTTTGGTTTACTACTAGTCTATATCTCAAATGGAGTCTTATTAGTTGATTTAAATGAAACTGTATTCAAAAAGTAAGCAGTAGTTTCAAACGCATGTCCTTTGAAGGAAATAGGAAGTTCTGCATGACATGATAGAACATATCATATTAAATAAAGTATGATTTCTCCTCTCAAGCATGTCCTTAGAAGGAAATAGGAAGTTCTGTAAGACATTATAGAACATATCATATTAAATAGAGTATGATTTCTCCTCTCAAACCTTCCATTGTGTTATGGAGTTCATTATGAGAGAATCTTATTCTCTGTTTAAGTAAACAATAACTCATTATGTAAGTACTGACCACTTCGATCAGATATAACTATTACTGTATTATTTCTCAACTTCAAATATAAATTCTTTTAACCTTTTAAATTATTTGGAGTTATCTTTCATTAAATATACACACTCATATTTATAATTATTATTTTTAAATGCAATGAAATATAAGTATCCATCTTTAGTGAGTAGATATAAGATTACATACATTTGAATGTACAGGCTCTATTAATTCATTAGCATGTTATCCCTTTTCACTAAAAGGTAATTTGATCATTTTTTTTACCTAATAAAAAGATTCACAAGTTTCATATGTTTTATATTACAAAAGTTTCAAATGTCTTTCTTTATGTAATTTTATGGTTTTAGATTCTTTGATATGATGTAATCCATAATGCCATAAATAAGATCAAATTTGGTTAATTTTCTTTTTTATCATTTATATTAAAGATTGATCATTTAAGAAACAAATTCATATAAACATTTACAAGTAATGTAATTCTATGGCAAGCATCATATTTATATAAAGAATAACTTTTATTCTTAATTATAAAGACAAATCCATTTAAATTTAAATACAATGGGAAATTTTTGGTAATAATTGGAACATAATAATAATTATTTAGTTGTGTTATAAGGCCATAAGGTAAACCATAAGTTCCTTTAACTAATGCAGTATTTCTCACTCTATTATTCACTCACAATTTCACTTTGCCTTTTTCTTAATAGCCTACTTCTTATTAGCATCTATACATCATTATAAATGTTAAAACTATATCCAGTTTATGATACCCAAGATTATGCAATATAAGTAGAAAGATTGATCTTAATCATAAACATACTTCAAGATGGGCCTTCTATAAGCTTCTTATCTTGTAGAGATAAAATTTTCAATTCCTCTTTCATTTCCTATCTAGTTTATGATAAGAACATATGTCATCATTAATCTTCTTCTTAATACCACTTCGTGGCTTTACAACTTTACAACTTTAGTACAAAACTTTTGTTTCTTATTCTTATTCTTCTTAAATTTCTTTTCCTTGCCCTCATCAATATCCACAATAAAAGTAGAACTAATTGACGTCTTTAAGGTGCCCTTGTATAGTCATGGTCATATTTAATAGTTCAAGTAATATTACATCCTTTTGATTTATATGATAATTCGTTATAAAGTGTGAAAAGCTCAAAATTAGATATTAAAAGACTAAATCAATGCTTAACTCATGGTCTATAAAAATTCATCCCAATCGACCTAATTTTTTAATATAGATAGTCATCTTCAATACATGTAACTCTGCCAAAGATCATTATGTTATTTTATTTGATATAATGCACTCGAATACTCAAACCTCTCCACTCTATTTTATGTGGCAAACTACTCCCTAAGATGGATAATTGTAGTACTAGTACTTATGTTCTCATATTGACTTTAAACCTTATGAGACATACTAATTAACGTCATATGTATAGCTTGTTCATCATTATTTATATGAGATTGATATCTCTCTCAAACTTCATTAGTTACATCCATGTTGGGTTTAGGTAGAATTGCAATGACAAGAACATACAACTTCTTTTCTTATTTGAAAACAATTCTCAAGTTGTAAAACGAATCCAACAATTTAAGTATATTAAGCTTATTAAAATGCCCGATGCTTCTCAAAAGACAAATTGCTACCATATTATTTGCTAGTCAAAAATACATAAAAGAACTAGTATTAATTTATATCACAAATTAAATAAAGTAAGAACTTCAATAAAATATTTGGTTAATCCTATTATTTAAAAAAAATTAATTTTCCTCTTTGTTAATTCGAAAAATTATCAAAATTTTTTATTAAGTTAGGATCCCATTTAATTTAATTGACCTTAAATTTGCTTAAGACAACTAAACTAAATTCTCGTGCCACTCTTTAGATGACAACTTCTTATTTTAAAAAATGTTATGTATTATTCTTAATCATACTATAATTTTATATCAAAAATTTGCTCATCTAAGTTATTTAAATTTAGTGAAATAAAACTAACTTATTTAAAACAAAAGAATATCTAGGTTACTATCGTCATAAGTTTTCTTAATAAGCCTGTACAATAAATGGATTTATACTTTTATACTTAAATAATATAATCACGTTGTTAACATATATACTTAATATTTATTTGATACATTTAATTTTTAAAATTTAAAATTCTTATCAAAATTAATATAATCTCATTATATTGCTTTTATCTAACATAATTTAACTATAAAATATAATCTTTTAAAAATTTCTTTGATTATAATTATTAATCTAATAAATAATTAATTTAATAATTAAAATCTTGAAAAGCTAAATTAAATTCTAAAATATTTCCTAATTTATTAAACTAATATGAATTTAATTTATTTGATAAAATTTAACTTAATAAAAAAATTAAGGCCTTAAAAATTAAGAAGGGAGACTCTTAACCTTCCTTATAGTTTAAGAAATTTTTAAAAATTCTCTTTTTTTACATTCTTAAAAAAAACCTCCTAATTTAACATAATAAAAATCATAACTTTTAACTTTTAAAGGAGGGAATGAGAATGAGAATGGTGTTAGCTCATATAGTATTTTCTCTTTTTTTAAAAAAAACTAGAGTTTACAAAATTTATTTAAAATTAAAATAAAATTATAATTAAATTTTAACTATGAATATTTAATTATAATTTAATCCTAAAAATCAAATATTTGATATTTTGGTCATGAAATTTCTTAAACTTCAATATTATCATTAACTTAAATTAAAATTTCTCTCTTTAATTGTTCTATATGTATGACCTATTAAATTCTTAATATATTGTGAATAATTATACATTATAATTCTAAATAATAATTTAAAATTAAATAAATTAAATCTCATTTTGATTTATCTTTAATTCTCTAATTTAAATAATAATTATAAATTAAGATTGACATCTATTAACATATAATAACCATCTAAATAAAAAAATTTAAGTGGTTTTATTTAAACTATTTGACTAAACGTAAAATTTTAACTTTTTAATAAGAAATATTTCAATTATACATACAGTATAGAATTAATGTCAACTCTATTTACAATTCAATCATATTTTTCCTTGTATATTAATAATTGATATTTAGAAATAATATTTTTCAAATATCAATTCACTAAGAATAGAGAATTCAAAAATAGTTATTAATAAAAAATGATAGAATATTCCCTAATTACTTTAGAGTAATTTTTTTTAGTTACTCAACTATCTTCATGTAATTTATATTATATTCAAGTAATATATATTAAACTATTATCTATTGGTTATTTGGCCAAAATTTCTAACAAATAATGCTATCAAATATGCGCTTTCATTAATAAGTTCTTAACTCACAAAGAAAGTAGTAAAATAGTGATTACTTTTGACGTACAAGATCCATCAAAATGGGTAGTACAGAGCATACTTTAAATCACACAAATATTACTAATTTATGACATACTACTAGTCCCACAATATTTTGCTAGAACACTTCTAGCTCTCACTCACACTCACACTCACACTCACAATTTTTGGATGATTTACACCAACCCCTAATACATCTATTTATACTAGTTTATAATCAATTTCAACCACATACTTAAGTTGGCTTTCTTTATGCCAAATGTCTAACTTTCCATCACACAATATTTTTAACACTACTTCTCAACATTAGTTATTCCTTTTTTATTTCTTTTCCAGATATCATGCCAAGCTAACTTTGAAACTTTTCAAATTTTGCTCTATTGCGACCTTTAGTAAAAATGTCTACCATTTGACTTTCTGTGCTGATTTTCTTCATCTTAATTTCTTTTTATAGGACTTTTTCCCGTAAATAATGATAATGTATTTCCACATTTTTTGTTCTTGCAAGAAAAACTGGGTTCTCAGTTGAACGTATAACTGATTGGTTGTTACAATGCAGGGGTACTGCATAGTTTACAACTTGATGGAGATCTTCAGTGAGTTGCATCAACCATGAACTTTCTTGAGTTGCCAATACCGCTTCTCTGTATTCTGCTTCAGTGGTAGACAAGGAGATAGTCAGTTGTCTCTTGTTACACTAAGAGACTATTCCTAAATTAAGGTTGAACACATAACCTATAGTTAAGTGATGAGTGTCATGATCTCCTACGTAATCAGCATCACAATAGCCAAAAACTCTACATTACCTGCTTTTCCATATAGTATCTCATAGTCAATTGTGCCTTTGACATATCTTAAGATTCTTCAAACTACTTCCAAATCTTCTTTGGATTATGCATAGACCTATTAACCACTCTATTAATAAAGGCGATATTGGGTTGGGACAAAGTTAGACAGATTAAACTACCCACCAACTATCAACACATTATTGGATCTTCTAAATCTTTGCCTTTTACTAAGTAGAATATGGCATTAACTTCCATTGGTGTCGATAAATGTTTGCCTTAACCTTGTGGATGTTTCATATAGATTTTTGGGACCAGTTCTCCATGTAGGAAAACTTTTTTTACATCCATCTACCATAACTTCCATGACTTGCTAGCTCCCAATGCTAGCAAAATATATACAACGGTGATTTTTTCCAGTAAACTAAAAGTTGCATTATAATCCAATCCATATTGTTGTGAAAACCCCGAAAAACAAGCCAGGCTTTGTATCATTCAATTAAACCATATGGTCAGATCTTCAACTTGTAAACCATTTGCATGATATGGGTTTTACATCCTTAAGTTTTTCCATTAAATCCCATGTCTCATTTTAATTCAATTCTTAGATTTCATCTTCCATGTCCAATATTCATGCCTTACTTTTGGATGCTTCTTTATAAGTAGTTAGTTCTTTCACTATAGAATCTTCAATTAGAGCTGCATTAGCATATCTATGATTTGGCTTTCTCAGTCTAGTTGATCTTTGTACAGTTTGCTGAGGAGCTTCTTCTACTTCAAATTCCTCCATTTAGTTTGGCCTTTCTTCTTTATGAACTTTCTGATGCACCCCTGTTTGTCATGGATTTTTCTCTTTTGGTGAACTAGAAGTGCCTTCACTACTATCTTCAATTTCCATAAGTACTTCTTTATCTTCATTACTTTGTTGAACATTTTCAACAATTTACTAATCCTCTATTTCTTTTAGCTTTTCTTCAATCTCTTTCTAGTTCATAGCATCTCTAACCTTTCCTCTAACCATTATATCTAACAAAGATGCATCAAACAACCTTTTTGTCAAACTTCTTGTGTAGATTATTTGGTATGAATACATAACATACATAGCCAGATAAGTGAAAATAACTAACCACTGGCTTGTTCTTCCATAACTTCTTGAATGGAGACACAACTCCAAATGATGCTTAAGGCAGTCTGTTAATTACATGAGCAGTTTTCTTCATACATTCATCCCAAAATTGTGGTGGCACATTTTTGGCATGCAACATAATGCTACATATCTCTGCGAGATGTCTATTCTTTCTTTCAGCAATGTCATTCTACTGTGGTGTAACTGAATAGTTCATCTGTCGTTTTATCTTGCATTATTGTAAGAAGTGCACAAACTCTGCTAATGTGTACTCTCCTCTATTATTTGTGCGAAGGCATTATAGTTTGTTGTTTAATTCTTTTTCAACCCTCTCCTTAAATTCCTTGAAATTGCTTAAAGCTTCTGACTTCTCTTTTTGAAAATCAACCCATACATACCTAGAAAAATCATCAATGAAGATTATCATGTATTGAAAACCACCGATTGATGATTGTGTTATTAGGCCAAACACATCTGAGTGAACTAGCTCCAGTGGTACTTTAGCTTTGAACTGAGACTCTTTATATGGCAATGGATAGGCTTCACCATACTAACATCCTACACACACTGTGTTTTCTTGAACTTCAAGTTGAGGAATCCCTTTGATCATTGACTTATTCATCATTACCTTTAGCTTGTGATTGCTGACATGACCTAGTTGAGCATGTCGAAGATCAATTGTCTCATTCTTTCTTTTTTATCCATATATGTTGCTTGAGCATTCATCACATAGATGGACTTGAGTCGTCTATTTCTATAATCGGCTCACTCATGATCTTCACACTTCTGCACACCTTGACATCATCTAGAACAAAAATCACAAAGTTACCAGAAGATGTCAACTGGGATACTGACAGCAAATTCTTCTTCATTTCAGGTACATGATAAACATTTGGCAGTTGTACTTGGTGTGAGTTGAACCGAGGTGCAATTACTGTTTTTCCAATGTGAGTGATCGACATTTTGGAGTTTCCAGTAGTCACCACAACTCTTCTTTCCTTGTATTGGAAGCTTATTGTTATCTCCAACCATATAATTAGAACTCTCAGAGTCAACAATCCAATCATTCTTGTAGTTTGATACTTTATCATGAGCAACTACATAAGTTTGTTTTTCTTGCAACTTTGAGAGGACACTTTCCTCCTCTTCAACTTTTACTTCTTCTACTACTACTTTATAGACATGAAGATCTCATTCATCCCCAGTATCACTCCAGGTTGAAGCTGCAGCATTGCCTTCAGCACACTTGTGCCAGTAATCTCAAGAGAAATGGCCTTTCTTACCACAATTGTAGCATTCATCATTTTTTTTCTAATGTTGCAAATCATCTCATTCATTGTTGTGCTTGCCTTGTCATGCTTCACCATGCTTGAAGCCTCTTCTCTTATGGTTTTTTGAACCTCCACCTAGCTTTCTCTCCTTTTCTATCCCTTTAAAATTTCTTTTGTTGGTATAAAGAGCTTTCTCCTCATCTTTTATTATAACCCCAGACATTTGTTTAATTAGTGCTTCTTGATTAGCTAACAAATTTCCAACTTTGTCAAAGTTGGCTCTTGAGCCCATCCACGAGTAATAATGACAAGAGCATTATATTCTCATCATAAACCATGAATAATATTTCTCCTCATCCTTATTGCAGTTATTGCATTTTCTGGATCCAATTTGGGATCTCAAAACATACTGCCTTTACTTTATTAAAGTATTGGCTGATTGTGATGTCCTATTTTGTGAGTGTTCGAAGCTCATTCTCGAGCCTCTTCAGCTTTGCTTCATTTGTTTTTGAAAACAATGTTGCTAAAGCATCCCAAGCTTCCTTTGGTGTCTTAGTGTCTTTGACATGTTACAGGAGATCTCTTTGATGGTCACTGAAAGTGTGTACATAGCCTTGCCACACTTGATCTTGTATTTTTTGAGCTCCTCCAGATCAACTGGGGTAGTTTCTTGATCACCAACAACACTTCATAAATTCTGGCCTAACAAATAAAATTGGATACAAGTACTCTATTTGCTATAATTGATTGTGTTCCTCAATTGAGGTGGATGAACAAGCCAGATCTATCATAGTGACTTAGTAATGTCTTCAAAAAACCAAGTAAGTTTTGTCCTTGACAACAACTTCATATGCTTTTGTTACATTGATGTCTGACCACACTCGCCTTTTCTAATGTTGATCCTTGATCGCCTACTTTGATACCACTTGTTGGTTATTTTGGTAGAATTTTGATAACAAAAAATGTTATCAAATACGCACTTTCATTAATAAGTTCTTATCACATAAAGAAAGTAGTAAAATAGTGATTATTTCTGATGTACAAGGTGCATCAAAATGGGAAATACAAAGCCTACTTTGAATTACACGAATACTACTAATTTATGACACGGTACTACTCTCACAATATTTTGCTAGAACAGTTATAGCTCTCACTCACACTCACACTAACAATTTTTGGATGATTTACACCAAGGCATAATACATCTATTTATACTAGTTTACAAACAATTTTAACGACACACTTAACTTGGCTTTCTTTATGCTAAATGTCTAACTTTCCATCATACAATATTTGGTCAAGTCTTTAAATCTCCATCACACAAAGTAATAGACTTAGGATACTTATTGTTGATTTTTAACATCATCAATGGAGTAGGTCATAAATAATGTAAAATATATAATAATTTTTTATACGCTAATTTTAAATCTAAAGATCAATTATAAATTATTATAATAAGTACATAACAGACAAACTATTGATGTTTTGTTTAGAATCATTATTATTGGGTAAATTTAATGAACTTATTCTCTAATAAGTACCTATATATTTATTTAAATATCTTCATATTTTAATTTATAAAATCAATTATTTTCATAATAAAAAACGCAACTTGTGTTGTTATTTTTACTATTTTATCAATATCCCTTCTTGATAAAATTATAATTAAAAAATTCATAATTAAGACTTAATTATAATTTGAAAGTGATAATTATAATTTTAATTTTATAGTAATTAGATTAAAATTTTATCTTTAATATTAAGTATTAAATATAATGGACAAAAAATCTCAAGATAAAGAATAATTTTATTGAATAAATTAATTATGTCATATATAAATAAAAACTAAATCAATAAGAAAATAATAAATTTATAGTTTTACTTCTTCTTTTTTTATCACCTCTGCTGTCCATCGCCGGAGCCACTGTCATGGTCGAGAGTATCTCTGGCGAAATTGGACGTTACATGTAGGTGGACTGACTGAAACACTTGACTCGTGAGAGAAAATGACCCGAAAGGGTCGGAAACCCACGAGTGCTCCGCCTACTGTCCACCACCCTTCTGCTATGCCTGCTGCTCCCACCGCCGCCCATCCCACCGCCGTCGGCGGTGGCTCCCCTGCCGGATTTTGCTCCAGTGATCTGCTTCCCCCACACCCTACATCATTCTCTTCGTCTTCACCCGATCTACACATCCCCGTAGCCGGTTTTTCCCAACTCCCACCCATTTTGCCGGGATCTGAGCTCAAAAATCCCCCCTATTTTCACCGATCACTCTTTCCCCCCTCTTTCCACATCCACAAACCCTACCTCTCCTCACATCAACCCACAAATACCTCAACCTCACCTTTCAATCGACTCTGCGGGGGCTGCCACTGGTTTTATCGCCGTCGATGGTGTCGGCGCTGTTGGGCTCCCCAACTCGTATGTTGCTGCTAGCCCATTGTTACCGCCTCCTGCTGCCGCCCTCCTTCCGCCGGCGCTAGGACTTCCGCTGCCCTCACCACCTGCCGCCCCGATGGTCGAGCATCTGCTGGCGCCTCATCAGTCTCCGGTGCCCTTTGGAGATGCAGAGCCGACGATGATGGGTGTGCAACAACCCCATCCTCGTGGGCTCCCGCAGCAGCCCCTTCATGGTGGGCTGAAGGGGCCGCCCACTCACCGTGGGCTGATGGAACAGGACCAATTCTTGGGCCCTTCTGCTGGGCTGAAGGAGAAGGCCATTCTCCCAGGCCCCTCAGCCCCTCGTGGGCTCAGAGCCCACCCTTTGTCACTTAGCCCCGCAGCACTTGGAGGCGCTTGGACTCCAGCCCACCTTACAAGCCCACCAGCCTCCCTCAACAGCCCAAGGAGGAGGTACTACTAATTTTAAACTTGCTCTCTCGCAAATTCCTAGTATACATGCTAAACCTAGGAAAAACACTAGTAAGAAACCTTCCGACTTCTCCTAGGCGGAGAAAGTCAATGTTTGCACGGATTCCAACACTGGATTCTGATTCCCGCTTATGGCGGGACAGCCTCCGGAGGATTTGTTTGACCTTCCGGATGAATGTATCGATGAGAGTTTGCACCAGTGGACTCGTTGCTTAGTCGGATTTTTT
>JANZLC010000004.1:9768479-9781434 GCA_026413385.1 Erythroxylum gracilipes
ATAGAATGGCCTTTCAAGAAATAAGTATGCAACCATTGGATCCATAAGGTTTTCTTATCCTCTAGGATCCACCAAAGGCGCTTGAGAATCAAGGAGCGATTAGCAAGTTTGATGGACATAAGATTCAAACCACCTTCTGCCTTAGGAGAGCAAATATCAGACCATTTAACTTTGGAAGCTCCGCGATTGCCATTAGAATGACTCCATAAAAAGGTACGAAGAAGCCGCTCAATTTCTTTGATGATGCCTTGCGATAAGAAAATATGGGAACTCCAGTAGACATGCAGGGAATTAAGGACCGATTTAATAAGCTGTAGTTTACCAGCATAAGACAGGGATTTGTTAACCCATGATTTTATCCTCCGCTGAATCTTCTCAAGGAGTGGACGACAATCAGCATAAGAGAGCTGCTTAGTGGACACAGGAAGCCCAAGATAAAGAAGAGGGGGGTCTTTCAACATCATACCCGTGGTAGAAGAAATCAAGGGGGCCATGGACGTCTCACCCTTCGACAAGATACAATGACTTTTAAGCAGATTGAGCTGCAAACCAGAATGACGTTTGAAGAGATTGAAGGGGAGCAAAAAAGTCTGAATAGACTCCAAATCCGCCTTGCAAAATAAGAGGAGGTCATCTGCAAAACATAAGTTAGTAAGACCAAGGGGCTTACATTTGGAATGATACCTGAATCGGGGATTAGATAGAGTTGCCTGCCGGATAAAAGCATTAAGGGTTTCCATGACGAGAAGAAAAAATATATGGAGAAAGGGGATCCCTTGGCGAATGCCCTTAGCACCCCTAAAAGATCGAGTAGGGGCACCATTTAGCTTCTCCTTGTATGTAGGAGAAGCTATTCTATCTATGTATTGTCTTTCATGTTATTTCTATAAATTTCATTTAATGGTTTTTAAAAAAGCGTGTTAGTAATTAAAGACACCAAGCAAATGCATTCATTAATGAAATAGATTTTAGTGTCACAACAACTACAAGGAATGATATGTATCGGAGACTGTGCTCCCAAAACGAAAATAAATTGGGCTGCGTCATTTTAAGTTGGAGGCCCAAAGTGAGTCTCGTCAAGCTCACGTCGGCGCGTCTCCACACACACAAACACTCGGAAGCTCATACGTGGTAACAAAAATTCTGGTGGCGTGTCTGTATTATTATTTATGAATTTTGCAAAAATTATGATAAAAGCTCTGAATTTAGGAGACAAATAGAGGGCGAGAAGTAATTGCCGCAGTCCTGTGATTGAGTTGGAGTGAGAGTATAATAAATCTGGCAAAAGTGGAAGGATTGAGAGTAAGATCGTCGTTGAAGTCCGATTCATGTGTTGGTAGGGACGAAGACGTCGTCAAGTCGCTCCGGTGGTGGCGTCGGAGGGTTTTTGCCTCTATGACGGTCCTCTCCGTCACTTGGGCCGGAGCCTTTCGTTTCGCTCTCCTTCTCCTCCTCCTCGCCGCCGTCGTCACTGCTTTTGCTTCCCTCCCTTTAGAACAGGCATGTTAATGCTCCAAGTTCAACTTATTTGTTATTGTTATCGTTGCATTATAATGTTCTTGCCTTGTCTCCTTTTTTTTTTTTTTGTCAATTAGATTGTTTATTGAATTGATTTGTGTTTTCTTTTTCACAGAAACTGAAGGATCTTTTGTTATGGATTCAACAGGATCTTGGACCTTGGGGTCCACTTGTCTTGTAAGTTGCTTTAATGATCTGTAACTAACTCCAAACGCACAGTCAGCAGTTTAGTTCCATAGATATTAGTGCTATTGCATGTAATTTCTCTGATGGCCTTCTTTGTTTGAGTTTGGATCATCGTCTCTTTGTTGGAATTTTGGCAGGGCTCTTGTATATATTCCTCTCACTATCTTAGCGGTTCCAGCTTCAATACTTACGGTAGACTTTGTATTTTGATGCTTCAAGCAGAATTAAGCTTCAGTCTCCTTTCCTTTTCTTTCGCTGAGTACAATGTGGGATTGCTTTTACCTTCCAGCTTGGAGGTGGCTATCTTTTTGGGCTGCCGGTAGCATTTGTTGCTGATTCTATCGGTGCCACAATGGGAGCAACAGCTGCATTCATGCTTGGTAGAACGGTGAGTTTATTAAACCTCTGATACTTGGTAACTATAATACTGCAATGTTTACCATGTTCACATGCTTATATTTCAAGCCGAGAAATGCAAAAGCCAGAGATGTTATTTTATACCTGAGAAAGCGTTGGTGTTTGATTTCAGAGAGATCCTAGGAATTTGACTCGTAAGTTTATTCAAACAGACTGTCTTTCTGTATGACAGGTTGGAAGATCATATGTTGTCTCCAAGTTGAAGAATTATCCCAAGTTTCAATCCGTTGCCATTGCTGTTCAGAGATCTGGTTTTAAGGTTTAGATGGTTTTAATTTCATGATTTGTCATATTGTGTGCTGTGATATCTTATTCATAACTTCAACTTCTGGAAGATTCATGGTTAAGGTGCCCATGCTGCTACCAAAATTATTTCTATATTAGCTTTATGTTAGGGAAAATAAATGAGGAAAAAGATTTCTGGTACCCAAAAACAAGAAAAATGTGATCCCATTTATGAATGTCACTTCCAAAACATGATTGAAAAATTATATGGATTTCTTGAAGGTTTCTGCTGTGGATGTTGGGATATGTTCAGTTGTATTATAAAACCTTCAGTTTTAGTCTTCTATTTACAGCCAAAAAGCTGGGCCAAGTTGGCATATTATGCAGACTTAAGCTGACACATACTTTGTATCCGTACATACTTAATACTTTTGAAGTTTCTTGATATTGTAAATCCTTTTCATCCATCCTTACAAGACTATGAGAAACTCTGGGAAGTTTGTTAAGTTTAGTTCTGAATTTTTATGATTCTGACATCATTAAATGCATCAGCTATTTAGTCAATTTCTTCATCTGAAGATATGTGGGAACATATGAGAATCTTATATACGAATTTATGCTGCTATTCCTTTTGGATATTTGAGTGGTGTTTTTAATTATTGTTGAATTTCTTAATTTATTTGTTTTGCTATTCAACAGATTGTTTTGCTGCTTCGACTTGTCCCTTTGCTCCCATTTAACATGCTGAATTACCTCCTGTCTGTGACTCCTGTTCATGTAGGGGATTTTATGCTGGCATCATTTTTGGGAATGATGGTAAGGAAATCTCCATCTGTAGTTGGAAGGACTGCTTTGTTACTACTATCATGATTTGCTATATTATCTCAAATTTTGAGTGTAGTTTTTATGGTAAGCTGTTCATTGTAACATTCATTGGTTAGCTTATTATGTTTATTACTTCAAAATATTTTCCAATGAATTTTTACCATTATCATTTATAGATGCTCCTGATTTGATCTGGCATTGCTTTAGTAGAACTAGTTGATACAAGATGATCTCAGTTTAAATTTATTTGTTGGATGGAAATATGTTGCTATTTTGATGTCGTTTTTCATAATATCTCAGCAACATGTATTGTTTTATGTTGTACATGAATAGTTATTTTTTTCTTTAATGAAAACTTGCATGCTTGATTTTTTTTTAATTGAGCAGTGAAATTTGACTTATTGAAAGCCTTTTCTCCCCCTTTGAGGGCTGGGTGGGAAACATACATTTCTTTAACATTTTTATGATTTCGAGCACTTGGTTGCTTTATGTTCTATAAGTCAAGTTTGATGAAAGTGTTTTGAGTGTAAAAGACTTTGTTTCAGAACATCACTGAGCATTTGATTTTTTACTTACTGCAGCCAATAACATTTGCATTGGTCTATGTTGGAACAACGCTGAAGGATTTGTCTGACATCTCGCATGGATGGGGTGAGGTCTCAACAACTCGTTGGGTAAGTGCATGTTTTTTTAGACTAAACTTTGATGAAACTAAAATTTATTTACCCAAGCTTGTTAATTAACTTGTACAAAACTGTCCAATATTTTCAGTTTAGATGCAAGTTTCTTTCACATCATGTTTTGACAATCATGGTGCAGGTAGATAAAATTGAGTTCCTCATTTGCACTATTTAATTGCCAATGATTGCAGTTCAGATTGCATTTATCTTGTTCTTGATGAAGGATGGATTGATTTAGAATGTAGGACAGCTACTTTCAACTGTGGATACTGATGATTATTTTGATCGAGTATTTATAAAATGCTACATATAACATATTTAAATGCTATATTGTTAATTTTAGATCTATACATTTTTATTTTACTTTCATTTTCGTTGTGGTATAATAGCCTTCATTTCTTTATGGCTTATGTAGACATTCTGTGAATGCAGGTGTTGATGATGTTTGGGATTGTCATCTCTGGTGAGTTGCTGCTGGAGATAGTTCTGTTTGTTTGTTTCCTACTTGTTCAGTTTTTTATCTGTTTCAAAACTCTTATCAGGCAATGTTGATTCGAATCTTTTGTCGAGGTGTTGGGGGGTGGTTGTGGGTTTGTTATATCTTTATGCTGTTGTTGTTGAAATCTTTAAAATTTCTAATGAGTGGAAATTGCAGAAAGTACAAGTAGGTCAAGGATGGTATTTTTCACAGGACTAAGGCTTCTTTTGGGGCATATAGGACAGAAAAAGAAATCTTAACGACGTTAATCTGCTCAATAAACTCTGCCCAATGTCTCAAAAATTTATGTGAAAAGAACTGTCATTAATTTCTAACAGCTGCAATAAGCTTCTAGATTTGGTAACATGAATGTCTGAAATAAGTTACTTGACTGAAGTATAATTTAAAGATGCAACAAGTTTATAACACTATCTATGATGGTGATGGTTATAAGTGTCATAGTTATTCACAACTTGCTAGACAACCTTGGTGTTTATGCTCTTAAGAACATGCTCTGACTATTGTCCTTGCACCGCTGCTTGCATGTAGTGATTATGATGGTTTCCATCGCTAAAGTTGCAAAGGCTTCTCTGGAGAAGGCAATTGCCGAAAATGGCGAGATAGACAGCATCTTGAGATCATCAAAGCTGCCCATCGGTGGAGATTCACCTGTGGATTGCCACAAGCCTCTCATAATCAAAATAGATTCAATGAGAGAGGATGACAAGTAATTGTTGTTCCTGTAAATCCTTTTCTCACATGTTTACTTCATTTAATTGGTTTATATATAAGTTGTTAGGAATACAGAATACTGAGAGGCAGAAAATGAAAGCAGAGAGGAAATTTTGTTTCTTTTTCTGTTCGTATATTCATGTATAGCAACTTTCAGTATCATATCCCAACGTAACTTGATAATGGTAATATTCAGGATATCTATAGTTTTGATTTCATGAGCGTCTGATCACAAACTCTTTTACTCGACTGTTTCAACATTGTAGAGGGGAATAAAAGCATCATTTCTTGAGTTTGATCCATCCAGAAGGTACATCTGATCCAGCGCAGTAAGATATCAACCATATGTTGTGTTATTTTGTGTGTTCAGAGCTTTGCTTTCGTAGTCATGAAAAATATAATATAGGAGAGGACATGTAAGGTTTTGGGTGCATTTTAGATGCTTGTCCATGGAGATTTTGATTGCAAGCTCCGAGACAAAATCCTGGAGAACCAATTCTTTCAGAGAAAAATGTCCATATTAATCAGAGGAACAGCACGACTCTCCATCCTCTCGAGTGCCTAGCAGGCCTATTGCAATGGGTAAGTCCTAGGCTCCCTAACATAATGCTATGCTTCCAAAGTACCAGTAAATGCCTACCCCAAGTGAGCTTAGCTAAATGATAAGAAAACTATTTGGAGAAAAAGGAATAAAAAACTGAAAGGAAATTGACGCCAAAGTCGGAACAAAAATGGAGCAATGCTTAGTTAAGCAAGTCAGTTAAGCTATGGGCAATGGTGTGGCGTTTCATGTAGCGTGGCAGCCGAAGCCGTGGGCATCAGGACCAAGCCTTTGGTCAAAAGCAAATTGGATGCAGCTGATGGATTTAGTTCTAGCAACTTTCCAACCATGTTTTCAAGGGATTCTCTCGTCATCTGCTCATGTACAAGATAGTGACCGTAACCCTGCAAATGTGATGCGAGGAAACTGGTTGACTATTAGGATTCAAATGGTGAACAGTGTTAGTTGCTAGGGGAGGGATGGGTCATACCTGCAAGGAAAATAAAGCAGCAGAAGTTGGCACACCCCCCAATCTGCTCTGAGTTAGTTCCTGCAGAAGTATAATTAAGAATGTTGATATGCCCTTTTTCTTCTTTTTCTAAATGCTGGATCTTTCAAGTCAACTTCACATAACTTCCCGCATTTCCATTGTACAATAATGAAATACCAAACCTTCCATGACGCGACAAGCAAAATACATCCATCTGTTACCTAATAATCTGTCCCAACCGCACTGAAATGTATGCTTTAAATGGTTTAGATTAATTGAGCAAAAATGATGGGATGCAGTTAGTCCAAAGACCGGTAATTAGTTCCCAGCCAAATGTCCAACATTCTAGTAATGGTTAAACTATTCTAGTGAGCTCTCTCTTTGTGTTTGCATATGCACATAAGCACATGTTGCATTGGTGCTTTAAGCACACTAGGAGGAACTTACCTTCATCTGACACTGCAGATATTTGATGTAGTCAATAATATTGTTCAGAACTGCTGCTTGACCTCCCTTCAAAAAAGAAAAATAAAACCAAAAATAGCCCTAGTTAATCTCAAGTATTCACCTCGTTTAAGGTTTCCCTCAGCATTCATGTACAGTATGGCTTAACATTTAGTGATGAGAAGTTGTATGAAATCGTATTGAGATGCTTTGCATGTCAAATGAAATCTTTAGGCAAGCACCTACTTCAACAGGATGGGGGAGAAGCCCTTTCAGTGCCCTGAGTCCTTCAGCAATTCTTATCCTTCGTTCCTGAATATGAAATAGAATCTCATAGATCGTAATATACCAGAGCAAGAATGAACATGAAAAGCTCAGCCAACGTATATCTTTTTTCCAAAACCTTAGTACATGCCATTAAGTCTGCTCTGCTTAGTTATAGGGTATCACCATTATATCTCAAGCATTTGGAAAAAGTTTTCCACTTACACGATCACGTTTGAAAGCTTTGTATTTTGACGGGTTGGAGATATAAGCAGACGGAGCAGCCGTAACACTAGGATGAACCTGTGGAAGATTACCAATGTCTTTGCTTAGATGGTGCATCCGAGAACTATGAGTCTGCAGTCGGTATGAAACAGCAATTTCGTGTTTAAGGCTTTTTTTGAGACCCAAAAAAAAAAACCAAAAAAAAAACTTGAAGAGACATAAATTCCAGATGGAGTAACGAAGCAAAGAAACTTGACCTGGACCTCATGCTGTGAACTCAACCGATTGCTCTCCGGTTCTCCTTCATTATGTGGTATTGAGCATCTTAACTATGAGGACAGAAAAGCGAATTAGACTAGGGATTTTTTAGTGAACATACTGAAACCAAATAGACTTAGCAAATAATTTCAAGGCTAACCTATACTCCTGAAATCGTAATTCCTTGGGGTTAATTTACATACCAAAGATTAATTTATATATATCAAAATATATCTTCATTAATGACCAAAGGCAAAATTTTTACATTTACTGAAGCTTCAGCAATGTCACAATTGAGCATATGGACATCTGGCTTCAACACGTAAGCATCCATATCACAGAAGCAATCAGAAGTCTTAAAACCAGAAGGATCCCGTAGGCTGTTGCTCAATAATTCCCTTTGACAATCAGAGACCCCTTTAACATCAGGCATTGGCTCAATAGGACTAATGCCTCTCAGTGCGTCAGATGGAGAGCCAGTTTCAAGAAATGTCGAGTTCTCCGCGAGAAACTCATAATAGCTCACTGGCGTTTTGGGGCAACCAAAACATGGAGGTAAAGACCAAGCAAGATTATGGCTTTCACTGTTGTTCGTTGGAAAAAACATTCTGTGATCATTTCCAGCAACGTATGAAACATCATTCAACTTCCCTCTGAAATCGGAGGGCAACAGCCTTTCAGGGTTGTTATAGCTGCTTTCTCCTTCCATACTCTGCCAAATAAGAACTATCGCATGATCAAACAACACAAAAGAGTAATAAATCGCACATTCCGCATTATGTAATACACTGAAAGTAGAAAATCAATCTGTCATTCCATTTTCAGCTCAAAGTTGCAATAGATAAAATTCCAGGGAAAGGAATATAAGCATCAGAAACACGTCATTGAGGCAGTTTCCGTACGTTATGTGATCAAACATAAGAACATGCGGAATCTACACTGCATCCAGAGCACGCAGTTAAGACAAAGTTTCAGAGTCCGACCAGCAGAACGTCTTAGAGTAGCAGTCACAATAAATACTAAAGAATCATATATAGTTCGTTGCTCGTAACGCTAGAACACCTATATAAACACATTATGGAAGTTCAGAAAGCACGCCAAAAAAAGGAAATCTTTATTAAAATCCGTGTTTTTAAGTTCCCGGAGAACAAAAGCGAGCATGAACGCATCGAGAACGAAGAGCCCTATGCTTACAAGAGCGAAGATGACTAAAAGCTTAGAAGGGATCTGTGGGTTTTAGAGTGGAGAGTGAAAGGCAGAGCGAGACAATAATGAAGCGTGTCTGAGACCTCCAGACCAGCCCCCTGCGTTGTGATCAGTTGTCTCACATTTTTGTTCTCTATTTTGTACGGACGGATGGCCCGTGTTTATATAGCACACCGCTATGATCCAAACAGCTGGCGTCTAGATATAGTACACCCCACACTTTTTTGGTTTTTGTTATCTCCTTTTGATTTAACTTCTTCATTAAAATTTTTTGGTCCTTCTCTTTTCTTTGCATCTTTTCATTTTTCATTTTTTGTTTCATTATTTCTCTTTCCTTATTAACATAGGACATTATATCACATGTGCAAGTAACCCTACTTTTTTTAAAAAATTACATTATATATGTTATTTCAACTTCATTTTTATATGATTTTTGCCTCTAATAATTTTCCTTTTGTTTCTAATAAGTTGTTTCATGTATGAGTATTTTTCACCTTATAACATTTCTTTGGGCCAAAATTTGTGTGAAATAATATTAACACTAGAAACAACAACTAACCCGTTTTGGTTCAACAAGATTAAATGTTTTTTTATTAATTAGTCATTATCGCTTTGTCATAAATCCACTATTTATTGATAATTAAATAATTATCTACCTATTCTCCTATGGGGTTTTTATAGATAATGACTAAGAAGATATTTAGTCATAATTGGTCATCTTTGTATAGGAAAATAAGAAGGGAACCCAAACAATTGGCTTCTACTAAACAATTTATGATTGTTAAACCACTCGAACTGAAAAAAATGAAGATTTTCCTGCAACTACACATTCCAAACCACATTTTAAAGATTTTAAAAAGGGACTATCATCATCTTGTTTATTTTTTGGTTTAGAATACTAATAAATTTTGAGATTGATATAAATTATAATTCATAAAAAATTGTGTAAAGAAAGTAAAAGAAAGAATAAAATCTTTTTTTCTCTGAAAAACTATAAATTAAATTAAGTCATTAAAGGTAGTAACAATTGTTACTACCATAAACCATCCCAACAAATGAATGAGTTAACAAAACATCATGAAAGTATTATAATGGATCAAAAATAGGTGTAATTGCTAGTCATTAATCCCATGATGGCATAAGACTAGAGCTAATTTGCATTTTGTCTTCGAGAGTGAAAAAGTGTAAATTAATTGCCTTAATCGTTTCTTTGTGAAGCCTTGAATGTTGTTTCTCAGTGTCCTTGAATATTCTAAAATTTCTTTCATCCCATACAACTTTTACTAGATATGATAGAGCAATGAAAAGGCAGTATCATTTCTGTTTTATCATGCATTTTTAAAGCTCAACACCAAGCTACAATTTGATCCCATTCATTTGGTGCATCTTTTAACAAACATCTTTTAGTTATGTCGTTCCACAAAAACTGAGTGACCTGCTATATGAAGAATAAGTGAAAAATACTCTCTTGACCATGCTTGCATAATACACATCTATTTAAAATAGCCATAAACTTGTTCAATCTATCAATTGTAGTTAATATCTTCTTGATTGCTCTCCACATTGTGATTGAAGCACTAGGCATCATATACTTACACTAGAGAAGTTTATGCCATGTTACCAAGTTTTCCAACTCTTAAAACATCTTTCTATAGGACATATTGGTGAATTTACCAATTAATGTCTATTTTTTTTCCTTAAGTTCACTAATATTGATCATATTATACAAACTTGAATCTCGAATCCTTAATAAGATCTCAATTTTGTGTACTAGAGCATAAGCAACAAATTGAATATCATTAATGACATTTCTATTTGAATTGAGCTTGTCAATATCCTCACAACTCTAGTAGTTAACCATCTATTATATCAAAAGGATGTATTTAAAACATTTCCCAATAATTTGATCACATATGGCTTTACTTTGCTTCTCTGTTTGAAGATTGTTTTTGTCGTGTTTGAAGTAATTTTAGGTATATTAACCTTCCATAGACTCCTCCCTTTGATGTAATAAGCATTTATGAACTTAATCCATAAGGATTGGTCATCTTCAATGATCATCCACAACTTTTGGTAAGCATGACCAAATTACAAATCCTCAAAGGGAGCACATTCAAACCACCATGCTTTTTTTAGAGAGCATACATCAGACTATTTGATGGGAGTGTAGTGTTTACCTGTTCAGTTTATAGACCACAAAAACTTTATGAGAATAACATCAATTATCTTGATAACATACTTGGGAAAATAAATTTGAGCTACCCAATGTAGACTCAGTACATTAACTATAGAAGAAATTAGTTGTGCTCTATCAGTTAGGGATAAAGCCTTCATGCTCTAACCTGATATCTTAGCTTGTATCTTATCAATTATGATTTTGTAATCTCCATAAGTTGACTTAGAAGCAACAATAGGAACTCCCAGATATGTAATTGGCAATTCATATCTATTAAACCTGTAACTTCAAGTATCATTGCTTCTTATTCTAATGCTTTGTTATAGATGTAACAAGATCTTTTTCCAAAGTTCACTTTAAGTATAAACATTCTAGAAAATATTTTAATTATAGCCATTAAATCTAATACATATATTTTATATGCTCTGGATAGCAATAATGTCATTAACAAATACCAAACTTATTATACCTAGCCTCTTACATTTGGAATGATATATGAACTGCTTTGTTCTCTTCACTACCCTCTTGAGTGTTTTGCAAAAGACCTTCATACTATGAGAGAATAAGTAAGGAGAGGAAAGATCTTTTTGCCTTATACCTTTGCTGTTTTTAAAACTTTTTGAAGGTTCCCAGTGGTGATGCACTAAGATATCCACTCAATAATTATTTCAAGAAAATCCATTGCTTTCATAATGTTTATTAGAAATTGCCAATCCGCAGTGTCATAGGCATTCCTTAAATCAATCTTCAAGGTGTAGTTTCTAACTTTTATCCTTCTATGGTAACCTTTCATAAACTCCTGCATCAAACAAATGTTGTCACTCATTGATCTACTAGGTATATATGCTTATTGTGTTTCATCCATATACTTGACCAAAATCCTCTTGAATCTATTAGCTATAATTTTGGAGATGGAATTGGAACAAGAAATTGGTCTGTAGTCAATGCAATACTTCATTTCTCCCCCTTTTGGAATTAGAGTTATGAAGTTTCTATTAATCTCATTGAAAAATTTCCTATGATTGAAAAGTTCTAGAATAGCTTCATTAGTTCTACTCAGAGGCTAGGTTTCATCAAAGAAAATCATATTAAAACCATATGTACTAGGGGATTTTGTGGATTGATTAACTTTACCACTTCATCAATCTCCTCACTGGTGATAGGGTTAGATAATGATTCAACATCTTTAGGAGTTATAGCTTCCAACATGATCTCTTTAAGTCGTTCAACTGTGGAGTGAGCATTAGCTATTGTATTTATGATTGAAGTAAAATAATTGGATTCTTTCTCAAGTAAAGCTTGATGTTAAGATAGGCTTTGATTATCTTTAATCACATTAATAATTTTGTTGGAGCACTTCCTTGTTAACACAGATCTATGAAAAAAGATGGAGTTTCTATCACCATCTTTAAGTCGTTGCACCCTTAATCTTTAGATCAATATAGAATGATCATATAACAAGGCTCTTGAAAGGTTATACATTGCATTCTTCTCATTCTATTGGAGTACACTAGACTTAAGTTTTTTGTACAAATCATATTGTATAGTTCTGAGAGACTCTTTAGTGGTTGTTAACAAATGATGAGTGTTTCTAAAATTCTCCTTATACAACTACTTTAGAGAAATTATGATAAGTTTCATTTTTGTTGCGTAAACAAATTGCTTAGTGCCCTAAACTTAAGTGGAGATAGCTTTATAGATAATTTCATCAAAGCTTATCAAAGAGGTTAAGAAATTATTAAATTTGAAAGGTGTTATGATATTTATGACTTATCTTTGAATTTGGGTGATGCACATTAAGTGATCAGAAAGGTTATTTGAAGTGAAAATTGAGGATGAGCCAGGGAATTGCTAAAGCCATTCCAAATTTGCCATACATTTGTCTAATTTTTTCTTGATGAAACTGCTTCTATATTGATTATTATTCCATGTGAAATATTTCCACCCCAAACTATATTTGACATCAAGATGTCTAGACTGCATTTTCTGAACTCAAAGCAAGGTTGTTTACATCCACATACACCCTCAGCTTCTTCATAATTCAAGATAGTATTAAAATCTCTAGTTAATAGTCATGGTTTCTGTTAGAGTAATGTTTTAAAGGAAATCACCTTTAGCATTTTTGTACAAACTTTATTTTGATTAATAAAGAGAAAGACAATTTTCATTAATTTGATATTCGTTTATTTATGAATTGATGTCGATCTTAAATTGAATTAATGAAGTCCATGATACAAAACATAGCATGAAGGAAATCATGATGAGATCATGATAATGAGATTCCTATCAT
>JANZLC010000004.1:9826793-9839615 GCA_026413385.1 Erythroxylum gracilipes
TTGAAATCATTTATTTCCATAATTTAAAAGAAAACATTAATGGCCTATTACTTAATTATAAAACCGTAACCCACCTTGATTTCTTTGCTTGAAACTTTGCTAAAAAATGCCTCTACTCTTACTCCTCTTGCCTCCTTTGATTCCCTTTTATCAAAGACAAAATTTCATTCAATAGGATTCAAATTAGAGGACCCACAAGACATATTCACTAAAATTGATCCTAGAATTCTTAAACCCATACATTTCTTAAGCTTTATGAACCAAATCCCTTTCAAAAATCCAAAAGATTAAAATTAAACTTACCTTGAATCTAAACCAAATAGTGAGATTGTTGGCTCTAATGGAAGCTTTAAGCCTCCTCTTCCTTTTACCCTTCTTGGAAAACTTTAAATTTTCTCTTGAACACTAGGAAATGAAGAACCCTAAGTCTACTTCCTTCCATTCTTGCAAAAACCGAAACACTTAGCTCTCTTTTCTCATTTTCGGTGTTCTCTTCTTCTTTCTATATCCAATTCACATTTTTACTCCTCTCCAAAGCAAGACAACATTTTCCTCTTCCTATAATACCCTTAATGAGTGTGCAAAGTCCCTTTTACCCTTCCTTATATGCTTATGTTTTTATACTCTTAAGTGACCTTCCAAAAATACCCTTGAACATCCTTATTCCTTAGTACTTTAATTCCATTAACCTATGTCATATAATCTTACTAACATTAACATAATAATAACTCCAAAAAAATTTAAATCCATCAAAACCTCATAATTGATTTAAATCATGCTTAACTAGAAAAAAAATATGGGGGCCAACAATTAGGAAGTTTAATTTTTAATAAGAAAGAAACTTTAGTGTCATTTTTTGTAAATGGGAAAAAGGTATAAGGGAACTAACGTTCCTTTCTTTTTATCTCAAATTGTTTGAGTTCTTTTTTTTCCTGCTTTGTGGACACCATTACGGGCTAGACACATGAAAAACTTGTGGTTGATATTTTGAAAAGAAATTTTTACATTAATCAAAAATTGGTACGATTTGGTCTCTTATTTATAATTTATATTTTCAAGTTATTTAACTAAAGAGATCAAATCAAAAAATTGTAAAAATTATTTTTTCATTATGCCAATAATTCAATCGTGGTTACTTTTCCATCAATAATAACCAAACCTTATTTAATTGTAACTTGATTAATGTTGCTTAATTATTGTTTATTTGATAAAATTAAATCTTAAAATTTATTGATGAAAAACAGTTGCATATTTTGGTATTGTCTGCATCCCTTGCCTTGGATATGGATCAACCTAATGTTGATTGTTCATTAGGGTTTTGTTTTATAATTGAAACAAGGCTTGCCCTCCCCTTTATGTTTTTGTAAAATAAAATGAATGTGCCATGTTTATTTTGTTTCATAAAAATCCATCATATAGCCCTCCTTTTTGTGTTGTTCTTAAAATCTTAGGGGCTGTTTGTTTTTGTTTTTAAAAGGTTTTTTATTGTGGTTTTTGTAAATTAAGAAACGACTCTTAAAATTGTGTTTGGTTAAACACGTTTGTATATTTTGTTTTTAAAAATAAAAAACGGAAACTATTTTACAAAAACGTAAAAATAACGTTTTCGTGATTTCTGAAAATAGGTTTTCATCAATGTTTTTTTCACAAAACAAATCATATTTAGGTTTCTCTCTCCTCTGCGCCGACTTCGTCTTCTGCGTCTTCACCGGTGTTACTATATCTCCAGGTTTGTTTTCATATCTATCTGTTGCTTCTGCGATTTCTCTTGTCTCTCTTGTCCATAACATCAAACCCATAACAAAATAGAGAAACTAGGCATGATTAACATGAGATATGAAAACCGTGAAAAGAAAAACTGTGAAGGCTTTACATAATTCTCCACTTTATAATGATGGAATGTCTGAATTCTTTAGATGAATTAGGTGTTGACAATGTGCAATATGGAAAAACTGTGAAGGCTTTACATAATTCTCCACTTTATAGGGATATTTTTTTGAAGATGACACAAACAAGGAAGTTGTTTTGGGTTATGCCGTTTTAGTTATGTTTTCATGTTATTGCATATCGAATTCTTATTGATTTGACACTTTTATATTAAGCACTATTCCATATTTTGAACATCTTAAGTTTGTGCTTTGTATGAATATTTGACTTAATTTTAAGTTTATATTTTATATGAATATTTTTTCTATATTTGATTAAATATACTTGATTGAATATTTTATTAATTATTTAATGTTGACATTGTAGATACATGGATTTCTTATTAGATTTTGAATCAGATTCTGAGGACGAACGGAAGAAGGTAATCATTATTTCTATAGCTGGGGGAGAGAACAAATATTTTTATTTACAAAAGCAACCATGTAGAACTTCTGCTCTACTAGGTCATGATTGGATATTAAAACTTTGGAATGGGAATCTTACAAGGATTTATGAAAACTTAAGAATGAGAAAGATAATCTTCTTAAGTTTATGTGATGAGTTCAAGAGTTTAGGAGGCTTAAAGGCAACAAATCATTTGATTGTGGAGGAACAAGTAGCAATTTTCTTGATGACTATAAGGCATAGTAAGACAACTAGAGTCAATGCAGAAAGTTTTCAACATTCGACCTGGACAATTTCGAAGTACTTTCGAAAATTCTTATATGCAGTTAATTGTCTTGCAAAAAGAGTCATTACTTTACCATTTTTTACTAAAACACCTCCTGAAATTCAACATAATTCAAAATTGTTTCCATATTTTTAGGTACATTCATGTACTTAATTACTATTTTAATTATGTCCTTATGATTAAAAATTATTAAAATAGGAATTTTATTTATTTAGAAATCAATGAGTTTAATCTGACTTAATTATCCAAGTAGTTGAAAATATTGTTTTAGATTATAAAGATTATATAGATAACTAGAAACAAACAATGTTTCATCCATATAATTTGCATATTTAAATGTGTGACATTTCACATGTAATATTGTTTGATTAGACTATCAAAATTAAATCACTTATTAAATTTTAAGTTGTAATTGTTGCCTTTTATTGTCGTAAGAATAAATTAGAGTTATTTTTATTAGGCCTGCTAAGCCAAATTAAGGCAACTTTACCTTACATATGTTCGTGCTTATAATAATGAGTCAAACCTAACTAAATTTGTATGATTTGAATGAACAAACTTATGATCATATTAATTTAAAGGCGGGATTAGGAATAATATATAATATATGTTTTAGCAAAATGTTGTCACCTAACTAATCCAAAAGTCGTACAAAATGTGATTAATAAAGATGTTATCTACCTCTTTTAATTTTATTTAGTTTGTTGACAAGTTTGATTAAAAAATAACAAACTCAAAACACAAAATAATAATATAAATCACTATACTTAGATAAAAGACAAGATGTAGTGATAAGATTTTAGGGTTGTTTGCTACTAACAAGTTAATTAGAATTACAAGTTATTAAAGAACCTAAAATAAAGCTTTCTTTAATCAAGAATGAAGAAATTCTCTTTAGGTGTTTTGGATTAATAATAATAATGATGCTTCTTACTATCATATACCCTTAAGATAGCCTTTCATAGGTATAAAATCCTAGGAATATAAAAATCCTAAGCATTAGATTTAAAAAAGGGAAATAACAATATGAAATTTCTTAAAATCCTAGGAACATAAAAATCCTAAGCATTAGATTTTTAAAAAAGGAAATAACAATATGAAATTTCTTAGTCTAAACATCTAAACCATGAGTCTAATGCCAATCTAGGAAGCATATCAATGTACATTTTATTATAAAGCTTTATGGGTGCTTTTTATGGATGAATATAGTGCCAGTTACAAAATCCACTCTACTGTCAACTTGCTTTTGTTTCTCCAATATACAAATATAGCAAAAGATCAGTGTTAGAAACTAACTTATCACTAATGCTGGTAGATCTAAGCTTGCTCCTTCACTTAGATAAACATTACAACCTTGTATTTAGTCTTTTAAAGTAGCAAAACATTACTCCATATAGAAAGATCTACCATTAAACCAATGAAAATTTCTTTGACTTACTTTACTATACTCTTTATCAATAGTCCTTTCATGATCCTTAATAAATCTCTAGTGACTTTTGATGTTTCATTTGAACACTTTACAATCTATTCAAGCCCGTCTTCGTGGTTTTCTAGCTTTGAAGCTTGTATAACTTGAGAATATACTTGATTCCAATTATTTCTTCTCTTTTTAAAAGGACTTGTCTTTAAATTAGGATATTCATTTAGAAAATCAAAAGGATATAAATCAACATTATTAAATGTAGTATGAACACCATACTCGCCTGGTAAGTCAACCTTGTAAGCAATATTATTTACTATTTTCATCACTTGAAAAGGTCTATCTCCCTTTAGTTATAACTTAGACTTGCATTTACTTGGAAACTTATCTTTCCTCAAGTGTACCCAAACCCAATCTCTAAGTTCAAATATCACTTGTTTTCTTCCTTTGTAAGTTTACTTGATATATTTTTAGCTCCTCTTCTTAATGTTTAATGTTGCCTTCTTATGTATTTTCTCCACCAATTTTACTTCTTTTTTTTAATCTAAGCTATGGGTTTTTTTGTTGGACACTGTTTCTGGATCCCAACATCTGAAGTCATAAAACATGATCTTTATTACTCAGTATTTCAAGAGCCTAACTCTTGCTTTGATACCACAAGATGTTGGACCTTGTTTTCAAAGTCCAACTCTTTCAGAGCCATAAAATGTGAGCGTAATATCCTATAGGGTTATTTCAATGCACCTTCATTAGCCATCATTAGTTCATTTTCATTCTCATAACGTCCCAAAATCTCCTACCAGATCAATGGATATATGACAATCCCTTCTTGTGTTTATGTCCTCAAGTTTATTTGAAAACAAGAACTATCTCATTCAGAGCTCTATAGATTAAGATATGACTAAAAAGCCAAAGTATGTCCAGTAAAATAACCAATTCATACTCTTCCAACCGATACCCTTACTTTCTATCCATCAATCTTTTCCAAATCAACTCAAAAGGCTACAAATTTTTTTAAAAAAATAGAAAAATTTGTTAGGAATCTATTGGTTCAAGAATCACTTCATTTGGAGGTCGGATGACGAAGTTATAGCCAAAAGAATCAAACATGATTATTTTCTTAGTCATATTGTACCTATTTTGGGACAATTGACATAACTTTCACTAGAGATGTCGGATTAAGGTTGCTTATGGATGGTTTCAAAGAGGACTTCGAGATCTTCAAATTTTGTGCAGATTCTGAAGAGAGATTCTGCCATTTAGAAGGTCAAAAATGAGAGTTCCAAAAGTGTACAATGTATGTCCTTTAAATGGACATACACCTCCACCTAACAGACATACACGGGGTTTGGAGTGTGTTCCAGCCCCATGAAGGTCCGCTTAATGGACCTAATGTCCATGTATGGCTAATATATTTATAGTCATTAGCAAAGAGCCACACATTCAAGCATATATACATATATATCTAGCAATTTAAGCATTCTCAATTTTAGTTCCAAAACTAAAAGTTAAGAATATTATCACATAAGCATCTAATGCTTTAACCATTCATACATAGCACACAATTATTCATCATGCTAACCAATTCAAATGCAATGCACAATCAAATGGCTCGAGGGTTCCATGGAATGAAATAGTGAAACTGAATTTACACCATAAACAAAATGAGTCCACCTTTCGGAGCACATATGCTACAAGCTGGCAGCCGAGAGAAGGCTCTTGTCAACGTGCACGTGACGAATGAAATGGTTCCTCTCTTGCCCATAAAGAAGCACATATTCATGCTCATACTTTCATGCTTTTTCCTTTTTTCATTTAATTCAAAATTCCATGATCGTTTTCAAGGTATAACATATTCATAAATCATCATGCATTTCCAAGCACCCACAACATTTCAATTTCAAGCAATCAAACATACACACACATAGGCAAGAATTTTCCTAATTACACAATAACTATAAATGCATTACCCACCTAATTTGCTCAGAAATTCAAACTCAAATTTTCCCTTCCTCTCCCTTCCTCTTGATCTTGGATAGGGTTTTCTTGATTTCCTAAAACAACCAATTTTCTCATTCAATCCAAATTCAAATATAAATTCATAAAACTGCAAAAATCAAAAATGCTAAAAATGAACTTAAACCTAACCTACCCATAGCTCATCTAAACTAGCAAAACCAAACCCTAATTTAAAAAGCCTCGAAAATCAAAATGGGTCTCATCTTCTTCTAACATAAACCTATTCTCTACATCTTTCCCTACCTAACTGAGAAAGAAAGATGAACTTACCTTAAACTTAGCCCAAATCTTCTTCCTTCTTCTTCTTTCTCCACGATTTTCTCCCTTTCCTAGCTTCTCCCATGATTTCTTCTTCTTTTCTCCCTTCTCTGCGTTTGTTTCTTCTTCTTTTTTATCTCTTCCACGATTCTCTCCTCTTTCTCACTTATATTTTCGTTCTTCCCTTTTCTCTCCCTCAATTCACGTTTTCTTTCTCCTTCTTAAGCAAGACAACACTTTTTATTCCAATTATGCCGTTAATGATTGTGCAATGACCACTTTGCCCTTCCTTTAAAGCCTTAAAGCTTTTTAACTTAAGCGATCTGCCAAAAATACCCTTATATAATCTTACTACCTTAATTCAATTAACCCATGTAATAAAACCCTAATAACATTTTCATAATAATTAATTCCAAAAATAATCCAACAAAACCTCATAATTAACTTAAATCATGCTTAATAAATAAATAAAATATTCAGGGGCCAACATTTTCCTAAGGAATAAGATCAAGATATAAAGGAGATAATGGTAAATCCATAAGCAATCTTAAAGTGAGAATAAATGATAATATTATAGATAGTCTTATTATAAGAAAATTCAACGAAATACATTGACTCCTCCCAATTTTTAAGATATCTACCAATAATAGCATGTAATAAATCACTAAAGTCTTATTAACCACCTTAGTTTGGCCAAAAGTTTATAGATGGCAGGTCATAAAAAAACTACAACTTAATTCCCAACTTTCCTCACAAAGTTTTTCAAAAATAACTCAATAACTTAGTATCCATGTCCAAAATAATGGTTCTAGAAATTCTATTCCATCTAAAAATCTCATCGAAAAAGAATTTAACAATGTACGATGTATCATCGGTTTTATGACTTGTAATGAATATGTCATTTTAGAGAACTTATCCAACACTATAAAAAAAATTGAATCTTTACTCTTTCTAAACCTAATCGAACTTAAAATAAAATCTACCAAAAATCTACCCATAATTCACTATATATAAGCAAAAGTGTGTATAATCTATGGGGTTGTACTCTAGACTTAGCTTCCCTACATGTAACATATTTTTCATGTACTCTCTCTACTTCTCTCCTTATGTGGGGTCAAAATAAATGTTCATTGAAAATGTCAAGGGTCTTTTTGACTCCAAATTGACTCATTAAGGCCCCTCCATATGATTTTCTCATAAGTGCCTCTTTTTAAAAAATATGAGGCAAGTATTAATTGATTCTCTTTAAACAAGTAACTTTTATACCTATAGAACCTTTTAATGCAAAATTTTAACTTTTTTCAAACATATTACCAAAATCAAAATCATAAACATATAAATTCCTAACATACTCAAAAACCCATTAATTTAGTATGTAAAGTACTCAATAACTATATTTTCCTCATATTTATATTTCACTATATAAGAAATGTTTTAATAAATTCCACCCACTTGACGTGTCTGTTACTCAACTTACATTAACCTTAAATATATTTCAATGATTCATAATTCATATGTATCACAAACTTCTTAAACTATAAGTAGCATTGTCAAGTCTCTAATGCTCTCACCTATGTATATATCTCCTTATCATAGGTTATATAGTTCAAGCCTACCTTATTAAACTTCTCACTAAAGTATTTTATTAGATAAAATTCCACGAATTTCTATACCTAAAGCATCACACTAAACCTTAAAGGTGTTGAAAAGTTAGGTAAAACTAATAAAGGGACAACTTTGAACTTTTCTTTCAATAAGTTAAAAGTCATCACCCCAATTTAATCTTACACTCTTTTTCACTATCTTGGTCAATGGTGAAGCAATTGTGCTAAATTCCTTAATAAAACATGTATAAAAACTAGCTAAACACATATAAAAACTAGCTAAACTATAGAAACACGTAACTTCACTTATTGGGATTGGTGTCGGCCATTCTCTAATAGCACTCACTTTCTCATCATATACTCTTATTCTCCTTACACTCCCTATATAACCAATGAATACAATCTGTTCGTTTAAAAAGAATACTTCTTGAGATTAGAATAAAAAATTTCTTGCCTAACCATATGCAAAACCTTTCTTAAATGTTTAATATGATTTTATAAGATCTTACGATAGATACGAATATCATTGGAATACATAAACATAAACTTGCCTGAAAATCACACAAAATGTAGTTCATCAATCTCATAAAAGTTTTAAAGGCATTTTTCCATTCATCACCTTCTCTAATCCTAATTTGATAGAAATAAACTTCATATCAATTTTAAAGAATAAATATACACCTTATAACTTATTAAACATAACACTGAATTTAGGGATATGATGTTTATACTTCACAATAATTTTGTTGATGGCTTGAAAATCCTCACACATTTTCTAATATCTATCATTCTTTGTAACTAGCAAATATGCCTTACAAAAAGGTCTTAAGATCTTTCTCACATAACCATTCTCAAAGAGATCTTTTACATATTTTTGTATTTTTTCCTCTTATAGATTTGTTTCATTTAGAACTTGATTTGGAATTTGAGCTCTAAAAATAATATTAATTTGGTACTCTATCCCTTTGATAAGTGGTAATCCACTTATAATAGCATATAGAAAGAGATCGTCAAATTCCTATAAAAGAGAAACAACAATAATAAGTAAATAATTATTAGTTTTAAAATCCAAAGAAAGATTTTTTTTTAAAGATGAGAAAAAGCATTTAGTGCTAGGTTAAGAATGTTATCTCACATCCCCTTGTCTCCTTACTAAACTCATTCATTTCTCTCGATACTTATTTTTCATTTTTAATTTGTATAAAAATGTTTTATTTATTACCGTGTGTTTGCTATCATTTCTTTTCTTTCAATGTCTTTTACACACTCTTATAAATATTGAGTTAATCTTTATAAACTTGCTCTAGTAGTAATGACGTAATAGTAATTGATTTGCCATTCATGGTAAAAGATTACTGATTCTTATACCCATCATACATGCTCTCTTATTGAATTGCTAAAGATAACTTAAAAGAATATGACTCTCTTATATAGGCATCACATTTTATTGCACCTCATCCTTGTACATCGCAATTAAGAAAGAAACTAACACTTAGTTTTCTATCGATCCCTCAAAGATTCTATTTAGACGCTACTTAATTCAGGCTGCTTCATCTGAGAACCAATTTTAATAAATATAAACTAAAAAATTAAACTAAATCAAACAACTAATAATGAACAAATGATAAAGCAAAAGTTCAGAAACTTGGAATTCAAGATTTAACAATTAGAGATCACTTTTTCCTTATCTTATCTCCCTCCTACCTTGTTAATTAAATTGTGTCTCACCTAAGATGTCTTAATATATTAACTACCCTCTCTCAAGGTGTAATTAATTGTCCCTAGCAAAATTAATAGAAATGATTAAGCAATCTCTCAATCTATAGAATCAGTCCACCAATTCAACTGGTTATGAAGTTATCCTACGGGTAATCAACTAATTAGCTAAGATCTCTCTCTAACTAATCAATTAACTTAATGAATGTAGGTCTATATAGTTCCAATTCTCATTGTACAGCTCTACACAATTTTCCCAACTCAATTTCTCAATATATTGCAATGTATAAGCTCAACATTCAATAAAAGCATCATTTATTCAAATCAACAATGTAGGAGTTCAATAAGCAGTTCAAAAGTTATCACTACAAATAAATTAGCCACTCATAATGTCATTAACATCCCCAACAACCAGAAAATCCATAATAAAGATGCTAGAAAAGAAAAATGAAATAAGAACTAGATGAAGCAAGCTCCTCCTCTTCTTTGCCCAAATCTGGAAAATCTGGAGTTGGTGTGCTCTTTGCCCAATTTGGAATGGAAATTTTGATTCTCCACCTCTCTCTAGGCTCTAAATGTGTTTTATAGCTCAAGGAGGCAAGTTCTTATGACACCCCCTTCGGCCCTAGGGATTTTTCCCTTATATAGTCATAAGAACCTAAAAATAAGTGAAACCCGTGTGTTTCTTCGAGTTAGGGATCTCCCATAATCGTGGGTTCTTGTCTTATAACTCCTTTACTTCTCTTCTCCTCTCTTGGTCCCTAGCTCAATCACAAAGGTGGCCACCCTCTATTCCTACATCAAAATGATCAATTCTTACCCTAAATCAACATCAAACATAAAAGAACAACCATGAAGATCAAACTAAACAAAAACATACAAAATAAGTCCTAAAACATAACAATAATAACCTATTATCTAAGAAACACATGCTAAATACTTAGAAAAATACACATTAATGCACAACTATCAGTTTTCTCTACCACCTTTAGAAAATTTTGTTTTAGATCACCAAGATTAGTATGAATTAAGCTTAATAATTCAAATTCTCAATAAAAAGATGCACAAGTTTTTTTTAGTATTTATTAGCACATATGCCACATTTATCTATGCATGCATCACCATTAGAAGAAATAAGGCTAAGAGATCGCATATTATTAAGATATGAAAATTTAACAAAACCTAATCTAGAATGCCATAAATAAAAAGAATCAATCAATTAAGCAGAAGAACTTGCATTATTTTCATTGATGATCTCATAAACATTCAATACAAGCAATCCCTGATTATAGTAACCTTTCCCCCCAATTATATCATTTGTCATAACAATCTTATCATTATATTCAAATGACACTCTAACGCCAACTTTTCTCAACAATGCTACAAAAATTAGATTAACTCTAATGGTTGGTACATTAAGTACTTTATTCAATGTTGAGGCCTTAACAGATGTGAGTTTCAAAAGGACTTTGCCTTTATTAAGAACTATTGCAGTTCAAGAGTCTCCAAGATAAATTGTTTCTTCTCCTTCTTTTAATTGAGTATAGGTGATTTTTATTTGTGCATATATGCCTTGTAACACTAAAGTCTACCATCCAATAATTCATATTGCTCATAAATTAACTTGATAAATAACAGTAGCTATAATTTTTTATCATCTACTTCAACCAAATTTGTGTTTGGTTTAATAGAATTGTCATTTCTTACTTATTTCATGTATTGAGGTGCATGATGACATGGCTTTCCAAAAACAAAGTAAAAGACTTTCTTTTTGAAGTTCGGATTATTTACTTTAGGTTTGAAATTAGGTCTATAAGTATTATTATTATTCTTGTTTGTGTACTTTTTATTATTATAAGAATTAAAGTTAATTTGTAACAGGTTGTCTTTCAATGATATCTCCTTTCCTTTGGCTGATTAAAAACTCCTTACGATTTGTTTTTCTTATAATTATATGCTCAATCAGATATGATAGGGATATCGTTCATGTTTGAGATAGATTCAAGCAACTTCCAATTAATAAGGTCACGACAAATTCTTTTTTGTAAATTGAAGTTTCAGCTTTGTGATCCTCTAGAAGCTTATTGTACTCGTTAATTTCAAATTTGATGTCTTTTTTATTTGTCATCTCCTATTGATAAAATTTTTCAATTGCAAATATTTGCTTGCCCACATCTTCAGCCATGTACTTAACAATCATTGAATCTCATATCTCCTTTGCTTCTTTGTAAGGATAATAAACATCAAATAATACGTTAGATGAATTAGATGACGTACTTATAATTTTATGTCAGCATACCTTATTGGCATAAATCCAATGCTCAAGGCTTGAGCTTCCTTCCATTTGAAATTTTAGTAGTAGGTTGTGGTTGTGACAAGGCAAATACTACCCTTTGTACTTCCAGAATTGAAAAAAAAAATCCTGTCTTGTTATCTCTTAAAATTTTTTCCATCAAATATTTTAATTTTTTGAATACTGAAAAATAGTCTTGCAAAAGGAACAGGTATTGTAGCATAATAACTTGCATTTTGGATGGCAGTACTGTCCAAATTAGAACCCATGTTGACTACATTTAAACCTCCATTAATAGGTTCAGGTGCTTCGAATGTTGGGCCCCGATTCGTATGAGGCTAAGACATGTTTATATTATTTTGAGGATTTGACAATTTTCATATGATTGGAATAAATTGAGGATTTTATTGCTTAAGCTATGATTATTAAATGAAGAAAGTAATGAAATGAGATTTATTGAGAAATTTATTTTATGATGCATTGTGAGAGTACTAAAAGAGAATTATCTGATTTGATGGGGGATTAGAATTTATGAGAGCTTGTGTGATTTGTATAAATTATTTAAGTTTAAAATACTAGGTTGAATTTTAAAGGGCCCATTAGGAAGATTATATATGTTATGAAGGCTTAAAGTTTACAAAGATAGGCCTTGGAATTTGTATAGTATGAAATGAAAAAGAATTGGGCCTTGTCACCTTTTGATGCTATTAAATGAATAAGAATGAATGAGATTTGGGCTAGAGTCCATTAGAATTTATTACATGAAGAGTAAATGAAGAAGCATGGAGATTGGGCTTGGGTCCATGTATTGTAATATGATGTGCAAATAAATGAAGAAGTATGGGATAAATAAGTTACATACGTCTGTTAGGAAAGACGTTCATGAAAACGTCAA
>JANZLC010000004.1:9857825-9867914 GCA_026413385.1 Erythroxylum gracilipes
AATCCTGAATTTGTGGAGGGAGTTGACAGTTTTATTCATTATGCATGTTCTCAACCTGCATATATGGATGGACAAAAGATCAAATGTCCATGTAGGAAGTCCAAACACAAATGTTTCCTTCTTATTGATGAAGTTAAGTTGCATTTGCTGAGAAAGGGGTTTGTGCCCAATTATTTTAAGTGGACACGACATAGCAAACCGTTGATTTCTAGCACCTCAAGGGGGAATGAAACACAAACGTATGTCAACTTAAATGAGTATGAAGGGGAGGTTGGATGTAGAGGAAATTTTGTTAATGGAACTGAAAACTTGTACATGCAAATGGTATTTGATGGGGCCGGTTATACCTTTGAGACAAATAGGAAAAATGTTGAAGAAGAACCTAACCCACAAGCAAGGAATTTTTTTGACTTACTACAGTCTGCTGACCGAGAATTGTGGCCAAATTGTGAGACAATGACGCAATTGTCTTCAATTGCTCGAATATTGAACATAAAGAGTGAATGACACATCTCGGATCGTAGTTTTGATAAAATTCTAGAGTGGTATAATGAATCATTGGCTGCTGATTATACAATGGTTGACAGTTTTTACAATATGAAGAAACTTATTAGGGTCTTGGTTTGCCAATGGAAAATATTGATTGTTGTCGGTTGGGATGTATGTTGTATTGGGGAGATGACGTGAACTTAGAAGAGTGCAAATTTTGTAGGCAATCGAGGTTTAAGCCAAGAAAGCGTTCAATGAAACAGAAATTAGTTCCATAGAAGCGGATGTATTATTTCCCGCTAACTCTGAGACTGCAGAGACTTTATGCTTCTGATGTGACTACATCACACATGAGATGGCATGCTGAACACGAACAGGAAGATGAAATTATGCATCATCCCGCAGATGCACTGGCATGGAAACATTTCAATAACACCCATCTTGATTTTGCAGTTGAAAGTCGGAATGTTCGGTTGGGATTGTCAACGGATGAGTTCCAACCTTTTGGTCAATTCGGTCAGCAATATTCTTCATGGCCAATTATCATTACTCCTTATAATTTACCTCCTTGGATGTGTATGAAAGAGGCTTATATGTTCTTGACAGTTATTGTGCCAGGACCAACAAATTCGAAGCAAAAATATATTTTTTTTACAACCATTGATATCAAAATTGTGGCAGCTATGGGAAAATGGTGTGCAAACATATGATGTATCTCTTAAACAAAATTTTGTGTTGCGAGCGGCTTTAATGTGGACCATTAGTGACTTTCTGGCTTTTTCCATGTTATCTAGTTGGAGCACAGCGGGAAAATTAGCTTGTCCTCATTGTGGCAATGACTCTGATGCGTTTTATCTTCTAAACGGAGGCAAAATAAGTTGGTTTGACAATCACAGAAAGTTTCTGCCTTCTAATCATCCGTTTAGGCGCAATAAATATAAGTTCATTAAAAATAGGATGGTACAAACTCCTCCTCCTCCTCGAAAAGATGGTGAAGAGATTTTGCAAGAGATTGACGAATTGGACTTGCTGAAAGTTACCGAATTTGAAGCCGACGAAGTGAATACAAGCATAAGTCAAAACTTTGGTTGGAGAAAACGAAGCATATTTTGGGATTTGCCATATTGGAAAACGAATTTGATACGTCATAATCTAGATGTGATGCATATTGAGAAAAACATTTTTGATAACTTGTTCAATACCATTCTGAACATTGACGGGAGGACAAAAGATAATGCAAAGTCTAGAGCTGATTTGGAACTTTTTTGTAGAAGACATGAGTTACATAAAGATCTTCAGACCGGTAAATATCTGAAAGCATGTTACACTTTGGACAAGAAACAAAAGGAGCTTTTGTGTGAATGGTTGAAAAGTCTTAAGTTTCCAGATAGTTATGTGTCAAACTTGTCTAGGTGTGTAGAGCTTAGGAAGTACAAATTATTTGGGATGAAAAGTCATGATTGTCATGTATTTATGCAAAGGCTCATCCCAATTGCATTTCGGGAGTTGCTACCTTCTAAGGTATGGGAAGCTATAACAGAGTTAAGCTTATTTTTCAAAAGCTTAACATCATATGAAATAAAGTTGGATGAAATGGAAAAACTAGAGAATGAAATTCCAATAATTTTGTGCAAGTTAGAAGGGATTTTTCCTCCAAGCTTCTTTGACTGTATGGAGCATCTACCGGTGCATTTACCATATGGAGCAAAACTAGCCGGTCCAGTTCAATATCGATGGATGTATCCATTTGAGAGGTAACTCCCCTACTTTGGTCAATCGTACCCTTTTTTACATGCTTTGTCTATATAACATTGTAATAACCTGTTTCTGTAATATAGGTATTTGCATCATTTGAAAAAAAATGTCAAGAACAAAGCCAGAGTTGAAGGATCCATATGTAATGCTTATTTAGTTGAGGAAGCTAGTATGTTCTGTGGACATTATTTTGAGCTTTATGTTCACACAAGAGCAAGAAAATTGCCTCGTAATGACGATGGGGGAGGAACAAGTGGTGCGGATGGAAACTTATCAATTTTTACATATCCTGGATGAACATATGGACATGGAACAAGAAGAATGTTAACAGGGGAAGAACCTGAGGCTGCATATGGATATATTTTATTGAACTGTCAGGAGGTTCTTCCATTCGCGCAGTAAGTTGAACACACGATTTCCTTATTTAAAATTGTTTGTTGTTCGTTACTAACAAATGTCATTATGTTTTTATATTATACGAGGCATTGTTACAGGAGATAATGCCAGGTATCACACATTATGATATGAATAAAGAAGTTGGAAAACACTTTCCTAAATGGATCGAGCAATATGTAAGGTTTCACTTACAAATATTGTTATAGTTGACAACCATGTTTAAAAGTTCTAATGACATAGTACTCTTTGCTATGCTACTTAATTTTATGTAGGCTGTCGAAATCCAATAGAGAACAAGATCATTGGTGATCTTGCAAAGGGACCTCTGCAAACTGTTAAATCGTATTCCGTGTATTTCATGAATGGATACAAATACCATACAGAATCTCATGGACATAGCATGTCAACAATAAACAGTGGTGTTTCGATACAGGGAGAATTGATGGACTATTATGGGAAAATAATAGAAATATTTGAAATTAAGTACCCCGCTTTGCCAATTAAGCGATGTGTGATATTTAAATGTGACTAGTATGACCCGACACCAAATGTAGGAACAAAAGTGCATAGCCGATATAATGTAGTTGAAATCAACAACTGCAGAAGATTGCGAGAATTTGAACCTTTCATCTTGGCTATGCAAGCGAAACAGGTGTGTTATGTCCCTTTTCTAAGCTTAAACCGATATAAGACGGATTGGTTGGCGGTTTGCAAAGTTAGACCAAGGGGTGTTTTTGAATCACATGGAAACGGAGCGCGTAGAAATGACAGTGAAGCGTTTCAAGAAGATGTCACTTGGTTCAATGCATTTGTCACGTATGACGATAATGAACCTTTAAATGATCCATCTAACGCATATGTTGATATTTCATCTGGAGAGTCTGACGACGGTCAGAGATTTAAAGAGGAGGACGAGTTTGATTCTTATTCTTCTGAAGAGGAAGATGATTATAATTTACAATTAAGTTATGATAGCAATTAATTGTTGTTTGTCGTTGACTATTGTTATGTAACAAATACATTATTACTTTTAATCCTTACGATTCTTATTCAAGGAATGTCGACATGGCGAATGTTTCCCGACGGTAATAATTCTTTCTAAATATCGTTGATTCATATCCTAAGAATCGTTTGCCTTTCATGGCCGATCTTTTACTACAAGGTATTTAGTATGATTCTGATAATGTCTCTGTCCTTCTTATGTACATCTCATTTCCTTTGTCAAATATTATACATAATAATATTTGATGGTCCATACTTCATGTTGCTCTAAGCTTCCTGTATTCTCGAAGAAGAAATGTCTGCCAATAGAGGCCAGAGCGATGACACAACGGCATTTAAACATTTGGGTAGATCAGTTATTGTGGAAGATTCGTCAATTCCTCATACTGGGTCTGGACAATCACGTATGCATTCATCTTCAGTTTTGATGTGTTTATCACATGACTAATAGATGGATATCAAAAGTTAATAAACATTTTGTTGACAGCTTTAGGTAAATTTGTTCCCCCTGCTAGTAGTTCATCGGGAGAATTCGTCTTCCATACCAAGAGCGAAGACTCATTCACTGTTTCCTCTTTAAGTATGGATATAGCCGACAGGTTATTGGAAGAAGGTATGCCAAAGCCAACACCTGGTGGAAGAAGGCTGACTGTTTCCAAAGCTTCGTTTGAATGTGCCCGGACCCTTCTAAGGAATCCAGACATTGGGGACTCATTTACTTTTACCGACTCCTATGTCACATAGAATGAAGCAAAATAATTATATCATGCAATGCATTATTAGAGTAAGCTTAAAAGTTGATTTCTGGTTGTATCCATATGATTTTGTTATACACTGCATATTTATATGATTGTTGAATCACATGGATTTGTTGTTGTAAACAATTTGTTGACCTTCAAATTCTTATATTTGTAGAGCATTCGATAAACATTAAATTTCAGGTAACAATATGGGACCAAAGAGACAACGCGAGGTTATGCGGCTGCGGTTTAGACCGATGTTTGGAGCAACTTATTGTGAAGGTGGATCGTCACAGTCTGCTACGCGCACTGACTCACCTACACCTCCTACACGCCCAACTCGTTTAGATGAGCCATCACCTCCTACTCCTCATGCTACACCATCCCCTTCGCCAACTCATATATCATCCAATACCTCTTTGGGAGATGATGGAAGAGAGATCCGACAGCCTGGATCTATGGGAGATGATGGGAGGAAGTATATCACAATTATCAATGAACAGTAAGTGAAATAACATTAATCACTATTTGCTTTACTATAAGCCTTAGGAGATTCGCAACTTTTCTAGACTCAAATGACTCCTTATTTTAGGTTCGTTCCGTCTAGAACCAGACATATGACTTCCACATTTAAGGAAAGGATTGATCCTAAGGGTTATGCGTGGAAGAATATATCTGAAGCTACAAAACAATTTTACTTTCAGGACTTTGAGGTTCAATAAATATTTATTTCCACTTTATATTGATTTATATAGTCTAATTACATAAATAGTATAACATTATATATAATAGTCTTTTTTTCTTTTCCATTCAGAAAGCATTTTTTGGGAATCTTGTTGGGACGTGAGCATATATAAAATACACAAGACTGTTGCACGACTCCGTTTTATTTCGGAGGAAATTTGGAGTCGTTGGCTGGAGTATTGGGCATTACCTGCGGCTATGTCCATCTCAGGGCGTAACTCGGCAAACAGACATGGAGGTCTGGGTAGAGAGAGTCTTCCCGTACATACGGGAGGATCCATAACTCACCAGGAGCGTGCACATAGACTTGTAAGTATTTCAACTTTACACTTATTTTGTAACTATTTTGCTTTGTTGTAATTATAGATAATGATAATGGTATAAATGTCTGGTGTCATTTATGGCTGTGTTGAGTTATTTTCTTTGTTCAACAGGGGGAAAATATCATACAAATAGAGGAAACTCTGCTAAAAATTTTTTAATTTGTAATTCACATCTAACAGTTTAGTTATTCATGTAGGAAAAGTCACTAGGCATCAAGCCCACACCAATTCAGTTGTTTTTGCACACTCACATGAAGAAACATGACGGTGTGACTTTCATCAACAACCGCTGTAGAGAACTGAATGTATGTCAACTTAATCCATTTTTTCAATGTCTTAATAATGATCCCTTCCTTATAATGTGCACATTGTTTCCTTATAGGACCAATTACAACAAACTATTCATCGACAGACTCAGGAGGAACAACCTATCGATGAGACTCAGACGTATCTTGAAGCTGTGGGTGGTAGTGACCGACGTGGCAGGATATTCGGCCTAGATTCATATGCAAACACATGTTATTCGCAATCTTCCATGTCCAATACAGCTGCGTCTGCTAGGCCACCGAACAACAACGAAGTCATCGAGCTTCAGGCCACAGTGCAAACATTGATGGAGAAGATAGCTCATTTGGAAGAGAGTCGGACAAAGCAAATGGATATACGGATGAGAGAGTAAATGGAACTAATGGCAAAGCTGAGAGAAGAGATGGAGCAAATGGCTCAGCTGAGACAGGAGATGGAAAAGTTGAAGGGAAGTTCTAAAGAGGACCCCCCGCGATCACCATGACCTTAGATAGACTAACTCATTATTTTTCAATCACAAACATAAGAATTTATGTACACTTTAATGTGTTTATTATCAATTTTGAATCAATTTAAATTCTTTTAATTCTATATCATCATTTAATTTCTTGGTTAAACAAATTATATATATATATATACAAATTTATTTTGTATGTACAAATAAGTGAAAACTCATGAAAATATACATTTATCACAAGCTAATGAAAGAGGGTAAAGTTTAAAAGTGTCTTCAAACTTATTACCGACGGATTCCTTCATACCGTCGATGACAGTTCAGGTATTTACCGACGGAATACCTTTTTCCATCGGTGTACGAATGCAATTTTTGCCGACGGACTTCTTCCGTCGCTGCAAATGCCAACTTTTGCATTTTACTACATTCTTCTCCGACGATTTTTCGCAATCTATTCCATCCATAAATGTACCAACGGATATCACGCCGTCGATAAGGTATAGTTACCCGTTGTAATGCACCGACCGAAACGTTTAAAATTTTCTGTCTACAACTTTCACCGACGGAATAGTATCCATCGCTATATTACTGTTCTCCGTTGCTATTACACCGACGGAAATATTTACCAATTTTCGTCGGTAAATTATACCGACAGCCTTTTTAACAACGGTATTGGGAGACGTTGAATTCCGTTGATATTCTAAAGTGCCGACGGAAATAACTCTATTTCCGATGGTACTTTTTGTCGGTAAACGAGCAATTTCTTGTAATGTTTAAAAACCTTTTATTCCTATTTGAAAACCGAGTAAGATACATATAATAACTCAATGATCAAATTTTCATCTTTCTTGAGATAAATTATAGGCAAAGCATAAAAAACCAAATACATGGAGTTGGCTATAATTAAGCTTAGAATGGAAGAGTAACGCTCAAACAGGATGTGATTGGAAATGAATGGAGAAGGTAATCTGTTGATAATGTATACTGCATGAGCAACACGCTCAGACTAGTAAGACAAGGGAATATGGCATTAAAATTTAAAGGACCGAGAAACACTAAAGATGCGTTGATATTTACGCTCCAAAACACTATTTCATTGTGGAGCTTTACATAAGAATATTGGTGAATTATACCATTGGAGAGATAAAAGGAATGATGCACCATTTTCAGTATGAATGATTTTTTAGAAAAATCCAAGTGAACCTACTATAGTCATCAACAATGGCTAAGAAATATTTGTGACCATGTATAGAGCCAATAGTAGCTCCTTAGATGTCAACATCGATTTTTGGAAAATAACATTTAGTAATGATTTTGCTTATAGGAAAGACAACTTATGTTGCTTAGTTAAAGGACAAATGTCAAATACTAAGATATTGGATAAAAAAAAACATCTTTACTTTATTTAGTGAGTTATGGAGAAGCATGTCCAAGTCCATAATGCCATTGATCAAATGTTGAAGGATAGCTGGAGAGGCAGCTATTTACACAATAGACTTGAACTAGCTGGCTGATATAATCCATACTTGTTTTTAGCTAATCTAACTGTCCTCTAAGTCACAAAGTAGTGATGGTAATAAACAACAAATATGACATGTGGCTTTTTCTAGAATCTAAGCAAAACTTATAGGGTTAACTATGACACATGAACATGTGCTAGTAAAGATTTTGCTAGACTTAAAAGGGAGTTAAGATTGTCAATTAAAACACCAGATGTAATAACAACTGTTGATGATTGGAGACGAATGAGAGCTAAAAGCCTTTGATATTGCTCATTACTAAAAGGAACACTAAGAGTGATTAAAGTTGATGATCGATTGATATCTTGTTCAAAGGAAGTACTAAAAGAGTTTAAGTTCTTCAATCTGACCAGCTGAGTTCTCTTATGTCCTGTAAAAGCTTTGTTGAAGTTGATTTGCCTTTGTTTAGTTAGGACTTTGTGAAAATTTTCTTGACTTGGATCCAAAAGTAAATATTGGAGGATATCCCTGTGTTTTTATACCATTTGTCTCCTGCATGACCCCAGAAAACTAACAAACTCACTAACAGCCTAAGTAACCAGAAAATTAGTTTTCAAAAATAAACAAGAAAGCTAGCTGAATAAAATTAACTGTCGTTTCGTTAATGTTACCGTGGGGTAGAAAAACAATTACGCAAAATTACGAGGCTCTATCAGCAAAATAACACAGGCGCTTTGGCGACGTAATTCGAAATAAAACTCAAAAACTCGCGGGTAGTGCTCTCATTCTCACTTCTCTCCGGCTTTTCTCTTTTCGCCGCCGATTTTTGGCCTCTTTAGTAGTTCACAATGAAGCTCGTCAGGTCAGATGTTCACTACTGGCTCCTCGATTGTCGAACTCTTTCCACTTTTTATTTCTTTTCATTATTTTTCCGCTCATGTCGCTTAAGATCTCATTGATTTCGGCGGTTTGGGATTCCCAGGTTTTTGATGAAGTTGAACAACGAGACAGTTTCGATTGAGCTAAAGAACGGAACTGTCGTGCACGGCACTATTACAGGTTCATCACATTTCTTTTGCTTCGGGGTTTTGTTAAAACCCTAGTTGGAGATTAGTCCTATTCTTTTGTGTGCATTTTGTTAAGTATTAAAAAGCTTAAGAGTATATTTGGCTGTAGGAATCTGAATTTTCTTTCCCGCAATTTGAAATTGGACGTCATAACGACTGGTCATATGAATACGGTTGCTGTCTCTTTAGGACTCTTGGCAAAATCCTTTCCCTTATTAGTTAAGCGTGAAGCTATTCACTGTGCTGATATTATAATTTTGTACAGACATGGCACTGGTTGTATGTGAGTATTTTGCTTTTAAAATATGGTAGAGGGTAGATTCAAATTGTTTATTCTCTAATTGTTTCATTACGTTTCTTTCTGTAATCTAGATTTCAGATGTGGACCTGCTATATAGAAGATAAAACTTGTATCATGCACTTCTATGTTTGCCTCTCAATGGAGTTCAACGTGGCTGCTTTGTCAGATACCATAACAAATTATTCTGTATTATCCTCTGTACCAATTTTCCTGTCACTGGTGGAGAAACACAGGGTTTCCTTCCTGTTTCTGCTCTTTATTGATCAATTTATCATTCATATAGTACCTTATGCAGCTGGAATACGTTTCTTTATGAACAAGTGAGATTGATTCTAGGTTAACTATATATTCTCTACAAAATTTTAACTATAGTTGTCACTTATGTACTTTATTTTGGCATTTTAAACTGTGATACACCACCAGAACAGATGCAGTCCTTTCTGCTGGTTGAACACTGGACACCATATTCTGCCAAGCAATGCCATTAGCTATTAACTGGATCCTTGTAAAAATTGTCAATCATATATGATCCTTTAAAAATTTTTATCTATAGTTACTTGTGCCTTAGGCTTATCCATTGACAAAATTTTTCAATCATCTGAATTTTATGATCTTCTAAATGTTTGAGAGGTATGTATGATGAGTTAGTCTAATGATTTTCAGCTATTAGTAGATTAAGGCCTTCCACAGATGAGCTCAACACCTTACAGCACAATTGAAAATGTCTTTCTTGCATAAGCCCCCTGCAGTAGTTTAGCCAACTGCAAACACTATGTTACTGGCATCTTGTGATAAGCAAACGGATGAAAATATAGTGATATTATTAATAATAGCTATAGCCTCGTAGGAAATTCCTTAAGGACTATGCTCCAGCCAACAATGGCCCCTCAAGCTTAACAGCCGAGATAGTACAATAGCCAAAAGATACCCTCCTCCACTACCCCCTCCCATACATAGTCTCTCATCTCTCTCTCTCCTCTAACGAATTCCCCTCTAACCGTTAGCTGACTCACCCCCTTGACTTTCCTGGAATATGTCAACATGGGTTTGAG
>JANZLC010000004.1:9882908-9920769 GCA_026413385.1 Erythroxylum gracilipes
TATGAACAAAATGCGCTAAAGGGGATTGCCTTTAGGGCACTACTCTAACAATCTCACGGTACTGTATACGCATAAGTCGACTTACACCAGTGGACAAGTCGACTTATCAGTACCGAGCAAGCATAAGTCGACTTACATCTGGTGCAAGTCGACGTACACTTACAACATAATGATCTAATAAGTCACTTTATATTTCTTCAAGGTTGCCTCCATTGTTCAGTTAATGCTTACCTTGATGTTGATTAATGCTCACAGAATATTAAACCTATAGAAAAATATTGGATTTAAGAAAACTTGTAACTACTTTGGAATCATCAGTTAGGGTGGCCTTTGCGTCCAACCACTTTGACACATAATCAATAGCCAATAGAATATAGATAAAACTAACAGAAAAGGAAAAGTGTCTTATAAAATCAATTTCCTAAACATTAAAATTTCACAAACCAAAATTGGAACTTATGGAATCTCTTTCCTTTGGGCATAGACTGACACTAAGTCCCCAAGATTTAAAAAAATTAAATATTTTTATTTTTAATATATATATATATATATATATATATATATATATGACTCTTCTTTTCGTCTCAGGTCGATGGGTCTTCTCAATTGGAAGATCCCCTATATGGATAATACACATTTCAGTTGACCGGGCCTAATTCGAATTGTTTTGTTCCGAAGCAAATATATATATATAGGGCCCAAATATTTAATTTTTTAAAATTTTAGGGGGGCCCGTGTACCACTGAGCTCTAAATAACTCTGGCCTTATATATATATATTTAAAAATTGGGTAATTCAAAGGTGTGTACCTATCTTAAATTCCTGGCTACGTCACTACCTTTGGGTGATATTATTTGTTCTTTGACATCGCCACAAATTTTACAAGATAGGTAAATGTACCAAAACAACAAAGGTATAAAAAAAAACCACATTATAAAATTTTTCTTGTTATTTCTTTAACATCAAAAGTCCTCCGTATGCATATGAATGGTAAAATATGAGGATGGATAAGATTTTACTTTTAGGTACACACCTTGGAATTACCCAATTGGAGTAATATTTTTATAAATATAGGTTGTCCCATATATAGTAGTTAGCATCACTCTTTAGCTTGTTCCATTAAACTTCTGTTAGACCTGCAGATAACATATTAGTAACCAAATAATTTACTATATTTTCATTACCATGTCAATTATACACCTGTAGAAAATAATTTCTCATTCCAGAATACTTCATGCAAATCAAATATTTTCTGAACATAAGACAAGTTTTTTAAATAATCTGCCACATGATTTTTAGCACCTTGTTTCACTTTGATTTCCAAATCAAATTCATTCAGCTATAAAATCCACCATATCAATCCTAGTTTTGCCTCCTTCTTTGACAACAATATTTAAGAACTTTATGATCAGAGAAAACAATGACCATAGTACCTAATAAGTAAGATCAAAATGTTTTCAAAGCAAAAGCTATCATTAACATCTCTTTTAAGGTTGTCTAGTATTTCTTTTGGGTGTCATTTAAGGTCATAGATGTAAAGTCAATGACATAAGGCACTTTTCTCACTTGTTCTTCCAAAACAACTCCTATAACTTTGTCACTTACACTAAACACGAGTTCAAATGACAATTCCCAATTTAGTGGTTGAATAATAGGGGCTGAAACTAGTAGGTATTTCATCTTATTGAAGGCTTCTTTACAATCATCATTAAATTAAAAAATATCATCTTTTTGGAGTAACTTGCATAATAGAGATGCTATTTTTGAAAAATCTTTGAAAAATCTCCAATAGAAACTTGCATGGATAAGGAACAGGCAAACTTCCTACACATTAGTTGGGTAAAGCAAAGACTGAATAACAACAATTTTGGCTTTATCTACTTCAATTCCCCTAGAAGAAACAACATACTCCAAGACTATACGTTGTTCTACTATAAAATGACATTTTTCAAAACTAAGAACTAGGTTATTCTCCACACATCTTTGCAAAATAAAGCTTAAATTATCCAAACATTCATCAAAAGAATCTCCATCCATAAAAACATTAATAATCTAATCCATATAATATGAAAATATGCTTACCATACACCTTTGGAAAGTAATTAGCGTATAACAAATTCCAAAAAGCATTCGCCTATATGTTTTAAAAGGAAAAATGAAAGTCATTTTCTCCTGATCCTATGGAGAAATTACCATTTGGAAGTAACCTAAAAAACCATCAAGAAAATAGTAAAATGCTTTACCAGATAATCTTTCTAACTTCTAATTAATAAATGGATTTGATTTACAAAATTTAACTTTCTGTAATCAATTCAAACTTGCTTTTTATTTTTCAACTCTAATAGAAACTAAGTCTTTAACCTGATTGGTGACAACTATAATCCTAGTCTTCTTCAAAACTACTTATACGAGGTCAACACAGTCACTATCTAACATAGATAGATTATCTTGACTTTGAGTAGCTTCAAAATTTCTTTCTTCACTACCTCCATCATTGGTGGGTTTAATCTTGTTTGAGGTTACCTTATAGGTTTAACTCCTTCTTCCAAGAGAATCATGTGTATACAAGTAAAAGGGTTGACCCCTTCAATATCCATTGCAGTCCATCTAATAGTCATTTTGAAGTTTTTCAAAACCTTCACCAATTTTTTCTCTTGCATAAATGTCAACTTGTTTGAGATTATCACTGGCAAAGTGTTCCCCTCTCAAAGGAGTGCTATTTTAAGTGTTTTGGTAGTGGTTTTAACTCTAATTTTGGTGCTACTACAATTGAAGGGACTAATTATTCACTAAGAGTGGGCACACTTATCTCTAAGTACTATATAGTTGGCATCTGTTTCACTTACTTAAAGTTATTTAAGGCTGCCATACACTCCTACAAATAAGAATCAAGGAAGAAATCAATATCTTCCTTATTAAAAAGACTTTCCTTCATATCTATTTGTAGCTTATCCTTCCCATCAAGTTTGAACTAGTCTTTTTTTATATAGAAATTAAAGGAATTGTATTACTAAAAAATGAGTTCAATTTAAAAAATATATCCCAAATTAATCATTAGGTAGGCTAAGAACCAAATTAAGTTACAAAAAGCTATAATTGAGTCTAGGCTTAAAGCAACTAAAGGCCCAAAAGCTAGATAATGTAAAAATAGTTGTTTAGATCTTTACAAGGGTTAGTTATAGATAAGTTCGAAGGAAATATGGGAGGATCTAACATAAATCAGCTCTTGTATACTCGTAATAGTCAACATGTTAGCATATAACTTCATATAGTTTTCTTCTGAAAATTCTATTGTTATGCTCCCTCCAAATGGTATATACAATAGATCTAATGGCAAGCCTCATAAGATTGTAGTCTTCCTTCCTCAGGTGATTTAGTTTGGATGCCCAGAGATTATTCCAATCCAATTCCATTGAAGGAAAGTTTGTAAAGAGATTGGATAGTCATCTAGAGGACATTAGAGTATTGGCATACAAAGAAGAGATGATTATGGCTCTTAGGTTCATAGTTACAAAGCTTTCATATTGGATAACAAGATTCTAGTGTTTTGATCTTGTCTAATATGTGTAGCTTGCAGTATGCAGCTAGCCAGAGTATAAAGGATAGCCTTGGGATGAGTGAGTTGCACCATATAAAGTGATACAAAGGGATTGGAGCACCATGGCTTCAAATGAAGTTCTTGTAAGAGTCATTTATGAATGATTCCAATGGACGGTTTATCTATAGGATCTTATCCTTGCATACAATGTTAGGTATGTAGTTAGCAAAATTTGATGAAAGGTAAGAACTTCCTTTATTTAAGCATAGCTAAGATCCTTCATAGATCAGAGAGCTAACTTTAGCATTCTCAATCTTATTGATTAGTGATGGGAGTCCAGTGGAGAGGACCAAGAGGACCCCAATTGTCAAACCATAACTAGTTGGTTTCCCCATTTCTTATATGATATTTGATTAATGGCTACAACTAAGTTCTTTGCTCAAAAATCTGATTCATTATCCAAGATTTGTCTTACATGTGTTTAAAGTTCCAAATTTTTTTTGGTTTTAATATAGAGAGGATCCACCCACTTCACCCATAAAGATTGTTTGGCTTAAGGAGTCTCCAAATTCTTTTTACTAGTAGAGTTTTACTCACTATCGTAATTGAACGTAGTCCCAAACCTTCTTCACTTTTAGGGAGACACATAGTTTTCCAGTTGACCTTACAAGAATGTTTTCTGTAAGCTTCCCCAGTCCAAAAAAATGTCCTTAGGATCATTTCAATATCCTTATTGATCAGAGGTAATAAAAGATTGAAGATACTAGCTCTCTCCCCGTAGGATAGAGATTTGTTTGTTCAATGCTCCACTTTAATCTTAACCCTATCAATAAAATGTTGAAATTCCCTATATGAAATCCTATTAGAAGTGATAGGGATGCCAAGATAAATGAAGGAGGGATCTTCGAGGCTTAAGTTAGCATCATTAGTAATAGTAAGAGCTTAATCAGAAGAGTCTTTAGATACCATGATATAACTTTTGCTCATATTAATTTCCAGTCTAGAGAGCTTAGAGAGTAGAGAAATAAACCTAGTTATACACTCAATAGAGGTAGGATCTACACCACAAAAGACTAAAATATTGTCACCAAATAATAGGTCAGTAATTTTCAATTGTTTACAACTATTGCGATATGTGAAGTTGTTCTGGTTCATTAAGTTGGATGCAATGATTCTAGTAAGGACTTTAGCACATATAGTGAACAAGTAAGGTGATAGGGTATCTCCTTGCTTTATGGTTCTACCTCCTCTGATCAAATTAGGCATCTTCCCTTTGACAAGAGTGTTATATGAAGGGTGGTTATACTCTACCTTATCCAATTGGAAAAAAGAGTGGAGAAGCCAAAAGCTTTAAAAGCTTGAATGATATAGTCCCATGAAACATAATCAAAAGCTTTTTAAAGTTCAATTTTTATGATGCAATTTTTACTTGAACCCCTCGTGTGATAATTTTTCAAAAGCTCCTTAACTAGGATAATATTGTCTCCAATAAACCTGTCATGCATAAAAGATGTCTGGGTTAGATTAATAATGTAAGGAAGTATAACCTTTAGTTTGTCGAGTAGGAGTTTGGCTATGATCTTATAGAGTTGAAAATTATGGTTCTAATTTATATTTTTTTTCCATACATATTTTTATATTCCTTGCTAACATTTATGGTTTTAACCTTTTTTTACCTTTTGATTCTTACCTAAATAATGGAGATTTGGTGTAAAATTAAGCATATGGTTGAATATTTAATTAGAAGATTTTGAGAAAAACACCAAACCATTAAACAAATGAGTGGAATGAGTAATAACTGGGAATAAAATCACCAAAATCTCATGCATGCTTTAGAATAATATCGTTTTAGTTAATCTTGAGCAAATTTCTTTGAGAAGTTTAATTGTGATATGTGCTATTCCTTCAATCTTGAATAGCTTGAATTTTAAAGTATACACACCCTTTTATTTCATGAGAAATGATTAATGAAATTATATTAACGGTACTATTTTGTTTCAAATATAGTTTACTTGAGAATGGAGAAAAGATAAGTGTAGGAGAATTTGATAAGAACATTAAAGATAATTATTATGAATATTAATTCCCTTGGTTATATATGATTATTGATTCTACCTTAAAGATTTAGTTATCTTTTGTATTAATATAATTCTTAGTGAATCTAGAAGTTAAAGTAATCAAAACATTATAAAATAAGGTGCAGTTAAAGGGATAAAACTAACAATAATGTTTATGAGGATTAGGTATGGTTATGTTTCGGTGGAAATTCCAACTTTTAGACTTCGAATTTGCCAAAAAAAAGTGTCATGATTTGTTTACACCTTATCTTGACCAAGTCTAAATGATAATCAGTGAAGTTATGATTTCTTGGAGTCAAATAATCACAACAAAAAAGATACCAACACCAACAAAACATGGGATAAAGTGGCTATAAATAGGACCAACGAGAAGGAGGAAGATTAACCTACAATTTTCCATCTCTATTTTTTAGCTTTTCACCAAATTCTCTTTTCTTCTTTTTAGTAGATAATTGAGTCTTATTGTTGAGTATTTCATTTATTTATATATTGAATTATTTTTTATGTGCTTTTATTTTTATGATTGTTTTTGATTGATTTCTAATATGCATTATTCATTTATTGATTGAAATAATCATTTGTTAGATTAAAAATTAAATACGTAAAAATTCAATTCCTTTAATCTTTGCAACAACTAAGAGTTTTTAATTTGTGGTATCATAATTTGCTAACTTCTAGAAAAGAAGGTTCAACTAGATTAAATGGAATAACGAATATTGTATTATCTCGTTTCGATAGTTTTTCTTTTCCTAAATCTATTGTTTAATTAAATTTTGGGTTGTTTTTAAGGTTGGTAAATAATAAGAGTTAGTTGAATTATATGTTTTTTTATTAACTAATCCTAAAGAAAGACAAGTATTTAATACCATATCGAATATGTGATTGATGAAATAATATTCTTGTTGTATCGATGATCAATCTTAGTGCCTATTTGGATGAACTTTTGGGAGGCTAATAAGTACTTTTGTTCACCACAAAGCCTTTTTTAAGAAAAAATGGGTGTTTGACAGTAAAATTAAAAAAAACACTTCTTTAATAGATATGGCTTTTTTGTAGCAAAAATACAACTTTTTAAGAAGCTCAAATTTGAAACTTCTAAAAAATAGCACTTTTTTAGGTAGATTTTTCAGATCAATTAATGAGCCTATTTTTAGTCCCTTTTGCTCTTATATTTTATACATAATTTTCACAATACCTACAAACTCATCTTCCCATTTATTATGTATTTAACTATTTACTTAACTTGGATATTTATTTTGGGATTTACATAATATTATTTAGCTTTTTATATGTTTTGATATTAGTTTACTTATGTTATAATCTATATAAAAGATTTGATTAGATATATTTTGACTTATGTTTCATATGGTTTAAAATTATATAATAATTAATATATTGTGCTTTGCATATTGTTTAATATACTTTAAATAATTTTTATAAGCATAAATAATTTTTATTACAAAATAAAATATAGTTAAAATTAAAAGTATTTTTTATTTTTATGTTATCAAACAGTCTACTGTATGAAGCTTTTTCAAAAAACCTCTTTTTAAATAATAGCTAAATAATTAACTGGCTTCTTAGAAAAATTCTTCTCATAAAAGATCTACAGAAAAAAAACTCTACTAACAAAAATTCTATTGGTATAAGCCCAACCAAACAGAGGCTTAGTTCCAATGGTAGAAGCAACTGTAAACTGATGTTTATTTTCTTTAGACAAGTATTTAACACTACATCGAATATGTGATTAATGAAATAATTTTGTTGTTGTATTAATGATTAATCGTAGTTCTAATGGTATAAACAACCGTAAACTGATGTTTGTTTTTTTTATAATTCTCTTTTTATCATTTACATAATTTATTTTATTTTATTTATCATAAAATTTTGTATCATCATAACTCTCATTGCTTTAAATATTTCTTTTGTAACAATTAACGAACTAAAATTCTTCGTAAAAATGATTCCTACTTTTCTATGCTATATTTATTTTATTACAAGAATTTATATTTTAGTTGGGATGCAGATGCCTCCAATATTAATTTGATATTGTCTGTATTATAATATTTCTAATATTAATTTGGTATTAATTAATACAGTATTTTTACCATTGCTAAATTGATACTAATTTGCATAACGGATGTAGTGGTTAAGAAAATTGTGTCTCTCAGTTGGTACTTTGTGGGAGAGTAAAAAATGATGAACGACGAGCACTTGCACCCCTTCCTCTCCAAGTTAGAGAAAACAGCGTCATAACAAAGATGGCTCGTCTCAGATTTTAAACCTTATCCCATGAGAACCACTAGCTTGGTCCCAAATGCGCTTAATCATGATGATGCCCCTCGTGGTCAGCTACTTCATGATCGAGGGGTTTGGCTGCGAGTAATAAGTTGAGATAATAGCAAGGACTTTGGTTCACCTACATATTGTGAAGGTGCTCAAATTAAGGTCACCGAACCGATTACAGCTAGCAGATCTCCTTTGTTGAAATTCTCTCTTACCAATATTTTGTCTGTACTGTACATATATATTAAGAAACAGGAGGGTGAGTGGGTAAAAAAATCAAACTATTCCCCAAGTTCTACACTTCCTAGTAGACGAGACAAAAATCTATATGCCTTTTCATTATACAACTTATTTATCGTAATTATATTTTGCTACCTTCCAACTAGACATGCATATTTTTCGACCCAAAAAAAAAAATAGACATGCATATGTGCTGAAGTTTTTCTTTTTGTTGTTGAAATCTTCAATTTTTATCTAACAGAATGTTTTGAAGTCTCAATTTTTATCTATTATAAAATATTCAAATTTAAATTATGTCTATAGGCTCATATCTTTATATGAAGCAAATATTTAGTAATTTATCAAATAAAATAAAATAAATAAAATTGTAAAGTAAAACATAGTTTTGTAATAATGAAATCTAATAAAAATTAAATGAAGTAAAATAGAATAAAATTTTCTAATTTTGATAATATTTAATGATAAAACTTCTATATATCCATGAGCTAATTCAAAATAACTATTATATAATAATTTTAAAGTAAGATAACTAAAACTTATTTATAATGAATTAGAATTTTTTTGAACTTTTTATATCTTTCAAACTTTACCATCAAATTTTTTTGAATTGAGATTTCACTAATGAATTATCATATATTGTATAAAGAGTTATTGTAATTTTATATTTAATAGTAAATTAATTTTTAATCATAGTTTATATTTTTATATTTGATGCAAGAAAATAATAATTTAATAAATTTCACATTCCATTATCCTTATTATAAAGTTATTCCATGCAAATTTTGGTAATTAATCTTTCAAATCATAAGTATAAAAAGAAATCATTTGTAATAATGAATGTTCAAATAAGTCAAGTTTGCAATTAAAATTTTAAATTAGATTTGGATACAAAATATTTTTTAATGAGATTGGATTTGTCGAAATCCAACTCAGTCCAAGTTCTATTAGTTGCTAAATTGTATTTAAGATTGCAATATTGTTTTTAGTTACAACAATGAGTGAAATAGAGTTGATCTCCATAAATTAAAAGGTTCTTTTAAATTTTATAATTTACTCTAAAATTAAGATCTAATTAATTTTGTCTCATTTAATCTTAACCATCTATTTTAATAGGTCTCATATAAATAAATGGTTGAAATCGAACGGGACATAGTTGGTACATAAAAAATGGGACAAAAGAACTGAGGGCTCTTGCTATGAATCTTTAGGCGGAGCCTGGGCCTATTTTTGGGCTACCATAAGTGTTTTGAAACTTCTTGTATCTACGTAAGCTTCTGGCAAAACGGAGTTAGTTGGGAGATCAGAGCATTTGGATTGAAATTGGCAAGAACTCGACGTCTCAATAAATGCTCGGCATGCACTTAAATGCTATGGACGATAATTACTTAGACGTGTAATTAAAAATGTTGACAAATACATAAAAGCTTCAAGTTTGACTTTGTCCTCAATAATTTCTTGTATTCAAACTATTTGCAGTTTAAATTTATGCTTTTCAAATATGGTTACGATTATTATAATTATTGAAACATTAAATTAAAGGTGCAAAATTCTTCAACTCCTAGCAAATATGCAATCTGAAAAGGCAAAATATTGTTTGAAAGATGAAGAAAATTGGTAACGATGATTAAACCAAAGGTTGGAGCATATCCTTAAGAAATACTATAATGAAACTAGATCTCTTGAATGCATAGTCAAACTGATGAACATCATAAAACGGATCCAAATCCGAAATGGAACTTGATAATGGAAAATTGGGAGGAGAATAATTTTGTTTCTTGGGCAAAATTGGCTTGGACCACCTGTTCTTTCTGGATAAAGTTTTTAAGTATGCAAAAAAGGGTCTCCAAATTAAGATAATTCAATTGAAGACGGGGGCCAGCTCCTTATATCCTTCAATTGGATCAATTCCAGGAATTTATGTTCAGCTTTATTTTAATAAAATTTGATTGCGCTATTTAATTTATTAAAATCATATATATTTTATAGACATTTGTCGTCATTACCTATCTTATACCTAGCACGATGAGAATCATTATGTACATGCAGAAGAGGCAAGTTTATAACTTAACTTTATTAAGAAATGAATAGTTATTGTGTTTATTGAAGCTGACAGAATAAATCATCAATCAACAATTCGACGACTGAGAATGAAGCGAAGAAGATAGAAAGTGGGTGTGGGCACAAGGACAGTATTTGAAGAGGGACGGTTTTCCATCAAAATCGGATCTGGGTCCAAACTACAATGTCTATCATCTGCCATTCCAAGTCCCAACGTACCAGTTTGGTGAAGTCAAACCTCAAACCTTCGTAATTTTCGTAGTAGCTAAGAAGTCCATTGCCACATTTCACATTTTACTATTTTCTTAATCATAACCTACTTCTCATTTTCTTCCTTCTTACCATTCCAAGTATCGTATCTCGAAGAAGGATCTGTTACTTGTTTATTGATCATCTTTTGCTTCGTTATGTTTTCTCCCAGAATTCCATCACGTAGTCTCATGTAGTGGGGACAGGACAAGCTGTTATTATTCTATTAAGTTGGGACAAAATTAATAAATTACCTCATTATCGGGATGGTGAGTTTAATTAAAGAATCTTGCAGTGAGATAACGTACAGATCCTTTGTGGGATGTGGAAAATTGCGGTGATTATAAATGAGACGAGTAGAAGGCTTTTCATAAAAATACAGTGATTAAAAGTAGTAGTCATGTTAGGTGTTTAGTACTAATCATATTAAAATTAATACAGCTAATTCTGAAACAATTAATACAATCGACGCAATAATGTTAAAGAGTCACGCAAAGATCTAAGTTTTGACTCAAATTAACCTGCTTTCAGAACTGCTCAAACAAGCATAAAGTGGGTTGGTCTCATTGAGGATTATAATTGTATCAAGGAGAGATTCGATATCATGATAATTAAGCTTCATTAGATGTTGGAGTAGTTCAACAAGATATATATTTTCCACAACCTAGCTATATATGAAATGAAAGAAGTGCATTAATCCTGTGCGAGGTTGCACAATTCTCTATGTATATGGTAAATGATGAGTTATTTTATTTTATTGAGGTAATCAAATTAGAAGCTCTAGGTGATTAAATTATAATCTGAAGCGATTAAAACATGTCCAGTTAGATATTTGATTGGTTGAAATGGAAATGATTCGAATCTGAATTAAAAACCCATGTGGGCAATCAACTGGAAACACGACTATCCTTCTCTATTCTTCTTTTAATGCAAGTGCAAAAGAAATGTAGATGAATTAACATAGGCACATGCGGGTTAGTTAATTAGATTTCCGTGAACTATGTCTAAAGCAACTAAAAGGAAGTATGTACAATGATTCTTCAAGAGGTAGGGATTTAATTCCCATACCCAGTGGACTAAAGTGTACATACATTACACACCCATAGCATACAAAATGAGAATCCGTACCGTAACTATTCCCAACTCTCAGTCTTCGATCACCTAATTCACTCAAAAGTCACCAACTCGCTTATTTATTATATATGTCTATGTCTCACTCCGTGGTTCAACACTGGTCACCAAAAAAAAAATCACATAATCAACCAGCAGGCACCAAAGTGCCCACAACTAACAAAGTTTCAGTTCGCACTTTAGCAACATTTGACAGCTGCGAGTATACTGTCTGGTAGAACAACCAGTCAAAACCTCTCTTCATTTCCTGTTCCTTCTCTCTCTCTCATTTTCTCACATACACTGGAAAAATAAACCCTAGCTAGCTAACTAATCCTTCTCTTTCTCTAGAATTTCTAGCAATGAATCATAGTACACCAGCTAGTTAGCTAACGACCCTTCAAGCTCTTTGTCTTAAGAACAAGTACAAAGACACCATTTTCTTGGGCAGTTCACAGTATCTCCTCAGAGTCATCTACCTTTCTTTTATATTTCTCACCTGCAGGTCTGCTCTGCTATTCTGTACCATCTCTTCTTCTCTTCTTAAAAGCATTGTCAACAACTTCTTTTCATTGCTGTCTCAGTTGGGGAATTACACGGGTTTGATTTTCAGATAGGAAAACACGAGTCTCTAGATTATCGAACAACTATTCAGTTCCTGTCTTTGGAAACCTCCCTGACGATTTTCTTTTCTCCTTTTCTTTAGTTTCTTTTAAGTGATTCTAAATTTGGAATAAGTGAAAAGATTGAAGCTTTGCTTAGGTTGTGGACACAGTTGCCATAATGGCTGCGCCACCCAGTAAGCGCTTGCAGAGTATGTTGCAGGCTGCGGTGCAATCGGTTCAATGGACTTACAGTCTCTTTTGGCAAATTTGTCCACAACAAGGGTAATCTTTCAAATTATACCTAACAGTCAGAATTAATGCCCTCTCACCTTTGTTTTTCTTCCTGATATTTACGTTGATGATTTATGAATATATGATCAGGATCTTAGTTTGGGGAGATGGGTATTACAATGGAGCAATCAAGACTAGAAAGACAGTGCAACCAATGGAGGTCAGTGCTGAGGAGTCGTCCTTGCAAAGGAGCCAGCAGCTTAGAGAGCTTTACGAGTCATTATCGGCGGGAGAGACTAATCAGCCGACACGTCGGCCTTGTGCAGCCTTGTCTCCGGAGGACTTGACGGAGTCGGAGTGGTTTTATCTTATGTGCGTGTCATTCTCATTTCCTCCTGGTGTTGGGTAAGTTCTACTGGGAACTAGCTTTCTTTTTAGTTTGATCTTCTACATTTTCATTTTCAGTTAATTGATATACTTGATGCTATGGTGCATTAGTGTGCTAGTTAAAAAATAGAAAACAATATGGGTGGATAATCTCTTCAACTGCAGATTCTTTGGTAATGTAGGCTTAGTGAAACTAGCTGAGAATTCTGAGAAAAAAAACAAGCAAAAAAAGCAAAAAGCTTTCTCAAAAGAAGTATGGCATTTAATGAAAAAGGTATGCAATTCAGTTTTTTCCCTGAAGGAAGAGGAGAAGAAAAAGATGGAGGTGCCCTCACTTCTTTCCATAATTAAATATAAGAGAAACCGAGGGTCTTCTGTAAGGCTAAATGCTTAAATAGCAGTAAAGGATATCCCAGTCCACATAGGACCAGGAGGAGTAGTAAAGAATGTTAAAAGAGGATGACGATGAAATGACAGGTATAGATTGCACGATAGACGATAATATGTCGTTTATCCGCACTCGTATTCAAACCCTAACACGCAGGAGTGACCACATCTATTTCATTTCTTATGAATTGGAAAGGGGAGCACATAAAGGAGCTGTTTGTGATTAATTTCCTTTCTGAGAAGAAGCTGACTTCTGATCATTTATAGTGCTTCGATGGCTACCTTGACGACACTTTAGTTGTGAGCCTTCATGTCATCTTCTTTCTAATGAGAAGAAGGCCTTTCGATTCTCGTTAAAGCTGAAAGAAGTACATTTTGCTTAGTTCTGCGTAGCGTGACAATCTTGAGATCGAAAACTACTTGTGAAACTGTTGGCTAGGGGAATATATTTCTTAGAGTTAAAAGATCTCGGTAATGGTTGACCAATAGATATTTAGGCTGCTTCTTAATTTGGAATCTCTACATAACCGAGCTGATCTGCTATCTTCATATATATGTAATACCAACTAATTATGCCTCTCGTCCATGGTTTGTATTACACTAAGTTACTAACATCATATACTTTGACTTTCAGGTCGTTTAGTAATACTTTGAGGTGTTCACTGTTTCATACTCATCAAGCAAAACACTTCTACGAATTGAATAGTATTTGTTTAGTGTGCTCTTAGCTAGAATTCGTTCGTCTTGTTTGTAGAGCCACTACTCTTCTGTTCTGTGGTGCATACTATTGCGGTTATCCAATGGGAACTTATTGGTCCCCCGCCTGCATTCTTTCAACAAATTCCCGCTAGGACTACCCAATGATTCACATTTGCCACGTTTTGCGTCCATTTGAATTTATTAAGTCCTCACGTAGTCTCTAAGTATACCCTCATCGATGGTTTACTTGGAACAAATTCGTTACCTGCATTCTTTGAACAAATTCAATTCGTGGCTGGACCACTCAACGATTCATTTCGTTTGCCACGTTTTGCGTCCATTTGGATTTATACCATCGAGGGATGTGTAAATACGCAGATTTTTAAGCTTGAATTGATCACTGAACCTCTGGTGTTGGTAAGGGCTAAAACAAGCACTTCACCACTAATTCAGGTACAGGTGGTTAGGTTTTCCCATTCAGCTTACTAGCAACGATAAACTCCTAGCTAGGATGGCTCACAAAGTAAGCTAACTGATGGCCCCGTGGAAAACTCAATTTTCTTTTTGATGTATTATATTCAATTAGAAGCAGATCCATATAGTTTGACGCAATATGGCTTGCGAATATATTTATGCTGTTCATAGATGCATGTAACTGGGACTTTTAACATTCCGAATGCAGTGATTTATAATGAGAACCCAATTATCATTTTGATGGATTATCATAACATGCAGCTTACCAGGAAAGGCATATGCAAGAAGACAACACGTGTGGCTTACTGGTGCAAATGAGGTTGACAGCAAAACGTTTTCGAGAGTTATACTAGCAAAGGTACAGTATCTGCCTTACATCACCACATCGTCTTCCAAACTTACCAGTCACAACTCAAACTCACTAGTTTCTAGTTAATCAAAACAATTCTTCTTCTTCTTTTTCTATTTATTTACTAACCTGAGTCATCTTCATTGTTTTTAATATGTTACTTCCCCAATCACATGGACTATAGAGTGCTCGTATACAGGTAATATTACTTGCCAGCTACCCCATGCAGTTTGATCATCTGTTACATTACGTACTTGGCTTCCTTAATTTCTTCACGGCTATTAAGTTGGTCACGCATTTCCCGTTCAACTCTTTCAGACCGTGGTATGCATTCCTATCCTTGACGGTGTCGTCGAGTTTGGCTCAACCGAGAAGGTGAATAAACAATCTCTTTATTGAACTATTGCTGTTCATGTTTACATTGGTTCGGTCGAGCAATTAATGCTGATCAACTACTTGAATATACAGATTCAAGAGGATGTTGGATTAGTCCAACACGTAAAAGGATTCTTCACAGACGACAACCAACCTCTTCCACCAAAACCAGCTCTCTCTGAGCACTCAACGTCCAACCCCGCCACCTCATCGGGTCACCACTCTCGCTTCCACTCTCCTCCCGTTCCCGCCATGTATGCCGCCGCAGACACACGCTCCAACGTTGATCACGAATACGAGTACGATGAAGAGGAGGAGGTGGAGGAGGAGGAGGAGGAGGGGGAGGAGGAGGAGGAGGAAGATGAAGAGGAACACGGGTCAGATTCAGAAGCCATAACCGGTGGTCGAACCGTTGCGTCCCATCCGAGTGAACCCCAAAACGCTCCAGACGTAACAACAGTGGCTGAGCCAAGCGAGCTGATGCAATTGGAGATGTCTGAGGACATCCGGCTAGGCTCGCCTGAAGATGGGTCGAACAATATGGAACCGGAATTCCATTTGACGGGTTCGGGAAATGCAGCGGACAATCAAAGGCGAGCCGACTCGTTTAGAGCGGAATCAGCTCGCAGGTGGGCAGAAGAGGCGTTGAATGGTAGCCTTCAACTACCGGTTCCTGGTAAGAATCAAAATTCCAAGTTGGGTTGGTTGAAATTCAAAGGGAAGTTAGTGACTTTGCCAAAGCGGTCGTGTTTTTGTGAGGATTTTGGTTGAGGTAGAGGACATAGGAGGGCCCAAGTGATCTGGATCCAGTCACCTAATACGTCTAACTGATTGCGTTAAAAAGCAGAAGTAGTGGTACGCTTAGGTCACATGACATGGGTCATTGATTTCTCCAAAATCTTACCGCTTAGATTCTACAGTGGTTCCACTGCAGTATTAGCTCCATCACCCTTGTGTCAGCCACTACTCCCTAATCCTATTGCGTTCCATCACGTGCGCAGTTTGGACTTTGTAAGATTGTCAAACCTACCAACCCCACACTTTTGTCAAAAATTAGGTTTATTCTAATAAAGCCTAGTAACATGGGCATTTTTATAGGCTAATGTCGTTTTCTGTGATAGGGTAACATGGGTAACGGGTTAACTAACTTGCAGGACAGTCGCCACTCCACGAAATGACTCAAGAAGACACTCACTACTCCCAGACGGTCTCAGCCATCCTCCAAAACCAGCCAATACGCTGGGCCGAGTCTTCGTCAGCATCCTACGTTGTATATTCTTCCCACTCAGCCTTTGCCAAGTGGACAAGCCGCTCCGACCATCTCCTCCACGTGCCAGTCGAAGGAACGTCCCAGTGGCTCCTCAAGTACATACTCTTAAGCGTACCCTACCTCCACAGCAAGTACAGGGAAGAGAACTCACCCAAGCTACGGGACGGCGACGCAGCCACCCGCTTCCGCAAGGGCGCGGCTCAGGACGAGCTCAGCGCCAACCACGTTCTTGCAGAACGGCGTCGGCGAGAGAAGTTGAATGAGAGGTTCATTATACTGAGGTCGCTAGTGCCGTTCGTCACCAAAATGGACAAGGCTTCCATATTAGGGGACACCATAGAGTACGTGAAGCAACTGCGTAAGAAGATACAGGACTTGGAGGCACGAAACCGGCAGATGGAGATCGAACAAAGATCGCGAGTTGTAGACACTCCCCAGAGAACGAATAGTAATTCCAAAGAGCAGAAAAGTGGGGTCACAACAGTAGAAAGAGCAAGGGTTGGTCAAGGTTCAGAGAAGAGGAAGTTGAGGATAGTAGAGAGTGGAGGCGGACCAGCAAGGGCCAAGTCGTTGGAGGCATCGCCTCCGCCACCGCCGCGACCAGCACCGCCACCGCTGCAGCTAGGGGAAGATGGGCCCAGCGTGGAAGTGTCGATAATAGAGTGTGATGCGTTGTTGGAATTGCAATGTGGTTATAGAGAAGGGCTGTTGCTAGATATAATGCAAAAGCTGAGGGAGATGAGAATAGAAACGACAGCCGTTCAATCTTCCACGAGCAATGGGGTGTTTGTGGCTGAACTAAGGGCCAAGGTATATCAAGCTTTGAATGTAAAGGCAGGAGATGCTCATTTTCATTTGTTGATCTTTTGGAGCTATTTACTTATGTTTTGTTTGTTACGCAGGTGAAGGACAATGTTAATGGCAGGAAGGTGAGCATCGTGGAGGTGAAGAGAGCATTAAATCAAATAATACCCCGTCATTGATGCATCCCTTTTGTGATCAGAATTTGTAGAGTTGGACAATAATCTGCCAAGAACTGACCTTTTTTTTTTCTTTCTTAAATTTATTATTGTTACTGTAGCCCTATTAATATGATTTAGTTTGGTTTTGTACAATTATTAGCTAAGTTATGGTTGTAGTGGTGAAGCAGAAACGAACATCCACTGATTTTTATTAGAGATCAAGTCTTTGAAATTGAAAGACGTAGTCTTTTCTAGCACATATAAATGTAAATGAGTATGAAGAAATAAAATAATTCAATTTTCTACCTTTTCCTTGTTACCATATTTTTCCAATTCTATTCCCCTTTCATTCATCTATTGGAAACATTGTCATTGTCCCTTGGTATTACAATGGGCACCACCACTTATGATAGGTACAAACTAGCTCCAATCTGGCCTTGACAAGTGGCTTAGGACTTCTTGACTTAGTGAAATTAATGTTTTAATGTCATTTTGTATACATTTATTACTTTTTTTAAACAAATAATTACATACGTTCTCGCGATGCCTTATAGGTCAAGCGGAAGGCCATCGCGTAACATTGAGAGCCAAGTACCAAGCTTGTTGGTGAGCACAGAAGCAGGGTAAGCCAACTAAGTCCCTGCCGATGGCAGATCGAAGAAAGGCGCACTAGACTCTACCACAGAACGACGCTTTCCCATAATCATGGAACTTCAAATGAAGCTTCACTACATCGTAACACTAAAAATCAAGTCATAATACTAAAAATTAAGGGTTTAACCAGTTCACTGCTCACAGATAAAGATCTTAACTTCATTATAGTTGGACTACTGCACAAATTTATTCTCAAGTTCGTTCCAATTCAAGTCCACGGAAGCAAAAAACTGTAAGCTCTAAAAAGAACAGAGGTACCAAGATTAATATTAAGGAGGTCGAGTGCCCTGTGTAAATCAAAGGAACCACAGGCAAAATTTCCCAAGTGACAAGTGTTTCAGATTCAGTACAAACGGAAATTTTTACACTGGAATCACTACAGAAATAAACCCAATTCCTCATTTATATTTTATGTCCAAGTGCTGCCTACTGTGTAGTACATCTTCAATAGTTTCTCAAGATCAGGATTCAAACTGCCTTTAATATCCAACAAGAAAGTTTTGTATGGTCGTCCAAAAGCCAACACCTCAACGTCCGGATGAAATAAGACTAAACAACATCATGAACTTCAACTTTGACAGGTGTTCATGATGTCAAAAAATCCTTAGTACAATATGTCCTGCAAACCTGTCTCACTCATCCTTTCCAAGTCCTCTTGTGAGAGTAGAGTTTTCCTTACGCTGCCGCCAGTCTTATCATATGGTTGAGCCATTTTCCGTAGGAACTGCGGTGGTTGACAAAAAACAAAATTAAATTTCGTCAACATGAAATAATAGCATTTACAGGTTGCATCAATTCATAGTACTGCAGACTTAAAAAAAATTGCTTAAAAAACATCTCTAGGGTAGTAGTTCAAAACTTCTAGCCTTCAGGAATTCACGTAATTCCACTATCCGGGCTTATGTTTATTTAACCAACCAGGCAGATTTAACACAAGCACCTTTGTTTACATCATTAGTTGATAATCCTCATCAGATTACACAACTTCTGGGGATATAGATGTCCTCGGCCACACAAAGGCATATATCATGGGTGAGATAGGTTTGAAAGGAGAAATATCATGTAAAAGAAAATCTAGCTCAGGAAAATATTTTCAAGACAGATGAGGCAATGTCCATACTTAGAAATAGCAAAACCTCTCCACATGTCAATACATCTACAACTCGGATCCTAAGCTATGGGCCTCATCTTCTATGGACCATAAGTTCACTATTGAGAAAAGTGTAGACAATATTACGATGCAAGGACATACCTCCCTTGCAATATGTAGTGCCATATCAGTACTCAAATTCAGATTTACATCGCGTAAATGTGACAATATCCAACTTGGCAATTTAGAGCGCTTATCATGGCGGCTATATCTGCACAAATTAGAGAAGAACATATTATGGGAACATAAATCTGTTAGATATTTATGAACATCCATATGATCAATGCTAAACCTATGAGACGATGACACAAATGAACGTTGCCCAAACAATTCAAGATGTAACAATCGTAGATTGTTAAGATTATGCATTTACTTCCCAATATCTTCCTATGCAAAATTGACAAAGCATAGCCACTTTGTTTATGAGTGAGTTCCTCACACGCACTGGCTAAAAGGCATTGTGAATACCATATTGAAAGGATGACACAATGTAGGTCATACCTTTTGTCTGCAAATATCATCATCCCATAGTCGGCCTTTGACCGGATCACTCGGCCCACACATTGAGCAGCTTGTCTCTGATTCAATAAAATTCCATTAACCAACTTCTAATTTATATAAGATAAGAGATATGTTTTCCAATCCTATATTTAAAGAAATCTGATTGCTGTAGATTCAAACTGGAACTAATATCATACCAAAGCATCAAAAGTAAGGAAATCGCCTTCCTTTATCTGAAACGTATCCCTTAAATACTCCAATCGAGCTATTAATATTCTGCAATAAAGCCATTGTGACATTAATTCAGGTTAGTATTCAAAAATAGCTATATCTCATATACCAACACGTCCCAGTTGATTTGTCCATTTTCAAAAAAGTTAATTTTTTTAAGGAGATTATCATTTCAATTTATGAAGCCTCACTTTGGCAAAGCATGATTGAAGGGGAAAAACATACTTGCTTAACGTGTACTGGAAAGGGACACCAAACATGATCACCAGTCTTCCATAGTGTCGATCAAAATCAATTCCTTCGGCTACTTTTCCCCTGTAATCTCAATACTATGTCATACAAACTTACAATTTTATATTCCTGCCATAAAAAGTACGCTTTAGATCAATCTTGCATACCTTGCTACAGAGAAAAAAACTGCACCTCTGCCACAATCACAAGCCCTACGATAGTTGTCAAGGGCCAATGTAGTTTCCACCACATCTTGGGTCTCAATGAAAACTAGTTTATGCTGCATTATTTCCTGCAGTAACATCAGTGTCAGGTAATATGCAAGAGGTCGCAGTAATCTCAAAGTGATAGCAAAGACGCTTTATCACCTTTAGAATATCATGTTCATTCCAGTAATTGATAATTCCATCCATATATGAGTAACTGACAAAGAAGCACACAATACCATCTGGAACAACAGAGACCATTTCCACCAACAACTTCCCATAATTCCTTGCAACACCAGGATCAGTTCTCATATCAAATTTGGTGCTTACTGGAAGTTGATCACTGCAAACAATAATGCAACACAGGTAAACTGATTGTTACTCAATTTAACAAGATATATGTATATTGGAAGTCAAATACCAAGATCCATTCCATAAATAAATTCCAACTTTAAATATCATACCTTCCTCGTGTGAGGACCATTGGACATATGCAATCCCTTGTTAACGACATTGTAAAGCTTCTGCTAACAACAGGATGGAAATTAAGAAGGCGAGGATAGAGATCGATTGGACTTAGAGTTCCAGATGTAATTACCACTGACTGGAATCGGTCAAATACAGGCTTTATGGCCAGAGAAGCATCATGGCAACTAAGCTGGAATTAAAAAGATCAATAGAGATCAAAATTAAATAAAAAAAATATTAGGGAAAAAAGACTAATACCTCGACATTAAATGACAAAGACACACATAAAGCCATACACAACAAAGTAATGCCAAGCTTGCAAGAAGAAGAAGAAGCAACCTGCAATACTGGATCAGGAATATGAGGCATCCTCTCATCAAAGGGCTCAATTATAATAGAAAACCCACGAGCATATGTCCCCACCAGTGTTGCAAAATCACAAATTGTTTGGATGTGTAAGAACTCATCTGTGTCAGTTATTTCCAGAGTCATCATAAGTGAGTGAAGTCGATCATAACAAAACTTCAGTGCTTTTTGATCAATCCCTGCATGGGTATTTACAGAGGCAACAAAGCTAACAGGGCTCTCCTTCTCAACATTATCAGTATCCAACCGCCCTTCCAAATACTGGACCAATCTGCGCAAGACATGCATAAAATGCTCTGCTCGTCGTATGTTTCCAGGAACTGCTTCCTTCAGAATATCATCGGGCAAGGCAGGATTTGCAAGCCAAGAATCTGAGGCTGCAGAAAAAGAAATTTATCTTTTGTTGGGAGAAGGGAAGGAGATAACAAATGAGTACTAGAAAATTGTCTGAAAGAAGAGTTAGATATTTAGAATCAAGAAGTAGAATATTAACATTCTCTGTACCAGCGAGGTCCCCTCTAAGTGCCAAACCCTCAACTAGTCGGTTATATTCAGCACGCAATCTACCAGCATCAGTGGCCTTGAACCTTCCTAGCATTCCAATAAAATGAAGAATGTAAGTAATGTTTAGTCTACAGAAAATTAAGCAAAGTTTAAAGTCTAGCCTAGAGGATTGGTTTTGCAGAAAGTATAGAAAAAAAAAGAAAAAACAATCAAGTTACTGCATTAGTTTCATATTTTTGGCAGAGTGAACCAAATATCATGAGATACTAATTTCACAACATTTAGAAAAGAGAGGCCCAGCAAGGAATTTCAAACCATAAGGTTGTGGCGCATTAGAAAGTAAAGAGGATCCACTCAAATGGCTAAAGATATCATACCTATCAATCTCATGTTGCATCCTAGTGAGATTTCTTGAAGCCCCATCAAGCGTCTGTCTTCTGACACTGACACTAAGTGCCTCGATACAAACATTATCAATATTATGCGCCTCATCAAACACCACAACGGACTCCTTCTGCATTTCCTTGGAAATAATCCCAGCGACCTTAGGATCAAGCAAGTACTGGTAATTATAAACCACCACATTTGCAAACTGCACCATATGCCGAGCCAAGAAATACGGGCACCACCCCTTCTCTTTGCCAAAAGCTCTCAAATCCTGATCACAATAGCAAATGTTCAAAAACATACAAACAAGCAAAACTATTGTAATTGAAGATCAGAAAGATCCTTCCTACCTGAAGTGTATAAACCCCAGGTGGCAACAATGCACCAGAAGCCGCCCTTTCATAATTCTCAAAGAAATCACACGTGGGAACATTGGGATTCTCCGCCGCCAAGGCCCGAACCCAACTAGCCGTCAACTTCCGACAAGCCGCATCAACAGAGTCCCGATTCTCGGCGGCCAAAACACTAGGATTTATACACAAATTCTTCCTCGAAGACAAGCCGAGAGCCAAAATCCTGGCGGCGGGACCCAAATGCATGATTTGGTAGTTGTGCAACAATCTGAGCTCGGCTAAGGTTTTCTCCATCTCATGAACGGTGCGAGTGCAGTAGATGAGTTTTATAGGGGCCTGGGGTTTAGAAAGGGAGTAGCTAGTGATAAGAGAGAGTAAAGCGATGGTCTTGCCGGTTCCGGTTGGCATTTCGAGGAGACAGTGGCCTTTGGCATCGAGGGCACGCTTGAGCTCCACCATGTAGGAGTATTGCTCCGGGTAGATGTAGTCGTAAGGGAAGTAGACGGTTACGTCCTCGATCTGGAACTTCATGTCCGCTAAGTTGAGCTTCGGTTCGTTAAGGGGTGGCCGCGGTGGTGGAATGGTCTTATATTAGGCTCTGAGCAGAGGGGGGTGGGGGTTAGGGCTTTTGCTCACATCATAATTTTTTAAATATTACAAAATAATCAAAATGTATTTTATATCAATTATAATTGATGGTTTTCTATTATTATAAATATTTATCTAAATGGTTAACAATTAGGGGGCGCCTGTTTAGTGGGATTGAAGAAAGAAAATACATAAGAATTATCGAAAACCTTAACCCAGTAGAAAAGAAACCCAGTAGAAATATGCTATATCGACAAAAACAAAATTGAAGAAGAAAGAAAGGAAGAACATTACCAGTGCTATTCTTGGTTTCGGGTGTGTCCATGGTGGGCTACAAGGATAGTTTGTGGAGAGATTTGCTAAGGTAGACGATTATGGGTTAAGAGATGTTACAAAGAGAGTGAATTTGGAGAAGCAGACATTATGGCGCCAGAACGCGCGCCAAATTAACAACGTAATGCTCCATTCCTCTCAATTAGGAGAGGAATGGAGCAATACCTTATACTTGGGAATGAAAACATTACCCAATTAATGATATATCTTACCAAACGGTACATTTCATTTCATACCCATTCCAATTTATTCAAACCCACTAAACAGGCACCCCCTAAATATCCATTTGTCTTTAATTATCCAATACTCAATAAGTTGTAAGATAAACTAGGAACAAATTGCACATTATAAAGAAGTTTAACATCACCTTGTATAGTTTTGATGGCAATTGTACCTTTCCCTTTAACTTTCATTTGCTTGTCATCCCTGAGTTAGACCTCACTTTTATGTGATTCATCAAGCCTTTAAACAATGAATTAGTTCCTAAAAACCATACATCTTTAATGTTGATATCATTTGAATCTATGAGTGGGCCAATAATAGCTTGCTCTCTCTTCTTCAACCTTCTCTATAAATTTGTCTTCTTTTGTTCTTCTATCTATTTGGTATAACAATTAGCTTCTTTGTGTCTCAATTTGCTACAATATCTGTATTAGATTACGCCTTTTTCACTGAATTTTTATGGGACGTGCCAAGTCTAGCTTCATAAGCTAACAAAGAACTCTATCATTTCATCAAAAGTGTAAGTACGCAGGTCCTTAGTCTCTTCAATTACAGCAACAACATGATCAAATTTTAAGTTAAAACTCCTTTAACACCTTATTCACAACAATTTTGTTAGTTACAATTTCACCATATGACTTCATTTTATTAATAATCCTAGATACTTCATAAAATAATTCTTGCATAGTTCTTTTTCTTTCATAATTAAAGTCTTAAAATCACGATAAAGACTTTGAAATTTCATAGTAATTACCTTCTTATAATCCAAATATTCTTGCTTCAAATTCTACCATGCCTGTTTAGAAGTGGTATCTATTGAAATTTGGGAAAATATATCATCCTACAATGCTGACTGAATGAGCAATAAAGCCTTTGCTTCCTTTTACAATTTTCTCGCAACCGTTAGTCAAGTTCAGCAGGTGTTAGATTTAGTTCTTCATAATCATTCTCTACCAAGTCCTATAATTCTATAGACTTGAACAACATCTTCATCTTGAGAATTTATAGGTAATTTTTCACTTTTGAAATTTGGAATTAGGGGATATACTGCTAAGTTGGTTTCGTTGCTTACCATAACTGACTTTTTTTTTTGTCAGCCCTTTACTTTTAGGTACACTTTCCTTCATGTTTGTTTGACTTGCGTAAATGGTTGACATTCCTGATAATGCACCTATTCTTTATGCATTAGTTCTTAATGGACCTCTTGTTCCCCCAAAGAAATGCTCCCACTCTGATAGCACAAATGTTAGTGAAATAAGTAATAACATATAGAGAGACAAGACTATTTTTACTTGTTTTTTTTGCACATGGTAAATCATGTAATACAAGGCTTTAAATAGTTACAAAAGCAACAAAAAATACAATAAAATAGGAACATGAAACCATGATTTGATACCTATTAAAAAACTGATGAGATTTTAAGACTGTTAACAGTAATAACATTTATCACCTTTGAGAATTCAAAACATTAAGTGTTGGGTCAAATTTTCGAAGCCCAACAATTACTCCAAATAAAAGCATGGAGGACTCATTTCTTATTACTTACTGAGCATAATTGGGGAACTTCCATTTGGAATTTCAATTCAGCTTTTTGAGAGCATTTGTTCCCCCTTTCCTAAAGTTTTTAATGACACTAAAAACACTCAATTTGGTTCAGAAATAAAGAAGTTATGGCCAAAACACTTTCGGGCTAATACTAAACCAAGACTAAACACTACACTTAACTTCACTCCAGAAACTGAAAGTTTTGGGGCCTAAATTGAAATTCAATTCCTTCAGATAAGTTGTAGCTCCATGTCTCTAGTTTGTTTAGAAATAAGAATCAACTCATTTGGATCTCTACAGGTCAAGATATCGCCAAAATACTGGAGCATATTTAGAAAATATTCAACTCATACTCTTTTAACCGATCCTCTTACTTTGATTCAATCCATCTTTTTCAAATTAATATCAAAAGCTATAAATTTTTATGTAGACGTAGAGAAATGCCCAAAATTCATATCTTTTGATCCAGAACTCCAAAATTTGCAAATTTGGTATAAATGGAAAGCTAAAAGAAGGCTCTACAACTTCTATGAAGAACTTAAAAATAATTTCGGTCTCTATAAGGGTCAAAAGTCCACATCAAAGTAGTTGTCCGACAATTTCATCCTAAACAGCATCATAACTTCTAAAAATTATATCTTTCTACTCCATTGTCCAAAAATATCATACTTTATATCAACGGAAAACTAAAAAGATAATCTAAAACTTTTATGAGAACTTAAAAGCAATTTCTGCCTCTATAAGGGTCAAATTTTCAATCAAAGTGGTTGTCTCGAAAGTTCACCCTAAACAACATCCAAACTTCAAATGATCATAACTTCCAGCCCCGATATCGAAAAATGTCATACTTTATAGCGTTAGAAAGTTAGAAAGATAACCTATAACTGTCATTAAGACAACTTTGGCTAATTCTATAACCTATAACCTATAACCTATATTTGAATATTTTTATATTTTAAATTTAATTATATATAATTTAATTATAAAATTAAATAAAGTTAAATCATTCATAATTTTATTGATAATTAGTTTTAATTTATTAAATATATAAATATAATGTTGAATTAAATTATTCATAATTTTTATTAATAATTAAATTATATATTAAAATGATAGTAAATTAGATTATGAAAAAAAACAAAAAAAGGAAACAAAAATCACTTTTTATGGTTTTCATAAATTTTGAAAACTGGAAGAAACCAAAACCAAAAACATAAACTAAAAACTCAAACAAACAAGATTTTTTTTACTGAATTTAAAAAAAATAGAAGACCAAAAATAAAAAAGGAAACAAACATCCCCAAGAACCTCCCACTATAGTTATATAGCAAATGCTCCTCATAATGAGTATAGTGGTCTAAGATCCATATTTCACCGAGACTCAAATGAGCTTTGGCTCATCGCTTGAATCTTAGTTATTTAGGTAAGCAACTTTTGGTAATTATATCATATATAACTTTTGGTTATTAGGTGACATCTAATGTCTTGGCTCCCAACTTTATGCCTCAAGGTTCAAAACTATTTTGGTAACCCCGTTAAGTAAATCAATTCTCACTTACATGTAACCGTTACCTATCCTGTTGGACTTAAATAATCAAGAGCACATTGCTTTGGCAAGCCCACTACTCAACGATTCAAGTCTTTGCAAGTATAGAATTGGAAAGGCATGAATTATTACTTAATATCATTGAGGGACTAAGTTGATTATGAATTTGTTATATACGCGTATAAAAGAAAGTATAAGTAAAAGCATGAATAAAGCAAAATAACATGATATAGTATGGCCCCTAAACTATGAAGATCTAATCTCCAATAGGAATGTCTTGTAGCAAATGGATCACCATCCTCGTGCCTCCACTCCAGTTAATTTGATTCTTCAGTTAACTTGAAAGGTACAATATTACAACCGAAACTAGTAATAATCTAACTATTACATAAAAACATGATGACACACAGGCTGTATCCAAAATTACATAAATACATAACGACAAGCAGGTCGTATCTAGAATGTAAAACAACTATGGGCCATATTATTCATCATTCATAATCAAGGCAAGATATCGAATATCAAAACGTATAAAACACCAATCATAAGAAAACATATGATCGACATAAAACACAAAATTTGGCAAGGTCAGGGGGTCGTGCCCCTTGTGGGGTCGAAGGGCAATGCCCCTCGGGGGGTCTAAAGGGCAGCGCCCTATTAGAAAATTTTGAATTTATAATTATGTTTGTGAATTAATCTTATTAATCTGAAACCCTTAATTCAATCACATTGAACAATTGACAGAACTTTAAGTTCAATCACATTGAACAATCGACAGAACCCTTAATTTAATCACATTGAACAATTGACAAAACCCCTAATTCAATCACATTAAACAATTGGAAAACCCTAATTTCATAAGATTAAATCGAATTCAATTTTAATAAACATAAGTGCGGCTCTGATACCACTGATGAGATTTTCAGTCTGTCAACGGTAATAACATTTATCACCTTTGAAAATCTGAAACACCAAGACCCATGTGAATATCAAAACCAAATTCAGATCAGGTATACCTTTTTGCAATGAAAATATGCAAAGAAACTGATAGTGTCGAGAAGAGCACGTTAAGTGTCGTGCCTCTACCGGCATCCATACTCTCGCGAGAGTGAACAACCTCTTATGATGTGCTAGCACCACTTTCTGAGACCTCCCTCTCTCTCTATATATATTTCTAGCAGAGGACATCTCCTTTAGGGTTCTTGAGCAGATGAGATTCTTCAATCTTCAGGTCATACTATATATCCATATATATAGTAAATCCCCAAAGCACAAAGCCCAAATTTGATTAAGGCCCAATGAATGTTTAGTATGCTCGGTGTACGATCCTGTAGGTTTATTTAATATTAGCAGGAGGCCTAAACTTTTTTTAGACCCACAAGTTATAAACGGTCTCTAGCAAGACATAATAACTACCCAACATTAAATAAGGTCGAAATACTACACTACCTAAATCACAACTGATCAATTAGAGTACATTCTATAATTGGTTCACGGGGTATACACCTACACAAACATCTTAAGACCCACTAATTGAAAAAAAATAAAAACATATGTTTCAAAAACTCAGCCACTAACATTTTGAATCATTATTTCAATAGTCAAATTAAATAACTCTCATTTTCCTTGAGTTCCAAGATCTTTTAGAGCTTTTATCTGACAAAATATTTATAAAAAGAAGAGTCTTGCAACGATCATTTGGATTGCTTGGAAACTTTCTCATCAGATGTTGTTTGCAATATACAATGATAAAGTCAATAACACGAAACTATTTCACAAACTAAATAATAAAAGGACAACCAAAAATCCATTTTCATTACATTTTATGGAGCATTAATCTTCCTAGGATAAAGTAATAAAAATATTTTCCTCTTGCTGTTGAACTCTACTTTGATGGCTTGAATCACGTCATTAATTAGTAATTATTTTAGGTCAGTTTAGTTCAATTATTTAGAATAAAAGTCCCACTTGTCTAAAACATAGTGAATTAGTTCATCAAAACAATGCTAATACTATTTTTGCTTAATGATTTTTAATCTTGCCTAAGTTCTCATTCCATTTTCGTTCTTACTATTATATTTTAGACATTTATTGTAAGTCTTTTGCCTCACTAAATAATCTATAACTTTAAAATGCATAGGCCTAATGATATAAAAGTTCATGTATTTAAAATAAGTTTTAAGGAGAAAAATGATAGACTCATAAATACTTACACACTCACTAAAAAATAAATAAAAATTATTATAATTAAAATTTTATCATTTTTTAAAACAAAAATATGAAGTATTATATGACTATTTATAGAATTAATAAAGATTCTAGATTCACTAATTTAAAGTTATTTAATACCAAAAATACAAAGAGAAAATACTTTCAATTATATAAAAATTTGTAATGAAAAATTGATTACTTTGTCTTTATTTTATTATAATTTTGACACAACCCCAAAAATGACTCAAAGGTAGATTTATTTGAATCTAAGTGTATGCATTTTTAAAATGCCTTTTGTATTATTCGAATTGATTAAAGTTCGACCATTTAACTACTACTTCAAAGTGTTTCCAAATTTTAAAAGACAAGTTTATTTCTAACACCCTTTGTAAATTTGCCTTGTGTATAATTTTGAGCATCATCTGTAATTTTTTAAAAATATTATACTTAAGAGACTTAGTGCAAATATTGACAACTAGATTCTTTGCTAAAGTTTGAGTAGAGTTATTGTCATCATGGTTATTGTTGCTTTAAATTGCTCTAAATAAAGCCCTTTCAATAACCTTTTTAATTAAATTGCATGACAAATATAAGAGCAATTGGAACATACTCCAATTTACAAATACAGAGTGCAACAATAAGTTGTTTCTTTGAACACCAAAAGATCGAATTATTTCTCAAACAGAAAAAAAAAAGTGTAATTTTTCTATCATCAAGATCTTTGGCAAAATCATTATCACAAAAACTCATTAAATTTAACTCTTTAAAAGATGATTAGAACATGTCATAGTCAACAGTACCTTTGAGATATCAAAGAACTCTCTTAGTTTCTTTTAAGTGAACTTCATAAGGCATCTCCATAAATTGGCTAACTAATCCAACTATAAATAAGATATATAGAAAATTACCTCAAAATTTTTATAATACTTTTGAATAAAGATGGATCGAAACTTTCTTAAACTTAGATAGCTACATTCCTTACTTTATAAGAGTGTTAACTGACTTATTTTCTAATATATTGAACTTCTTTAACACCTTCTTTACATAGCCTTCTTAGGTTAAGAAAATTATATCTTTCATTTGCTTTACTTTGATTCCTATGTAGTTAGACATCAACTACATGTCACTTATCTCATCCTCTTGGTACATAGAATCTTTGAACCATTCAAACATCTTTAGATCTTTCGTATGAAGATAAAGTCATATACATGATACAAACAAATAACAAATTATATTTATCCTTTCTAATATAAATACCATATTTTAATAAGAATATAGTAAAATTATTTTCTTGAAAATAATTGTCAATTTCGCTATTTCAAGCTCTTAGGGCTTGTTTAAATCCATATTATGCATTCTTTAATTTTAACATTTTATCTTCTCAACTTTCAACTATATATCTCATTAATTACTTAATAAAAACTTCTTTTAAATAGTTGTTAAAAAACGTGGACTTGATAATTAATGAATCATTTAATGATTTGAACAAAAAGATGTATTAATATACATTATTTCCAAGTGAGCAATAAGGGTGAATAGCTCTTTGAAGTCAATGACTTGCTTTTGTTTATACTATGTGACAATGACTCTTGTTTTCTATCTCTCCATTTCACCTTTTAACATTTTCTTGATATTGAACACCAATTTGACTCGAATTGTATAAGTAGACAAAATGAATTAGGATTATTGTAATACTCATCAAGTCTTTAATATCTTTGAGGTTACATGCTAGTTGGTGAAGAAGTGGATGATGATTCCTGAGATAATGAGGTTAGTAAAGTTAGTGTAGAAGAATCATTTATGACTTTTTGAACAAGTTACTTTTCTTTTTTATCTTTAAAATATGGAAGGAAATCATAAGATCCCTCTATTTAAGAACTCCAACCTCATGACACTTCTTCATCAAATTCCACTCTCTTTTAATAATAATATTTTCATTGTTTAGATTGAGCAACTTGTAGACTTTTGAGCTTTTTTCGTATCCAACTAAAAAAAACCTTCTTACTTTGATTATCAAGTTTGGACTTTTTTTGCTTCAGAATTTGTACAAAATAAAACTAATTACTCTCAAATGTGATGAAAAAGGCTTTAGTTTGTTCCATGCTTCTTCTTGAGTGACATCTTTCAAGCTCTTTGTTGGATTACAATTTGAAAGATAAATTGCACATGCAATCATATTGGTCAAAAGCCCTTTTAGCCATAATTTTGCTTTTCAAAGTGGTTCTCGCCAAATTTAAGATTGTTCGGATGTTTTTCTCTACTATTCCATTTTGTCAGAGAGATATAGGTATTAGAAGAGGATGAATTAGAATAAATTATTTATGACTATCATTTCTTGAAGCTTTAATCTCAATTTTTTTTTGAAATAAAGCCTTAAACTTTTTAAACGAATCAAAATATTCGTACTTGTACTTAAAAATTTTTACCTATGTATTTTTACTATAAGCATATAAAGAGAATAAAGAAAGAGTTTTTACCAAAATATTGGGGGTTGATAAAACCAAAAATATCTATGAAAACAAGTTTAAGTGACTTAGTAGCTTTTGAAATTTATTATTGTAGAAAGCTTTTTCCTTAAATGCTTGTCAAGTATGTTATACATAGTTGTTCAGGATGATCTACACATGAAATGCTTTTACCATCTCACTACAAGAGTTAAGACATTTAGTGACAATTTTTTGTTACTAACTATTATTTTGTCACAAATACGAGGTTTTTTGTGATAAGACAATTGATTGACACTATTGTTTAGAGTAACTGTAATGATTTATTTTTTTTGTCACTAATACAATAGTAATTGTGACAATTTAGTATCTTTTACAATTAAGTTGTTACTATTAATATATTAATAGTGACAACTTTTCTTTTATCACTAAGTTTTGTTATTAAAAGCCTATGCAATTTGGCGCCAAAATAATTTTGGCGGGAATAAATTATAATTGTGACAAAACATATGTTAATAACTAATATTTTCTATTTGTTGTGACAAAACATAGTTTGGCCACTAATATTTTTTCTTTTTGTTACTAAACAGTTAATTGTCACACAATATTTTACTTGTTCTGAAAAAAAAATTGGTCAATAAATACTTAGTTAATTAGTGTCTACTTCATATTCTCACAATAACCGAACTATAACTATGGTCACATCTATTTGTAATTTAATGACAATTTTTTGTGACTAACTATTTTTGTCATCACAAATACTATATTTTTTAGTGCCAAAACAATTGATTGACACTATTGTTTAGATTATCTGTGATGATTTATATTTTTCTCACTAATACAATGAAAATTGTGACAATTTAGTATCTTTCACAGTTAAATTGTCACTATTAATATATTAATAGTGTTAAATTTTATTTTATCACCAAAAGCCTATAAAATTTGGCGCCAAAATAATTTTGGAGGAAATTAATTATAATTGTAACAAAACATATGTTGATAACTAATATTTTACTTGTTGTGATGAAAAATTATGTCAATAAATATTTAATTAATTAGTATCTACTTAATATTATCACAATCACCAAACTATAACTATGGTCACTACTATTTGTAATTTAGTGACAATTTTTTTGTACCTAAGTATTATTTCGTCACATATACGAAGTTTGTTGTGACAAAACAATTGATTGATACTATTTTTTTTAGAAATTAAATTGTATTAAAAAATAAATTGATCACAAGGGTCTGCCAAGGATCCCTATTATACACATCCATTAAACAATACTAACTAAATCGCGTAACACATAAGCACTAAATATTTAGTCAAGTAAAGTCATTTCCTTAGCTTTAAGGCTTCTAATGAGTCAAATCACAAACCAATCCTCTAAGATTATTTAAATTTAAATATTTGAACTTTAAATTTAATTGATTATTATTATTTCTAATTTAATATTCATAATTAATCAAAATTTAAAAATTAATTAATCAAACAATGTCGAATTACTAAATTTCTTAATTGAGCTTACCAATAACAATATGCATAAAAAAATAACATACCATTAAAAATGTTTTTATTATACCTTTACACGAATTATATATATAAGAAAACCTAAATTAATATAAATACTTCCACTTTTCTTAAATTATATTTTAATAATTATTTTTAATTTGAATACCATAATCAAAACAATAATAATTGTATAAAGATCTTGGTCCAGCACATTTTAGGAACTGCCTTTACTTAATCACACCACAAATAAAAACAAATCAAGGGAAGGTTTGTTATAATTATTAATTAGAGTGAATAATTAATAATAATATAATTATAAAAAAAGAGTGAGGTGATGCGTGACTTTAGGGTTTAGTAGGAGTGCAAAGCGAAGGTGAAGACAAACACAAAATACAAACAAAATCACCTCTCACTTTTCTTTTTTTAATCATTTTATTTATATCTTCTTCTTCTTCAGATGATAAATACATTTGATTTCAACATATCTTCTTTATCAAACTTCGTTTTATTTTTACCTTTTGTTTCTAATTTCTTTTTTATTGTTAGTGAAAAGTTATGGGTTGAATGCTGCTGATGCAACCCCTAAATTTCGCTTCTTAGAGGCAAATCACAGCCCCTAAACCTTAATTTTCCTTTCTTTAGACAACATTGAGGAGAATTTGTTTATGAGTTTTCTGGGTTTTTCTTTCCTATAATAATTTTGTGTTGTTGTTTGGTTCCCGGTGAAAGAGAATAGTAAAATGGGTGTGTGGATATGTTTGTTACAAAACAAGCAATTAGAATGTGGCTTGTAGAAATTACTCTTACAGTTCTGATTATTTGTATTATTAGTAATTAGGAGATAGTTTTTTCTATTACAGGTATGGTTATAAGATTATACGATTAGAGTCATCTGGCTCTCAGAGTTTTGAATCTGTCTTTAGTTAAGAGTCTTAATCAAAACGACTACGCAGAGAGACTCGGGTATAACTTTTCCAATTAGGGTATAACCAACTTTGGCTTTCTCGACTCTCTCAGAAACTTCTCAAATTTGGTAGGTGAGATCTGGCGAACGTATCGACAATGGCCCTCACTTCTTCTCCTTCTTCCGCGCTTAATGGAGTTTGTCCCTGGTAAGTCTCCTTATTTGAAGCTCTTCTATTCTTAACATTTAAGGGTAAACTAACCTTATGCCCTAAATCTCCAAACATGCCTAACAGATGGTTGAGCGATGCTGAAGACAACTCTCTCAGGTAGGTATCTCATTATTATTTGCTCTTTTCTTCTTCTTCGATCTTCTCCCCGTAAATCCACACCTGACTAACAAGCGATTTGAAAAGAAAGAGCTACTATGCTTTCAACAAGTTAGTCCCGAACCTTTCTTCCTTGTTCATGTTCGTAGAAGCATGTTTTGTAATTTCTTTTCATGAATGGATTGAGAATCTGGTCTGCTGGAATCGTAGGTATAATGAACTTTGGTTATACAGTACTGTGTAAATAAGATTGGGGCCTAGATTCTTCATGTGAGAGTTGTTCCTCTACTATAGCAGAAGTAGATGGTTCTCAATGGGAAACGTGTAGTGATGATGGGTGATGATACATGGGTTCAGCTGTTTCCTTGACATTTTAACAAATCTTATCCCTATCCTTCTTTTAATATTAAAGATCTTCATACAGTATTGCATTATGACTTCTGTAATATTTTCTTACTGTCAATTCCTCACATTTCAGAATATACCAAAAACTTATTGTTTCAGGTTGATGATGGGTGCATCGAACACCTTTTTCCTTCCCTTTTTCAAGAATATCGGGATGTTCTTATTGCTCATTTTCTTGGTGTGGTATGATTGACAATTTTTATCAATTGCAAATAGCAAAATATTTATATCGCTTGTTTGATTAATGAGTTTTGCAAATTTGTGTGTACATGTGTAAGTCGTTATGGGTTATCTATCAAATTGAAGAGATGAGGGTGGATTTGGGTAATCTCTTTGCAGGATCATGCTGGACATATATATGGAGTTGACTCTCTGCCAATGGTAGAAAAGTTAAAGCAGTACAATCTTATTTTAGAGGTAGGTTTCTTAATTATGCACGCAAGTTATGCCAAAATATTTCATGAGCTTACTAATAGTGTCCATATACTTCTGATAGTGTCAAAAATATTCAAGTTTGTTGAAGTCATAAATCTACCATACTGTTTTTTGGTTAAAGTTCAGCCATTTTGGAAGTTTTTCTTTCTGTGTTTCCTTTCATGTAAGTTTTACCTTTTTAAAAGGCTTGTGTTCAGATGTACATACTTTATGGAGAAATTGAAGAAACAGTTAGAATTCTATCCTTCAGGCCTTTTAATTCACATTTTGCTTTCTAATTTTGGAATTTTCTTATCAAAATGAACTAAACTACTTCCTCATTTTCCTTTCATTTAAATTTAATACTTATCAGTGTTCCAAAAGTCCCTGTTGAAATCATAGGAAAGCATAAACTTTCAACTATTAATGTTAGATTGATGCCTAGAATTTTTTTGGAAAGGATATAAGAAGTGAACTAGAAATTGAGCTTTTGTTGGTCTTTAGTGACTGAAAGGTGAAGTTTGCAAAATTTTAGGTATTCTATTGTTCCAAATGTCCTACCTTCATTGACTCTACCATACATGTGAAGTTTCTCAATACAATTGATCGCTTATTCATTGACTCTACTATACATGTGAACTTTCTCAATGCACATTTGTTGCTTATGGTGGAATAAGCTCATCTTGTTTCCATTATCAAGCTACCTTTGTCTGTTGGTTTCAATCTTTCCTGCATGCTTAATTCTTATTTAATAATGTTTTACCACAAATTCAATTGTAGAAGCTTATCAGAATTCTGGATGGTGAGTCTAGTTCAGGTGGCTTGCATGAAAACACTTTCCTTCTTGTTATGGAGGCCATGGACAAGACCTAAATGGTGATCAAGGTGGAGGAAGCGCTGAAGAGGTATATGATTTAACTTTCTAAAGTTCAATTTGGTTTCATTCTCTGTTTCCTTTGTAACAAAATTACATGTTGCAGGTTGAAACATTAATGTTCGGTATGAGTTTTAAGAAATCTTCCTATCTGCTTCCATCTAACTTTGATACCTCTTCTTGTGCTCTCGATTTGGCATTGCCTGTTCTTTAAATTATTCTCATTCGCTGTTAATTTCAAGACATCCTTCTGTGTGCCAGTTTGTTCTTTATGTTACTTTTTACCTTTTACTCTATTAATGGAGAAGCATGTTGTTACTTAATATCAAAAGCTTTTAGGAGAGGATGGAGAAGTCTGGTGAAAAGATGACGAACTTATTTTAAAATGGATGAAAACCTTATTCATAGTTTTTAGTTTTTAAGAATTGCAGAGAAAGAAGTTTAACCATTACTTCAACACTTTTAATTGCTATCTAGCTAGACCATACTGTCCTTTCCTCTTTCATCCCCAAGAAACTGCAGGCTATATAGATAAAATGGATAGATTTATGGATGAAGTTTTAGTTTAAGTTCAAATCAATAATTTTTGTTCTTGCATTATGTTTTGTATCCAATTTCAGGCTGGGAAGAAGATATGCATCAATTCAATCTAACAGGTAAACCATAAAATTACGGAATCATATTTGCCCATTATTTTTCTAGAATGATTTTCTTATGTTAAGTACTTGGCTCCTTTTTTACAGCTTGAATTTGCAGCAACAATGTCAGTGTTGCTAGGTGTTCCCTTCCCTTTTGGAAGGTGTCGCGTAAGCATCCTTCAATTATACTCGTGTATCATTATTTGAATACACTCTACACATATGTGAGGACTTGTATGTGATTGATGAGATCCCATAATCAACTTTCCTCATGCAATTATTAATTTCTATTCTTTGTGATTTAGTAATCAATCATGTCAGCAAAATGCACATAACTCTTGCAATAACATTTTGATTCCACTGCCTAAATAAATGAGCATGAAGAAAATGTTTAATATTCTATCATAATCTGAGCACATACAGGTGCTACATAAATTTCATTTTCATCTTCTTCTTTATGAAATTTTAGCAATAATTTAGTTGTTATACAAAACAGTATTGTTAGTGCCTTACACTTCAGTGTTAGTAGGGAGTAGGGGTCACTTGCTTTTCTTAGTTTCTTACTCAAGGCTTTGGAAGACTTGACATGTCCTGGAAAAATTTTCTTGTTAGAAGTTTATGCGTATTTGACAAGGATATATTATTTATAGCATTTGATTTAAATGCTTTGCCAATTTGTAGTTACATTTGGGTTTTAAATATTCTGAAAGTTGTCTCCTTAATATAAATTTGTTGGTTTGTCTGGGACAATCTTCTTGAGTTTGGTTCTTGTTTTTAAAAGTGTCCATAATGAGCTTCGATGTCCTTGCAACATCTTTTAGATGTTTCTATATGACTGATTTTGGTTTTTAGTTTCCTTTACCAGCATTGGCCGGGTAAACTTGGAGATGTATGCTTTGGCCACTGGTACATGGAGTTTGGAGGGTGCTAACATGGAAAATTTCGGCAACCAGGCAAAATGGGAAAATTGGTTACACAATTATGCTAATGTACTTTGCGTCAACTCTTGGCAGGTGCTTTATTATTTCTTTCTTTTCTAAATTTATTGGATTTAAGATAAATATTTGGTGTCAATCCTATATGAAGCTTCCTCTCTCTCTCTTTCAACATATTCTTATATTTTGGAAATTTCTACTTAGGTACTAAATAAGCTTCTAAGTGTGGATATTTGTGATGTGCAACTCTTTTTGCGATCATCTATTGTCATCCATTAAGTGATTAAAAACATAGGCCAGAACGTGTCCTAACTAGTTTTTTAAACGGATGATTGATTCTAGTCATTGAATCTTCAGCAACTCTTCCTTTGAATATTAAGTGCAACTTGCTGTATGATAAGATAAACTGTACTATAGATTGAAGATTCCCTATGGACAGTTCATTCCATCAAAACCTTCCAGGCATCAACCAATGTTCTTATTTGTTAGCACCCTTCCTAGTTACACACATCCGTAGGGGCACAATGGGGAAGGGAACAAATACAATTGCCACATAGGCTAGAGGTTAGAAATTAGTTACAGAAAGAGAGTGAGAATGAGGAGGTATAGAAG